>BLKR01002599.1:0-187269 GCA_011170035.1 Teleogryllus occipitalis | reverse complement strand
TAACGTAAATATTGATGAGTTATTGGTCGGTAAACAACTAAATAATGGAGATGGTACAGGATAGATAGACAAAATTTCTTCTACGGAAAATGCTATTATTTTGTAAGTATATGTTTGTATCAGTTCATATTTGAAGAAGTAACTTTCCCTTTAAACTTAATTTTATAATTTCTTGTTTATTATTTATCCATGTTCATGGCTGTAATTAAATTATATTGCAGTGAAAAGCTGTGCTATCAATTCTATTAATACTGTATTTTCATACAATACAAACGATGACGTTGTGTGTGTATGTATGTATGTATGTATGTATGTATGTACATGTTAAAAGTATGTATCAAGATTATAATGTCTGTTCTATCTTAGAGCAAACAGCGTTGAGCACATTAATACTTGCATGTGATCTTTGTACAGTAACATTTAAAAAAATAGTAAAATTATTTTACGTTACTTCTCGAAGTGTGAATTGTATTATGTTCTTCATGACTCGCATTATTAATTTTTGTTAGTTGATTTATTTCCTTTTCTAAAACAACAGGGTCTCAATTAAACACAGAAATTGACGTTTTCATAAAAACCAAATCACTCATTCATTCAGATCAATAATCAGCTTTTACTCTTTTTCATGTCACCATCCAGTCTTCACTATTTTCTTTGCACTCGTTTATCTCCGTATTGAACCCCACATTCAACACTTGTCAATTCCTCCCTCTTAAAACCCTTCCCCCTAGATATGCTACCACCATTGTGCCTTCCACCTCTCGCTATTTATTCTTTTGGCACGCCTTCAGTCGTCACGCAATTTACGTACTCAATTCCTTTCACCCCTGCCACACGTCTGAATTCCTTCCTCCCACTTTCCCCAATCTCCCCCGTCATCTCTCTTCCTGCTTTCGGTCGTCTCGGGTCTTTTGTCTGAAGGCGCGTACTCTGACGAGGTGGAGCCGTGCGGGGCGGGGCGGGGCGGGGCCGGGCCGGGCCGGGCGGGGCGGGGCGGGGCGCAAACAGCACGAGGTTAATGAAGTGTCAGCGCGGTTTGACACGCACGGCTTATCAGCGCTTCGGGTCACTGCTGCACGTGCAGATCAATGGGTGGGGGTGGGGGGTGGATGGGAAACGCGGCGTAAGTGACGATAAGTGACTTGCTCACCTGCCCCCCCCCCGTTGCTGTCTCGGGAAGAAGGGAAAACTCGATGTCACGGAAATATTTGAGGAGCAGACATTCAGAAGATGACATGTCCATTCGGCTAAAATTGATTTCTTCTGTTGTTTTTACCTACAATTGTATTTCCAGGGAAAACACTGAGTATTAGTATGATTAGGTTTAATTATGAAATAAATCGATAAAATTAATGTGCTATCTTCAGTCGTCCTATATATCTTTACAAAAGATGTTACAGCTCTTTATTTAAAATTTCTTGCGAAACTGAGGAAATGTCTCTTAATATTTCATTTCTGGAGTTCTTACATTGTATCAGATAATATGTGTAATATTGACAGGTTCACGTTAACCAATGGGGAATAGTTATATTTCAAACCTTTCTCTTTGAAAGAATATTAATTAAGGCTTTTGTTGTTTTTTGCCTCTGAAAGAAGTGGATGCTACTTAGCCACAACTGACCAGTCGTTTTGGTTTAACTGATTTTGCATTCATTTAGAATGCTCAGTTATTACATCGGAAGATATTCAAGGAAACAAAAGAAATGGCTTTATAAATATCACTTACTTGCACTCACTATCACTCAGTCAAAAAAATATCATTCACTTGCGATGATGCCTTGGCCTGAGGTGGACGTGTGTGGGATGGACCCACGCAATGTAACCCTCTATGTGGAGCTGTGTTCGAGTCTTTCCACCATGTTTTGAGAGGTTGTAACCATATCTATAGTTAGGAGGAGGATGCAATAAAGATATTCCGAAACGTCGGCAATCTATCTTTTAATGTCCTAATTCACTCCGACCATAATTTACATTACTCATTTCTACTTCACGGTCGTGATTCTACAATAGTGTAAAAATATTGTTTACCACAACATCTTTTATTCCAGATTACAGATTTTTTCGTATTTACAATAACAGACACGAACATCAGTTTTTAATTTCTTGGGGGCGTAGGAGAATTTTCATGGTATGTTCTAACAAAAGCTCCGTAACTTTCCTCAGTCTTTCGAGATGAGCGACAAACCCTGCTGCGTTTCTCTAAGATATTCGTGTGTTTTATGAAGAGTGTGTTATAAAGTCTATTGTATGAGGTGTGTCATCATTTTCCCTTTTTTTAAATGGCGTTCTTCACTAAAATACTCCATTTGCTCAGACACGCATAGCCCCTTTAACACTCTGTGACAAATTAACCCATTTCCAAGTAAGAAATAGAACTGGATAATAATGTTAATCTCCGAGCAAATTCTATCCATAAATGTCTAAAAGCGGGAGACCAAAGGAGGTCACATTTTTAATCAGCGCAATAGTTACATCGGCAACAAACCTACTGATTTAAATTTGTTTTAAAATTATTTTGAGAAAGGCGCCGACGACCATCTATGTGAACCCTAGATTAAAAAGGCGTAGTCTCAGTACTTCTTTGAGTAAAAAATAAAGAAAAACTCATTTTTACAATGAAACAATAAATTTAATGGATTGAACATGTTGTATTATCTGGAGTTACAAAATACATTTTAAAAGTTTTTGTAGGTACTTCTAAATGACTTGACTCTCACAGCGGACACTTGCTAGGAGCTGTCAACATATGGCTTTTGAGAAGAGTCCACAGAAGTACCTTGTCACACGAACTTATTTCTTTGATCCCGGTGAATAAGCAGATAAGTCATAAACACTTAATTTCACAGGAGAGCAAAAAACAACATGTAAATGAATGACGTCAGAGATTAATGGTGTTCAAACGATGGTTGTATTCAAGTAAAACAATTTTTTAGTAGGTTTTGTTTAAATATCAGTAGTCCTATAGTTATAGCATTAGTTTAATGCAGTTTTTTGCTCCCCTGTAAAATTAAGTTTTTTTGACTTATCAGCGTATTCACTGGGGTCAAAGATTTATGATCGCCGTCGTCACATTGATTGATAAATGTTGAGAACAAAACCTACATGCTACAGGACAAGGAGTTTGTAGTCGTTATTCACAATATTAGTCGGTATAGCGCCAAAATATCACTGACGTAACTACAAAGGCGTAGTCTACTGGACGACGCTTGTGAAAATGGCGCAAACCGGAAACGCCGGCACGTGCACAAGGTTACGTGTACTTCACTGGCTAGTCATACAATGAAGATACACAGAGTTTCAGAAACGGGGATTGAGGATAAGGAGGTGGGGAAAGCTTTCAGCACTAGTTTCGTTGTCTGACGGATTTCGCTTTTTATAATTTAGAGTTAAAACGCTCGTGAAGTTCAATCAATAAACGAATCTATCAATCCCCGGCTTGATTAAAAGAAAAGGAAAATAATTTATATGAGCATACATTATCTAATAAGTATCCATTATTCAGTACACGTGAATATGAAGGGACACGTAAAAACCTTAGTTGAAGTAGTAATTAATTTTTTTAAGTTATTTTTGCATTGTTTGGGGGAATCGTACAAACATACCTGATATTACGAGATAACTGCAAGACAGAATGTAGACGATTCTAGTAATTTAGGGAAAGCAGAGGAAGCATGTAAGGGTATTTGATAAAGTACAAAAATTAGAACTAAAGAGAATATGTAGAATCTTGTACGTTTTTATTTGGAGTATAAATTATGTTGTGTTGTTAGAGAAGTACAGTAGAAAAGTAATTTTTATATATTAAAAATCTTTTTCTGTAAGTATTAACTTCATAAATATTTCTTATTAAAACGAATTCTTTATTTCTTGTTATATTTTGTTTTATTTATTTATTTTGTTCTTTTTTCTCTGTTTCTTTAGTTTCGGACAAAAAATTATATTTTCCACAATATTTATTCTATTTTTCATTACTTTTTCTAAACAAATATACTCATTCATGCTATTTTTTCTTTTCAAGTACTCTCGCAAATATTCACATTATAAAAAATAACGTACATGCCATTCTTTCCTATTTGTTTTTCGAAATTTCTGTAAATTTTATTCAAATGGAAATAAGTCTCTTGGAACGAGGCTTCTTAAATAGTTCGAAGAGAAAAAAATCATTTGTGAAAAATTAAACACTGTCACACGTTTTATCAATACCTTTGGTTGAAATCAAAATGTACACATTCATGTGCAAAGTTTGAAACTTCAGAACTGGGCAAAATATAGAAACGAGGTTGATATATAATTATCATTTATAAAAATCCTCACGCCTTCTCACTGAAAAATATTATCAAAAATAATCTCCTGTTTTCTATAAATATCATTTATTGAAACGTTCTCGAGATCGCATATACCAGATTTCGAAATTACAGCGAAGCGAAACCGGCGTTCTTAGTTGAATTCGTCTCCACCGAACGAGGTTTTTCAATTCCAGCGGATGTCCGAACAATGGCTCGGCAACTTTTCTCGCTTTGGTTCCCATTCCAGATAAGCGACAACTCGGCTAATTAACGCGTCTCCGACGCTCGCCTCGCCGCGCCACGAGACCTCTCCGGTGAGCGTCCCACACAATGTCCCTCACAATGTCCCCGCGCTCCAATCTGCAGTCGTTAGTTACCGACGTTCATTAAATGTTTGTCCCCCATTGACAGCTTCGGCCGCGGAGCGATTCGCGTCTTCTGAAGCGCTTCGGCAAATTCACAATTCCTGTGCTCGCGACACGGAGGGAGAAAGGTTGAATGTCATGGGGGGCACGCTGAAAATAACCCTTAAAGGAGGCCAGATATAACGTTCCCTCCCAGAATTCGCAAAATGTTTTCTGTTGCTTCTCGGAATTTTTGCTTGAAGGCACTTTGTTCGAGTAGCAGGGGATAGCTCTCAGAGTGCTTCGACAATTCAAAGAATACAATGGTGAATACACATTTTTACTTTTCTTTTTTTGGCCCTTTGATTAGCGATGTACTACGTCTCGTCAAAGCAACGATATGAAGTCGTTGAAGTAGTAATCAAATGAATTAAAAATATACATTATATAAAAGATTCGAAAAGCTAAAAAATAGAACGCGTTTATAAAAAGTATTTTAAACTTTTCTTTACACCAGTAAGAAGGAAATCTTCCTTCAACTTGGGGACAGCCAGGAGTATGTGACTGGCTGCATAATAATATTAGTGTTCGGTGTATTCAGCGATTTCAGGTTCATTTTATTACACTTTTAGACAGTAAAGGCTGGGCTAAACAAGAATCGAAAAAAGTGCGAGGGCATATATAGATACCGAAGAAGGATAAATAAAATAAATGCATTTCCTATATAAGACCAAGTTCATTCACACTTCTGAGTGAGACAAAAGAAAAGAGAGAAAGAGCAGGAGAGAGATAGGAGGAGGAAAGGCAGTGGAGGAAAGGCAGAGAAGAAGAGAGGCATAGAGAAGGATAAACAGAGGAGGAGAGAGAGAGGGGGGAGGAAGAGAGAGATGAGAGACAGAGGAGGAAAGGTAGAGGTAGAGAGACATAGAGGTAGAGAGACGTAGAGGTGGAGAGACGTAGAGGTGGAGAGACGTAGAGGTGGAGAGACGTAGAGGTGGAGAGACGTAGAGGAGGAGAGACAGAAGTGTGAGAAGAAGAAAAAGAAAAACGTCAATTTTTTACCAAGTAACAAACTAAATGTTAATACTTTGAAATACTTTCAACTCGAAACGTCAACTATTCTCCATTTTTCGTCCAACATAGCAAGAATATCCTTGAACGCAGAAATCGTAAACTGTCCACTGCTTAGTGACTCAGCTACCTCCTCACCCTCGCCCTCGCCCTTCGCCCGGGCGACACCGTGTTCGCTCCGACCCCGACCTACACGAGCGCCCGCTGGGCCACGACGTATCCGACCGCCCCTCCCCCTTCCCCCTCCCCGCGTTAGTCAGAGAGCGCTAATGCGCGTCAGACGCACACCGCGTCGCGGGGTCAAGAGGCTCCCCGCCGCGCCACTCCGCGCCCCTCTCGGCCACCCCCTCACTCGGACGCTCGCACGTCACGTGACTTCCCGGCAACCGCACCGGGAGGGATGGCTCTGGGCAGCGACTCATGTCACTGCAGCCCCTCTGATCTAGGTTCCCACTCCCCACGGCGGCAGGATTTTCGACACTACCTTGTCAGCTAGCTCCAATTCAATCGATGGCTGGAGGAGAATTCTAGCGGTTGGCTGCCCTGATCGATTGTTTTCCGTGGTTTCTCCGATCAACACCAGGCGAATGCCGGAGCAGTACCCTAACAAACGGGCCACGGACCGCGCGTGGTTTTTCTCACCTCTTTCTTGTCCTATCCTTACACACACACACTTACACTAACATGCACTACACTACCGCACATTCCGCGAGACCGGTGGGGAGCTTGTCCCGGCTGCGGTGGTGCCCCGCTGGTGGGAGATACGTGGTTGGGAAAAAGCCTGCGGTCGTTCGGTGCCGGATCTCGCCATCCAGCGGGGAAACAACACCGCCACCTCCCGAGAAAAAAACATACACTTCACTTACGGGACTAATGACCTCGGTAGTTGACACGCCCGGAATCTCTAACAATCAATCAACCGACAACCGGTGCACGGCCCCGCACTCCCCTCGTCGCAAATCGTCTCGCTCTTAAACCAGGGGTGGAAACTGTAGGAATCACTTACCTGCGCCCGGACTGTCAATAGTTGTGAGTCCAGAATATTTTTCTTAGTATAATATTTCTGTATTCCTGAATCATTTACGAATGAAGGTTGGATAACATGAGGATACCTATGAGGGTTAGGGTTTGAACCAGAAACAAATCATTTTACGTAACATAATTCATATATTCGTGTATTTTGCGCAAGTAAATAAGTTCTTCATTTCAGTCAGTGATATAAAAATTGCATATTCTTACTGAATTGAATAGATTAAAATTGTACTTGTTGAGCTTCGTTTGAGTGGATGTGGTAACATAATGTGAAAATGCATAGGCTATTGACCAACATGTAAAGTACATTGGTACAAGAAGCTGAATATCAATCTGAAAAAAATTGGTTATAAATGTAGATCTTCCAGTCTATTCTTTGCTAAAAAAGTGGGATAGTGGTGAACAACATTACTTCGCACATTGTCAACAGAATTAGAGAAGGTCCCAGTTTACCTCAGAATCGAAAGTAACGGAAGTTGTGTGCAAGCAAAGGGCGTTTCATCATTAAACTAGTTCTATAAACTCTCGATTAAGTTATAATTGGATCCCTTGCTGAAAAATGCATCGAAGAAAATGACCGATCAGACCATTCGTCGCATGTTAAGGAAGTGTAGGTTTCGTGGACGAACAGCACAGAATAGGCCATTTCCAAGTTTAGGTAATCTTAAAACGAAACTTGCTTTTACAAAATACCATGTCAATGAAGGTCACGAATTGTATGACAGTGAAATAAGGCCTGACGAAACTAAAATAAACTTATTCGGAAAGGGGAGTTACATCGGGTCTGGAGGACAGTAACTGCAGACAACCATAATATGAACACAACCCCAACAGTATACGAGTATACTCGTACTACGGTAATAGTTTAATTCTTATGGAGCTGTATGTCTTTCGTGAGCGTTAGCGAGATCAATTTTATTACTGCAATTATTGAGCCAAATAATACTTGGATAACGTAAAGAACAATGTAAAGCAAAGTATTCAAAAAATCGGAATGCTACCTATTGATAGATTTCAGCATTAGACGCGGCTAAATATGACATGGTTGAATGGGAATATACCAATGTTACTGCAAACGTTACTTCAAATGTCCGATTTCCCATTAAGCATGTGTGGGCAGTTTTGAAACAAGTCCGCAGGAAATAAGCAAAATTAAAAAAGGGGTAAAACACATTGTAGAAGAAGAAGAAGAGTAGTACAAATAAACCCTTAAAATCTGCCGTAATGTAGTTAACTCCATAAGAAACGATTTGTATCAGAGATTTTGGAAAGGCTTTTCCTTATCTTATAATTTTTAATTTTGAGGAGTTACTTCTCAATAGTTACTTCTCAAGAAGTTACTTACGAATATCAATATTTGGATATTTAGCATATTTATTTTGATTTTTAATGAGTACAAACTTTATAAATTTTTTCTATAACCAGTTCTCAAGGTTTTTTTCTTCCTTTCCTACTTTCTATTGTGTGTGTCTGTATCTCGCTTTTCTGCATTTCTTCCCACTGTTCTAAGATTCTCTGTCACTTTCAAGATTATATCATCTCTTTTCCCCTTTTCTATTTGTTTCTGGTTTCCTTTATCTCTCTCCTTCTAACATGTTCGTTCTCTATTCCTCCATGATGTGGTTTCTCTTCTTTCGTCAAATATTATCTTTGTGAGTTTTCCGATCATTACCTCTCATTCCCTTTATATTCCCTGTTTCTTCACCTCTCCTTTTTGTATTCCTTTCCTGTTCTTTTCGTATTCCCTCTCATCGATTTCACTATATTCATTTATTTCTTGTAGTTTAGTTTTATTTATTGTCAAGGATTTATTTTCCGCTGATTTGATCCATCACATGTGAGCCAATTTATCCCGTGAGACTTGTCAGACCCCCGTCAGAAGAGCAGTGTAATCTGTTATGCTATTTGAAGGAGCTTGAATCTGTTAAATTATTAGAAAGAGATTTGGAGAATTAGCGAAGAAGAACCGAAATTGTTAGCCATTTTGTCTTCACTAAAAGGGAAATATAAAATACTAAGAAATTCGAAATGTAGTTAAACTGCCAACTAATTTAGATTCTTCCTGAGTTTGTCTCGATGCTTCCGGCCGTAGTCTTCCAAGTTTTCGTCATTCCATCCGTTCGTTCGTTGGTCTGTCCTTGAGGCAATGAGTCTACTTGGCCTTTCGATAATGCATCCTTCGTCTTTCTCTCTGCCTGTCTCTCCTTTTTATCATCAGGACTTCAATCCATTCAGTCATACATTCTCCCGTTCACCCGTCCTCCCAAATATTCGTCTGTCTGGCCCGCGTTCTGCTTTCGTGAATCTCTCAGCCAGTGCCGTATTTCCACGCAAAGGAGCGCTTGGTCGGCTGGAGAGGGCAGATGGGGATGCGGGAGGTCACTGAAGAATGGGGAGGTTTTTTGGGGCGGCGCGCATCTCCCCCCACTCCTACCCCAACCCCCTCCTCTCCCCTTCTCCTCCTCCCTGTCCCGCTTGAGAGCCTTCTAGCGTTATTCCTTCTTTATGATGGCTCCGAAACGGATTTTGTAGGAAGGTCATTTGCTTTGCGGGATGGAAGATTTTATGCCCCACGTTGTAGTCGCGGAACGTAGAAACTTAAATTTTCCGAAATGGGTGAAAACTCACTCGCACATGCCCTTAGTTACGGCTAATCTTGCCTAATGAAGATCGCGGCTTTTAAAGGAGATGAAACTAAAAGTCGGCTTGTGGTTGGAGCCTGGATCCCGTGGCATTCACTGGAGCGTTATCGGCGTCACCTCCAAGCACGTAATAATGCTCATAGTGACGTAATCAGTACACGTCAGAGTGTTTATTCGAATTGACGTATTTTGTAATTATAGTGATATTACCCGTTTAATTAACGAGCTAGCGTTCGTAATACTAGTAAAATATGCATAACGTGTCAATTGTACTGGCAATAGTTTATTACAGGTTCGTGATGTACGGTGTATAAATTGAGTTACCGTAGATTGATGACATTTTTTTTTTCAAGACTCAGAGCGCTGCAATATAACTCAGTTGAACAAATGTTATTTTCTGTTGCATTACATTGCTTTACAATCGAATTTTAACATTATCTTTTAGTAGAGGAGCATGTAATGTTTTGAATAAGAGAAAATATATTTCGGAAAGAAAGATCAAAATAATTTAAATTGTATTATTTTGGTACGTACATCATGCTTTAATGAATTCAAAATATTGAACCTGTGTTGTTCATATTTTAATGAGTACTTATTACTCATGTGTAATATAAATTAGTAGACTTGTAATTATAAATTAAAGAAATCGTATACTTGAATCGATATATGCCCTGAACTTTTAAAATAATTACTCGTTAAAAATGGGAAAACAATAAGAAAACTTTCTTTTCACTTTATAGTCTCCAAAGTGCAACATTTATGTAATATTGAAAATGTAATTTATATGGAAGATTGCATAAATTAGTGGCTCTGTTTATTATAATTCAAATATTTAAAAAGTTGATAAAATATTGATATTGAAATGATTGATAAAAATAATACTGAAACACCTCATGAACACTTCGTTAACGACCACAAATCATTTAACCATGAAAAAATAACAAATGATCACGAAAGTCGGGAAGATTCTTTCATTGTTTGCAATTGCAAAATAAAGAATTGAAAGAGAATACGGTAGAAAAGAAAGAACTTAAAAATACTCATTTAAATGTGTTATATTTTGAGCTCAACGTCAATTTCGAAAACATTCCAGCGAAATATGTAGAATAGAAATTCCGTTAAAATGTGTTTATTCTTCCATGCTAAACGTTCTTTTAGTTCACATAATAGAAAACGCTAATTTGCCTTTTCAGAATTGTCTTCCACGCCAGCGCGAACAACCTAGTATCAGGCTATACTCAACCCGCTCCTAATGAACGTGGAGCCTGTGTGGCAACTGACCTAAATAATAATCACTCTCTCCTTGTTGGGCCACCACCGTATACGCTATTCCCCTCCAAAAAATAAAGGACTGGGTGACTGCAATAAAAATATCGTCTTCGCTTTGTGAAAACATATTAGAGAAATTTTTAAGCGCCAGCTCCACAGCGTTTGCCTCCATCGATGTGGCGCTCTCTAGCTTTGTCGAGGGCTGTGCAGCGTTGCGGACACAATGTCCAACCCAAACACCAGAGGCAGGCATGCTCCACAAAGCCCGAGAGTTTGAACAAGCACAATAAACCAAATATTTGTATTATCTTCATGATTCCCCTTTCCGCACACTCATTAAAAGGTTTTTGTAATGCTCCGAATTATATCCGACAAGCAGCACAGCCTCACGGAACAAAAATAGAGGGTTTCTGGAAGTTTTTACCGACTTTTCGAGACTACGTTGGTAAAATGTTCGCCTTGCTTCGTTACTACGCACTCGTAGAGTGTTTACTTCCTATGTAGGCAGCAGATTTCCATTTTTCCACAATTTTTCTTTCAATTTTTTTATTTCTTTGAGATCACGGGTTGTTTTTACACTTTGTCAGTATTTACACTACAATTTGGTAGAGTAAAATAAGTTCCAAATATGAGCTTTCTTCTTTTCTAAAGTACATTATTTCACTTTTATGCCTCTGCAATTTTTATGTTTGTAATTAATCTCTATTACGTCGCATTACGTCCCCATCCTACACTGTAATCTAACTTCAACATTATAGAAATTCATAAAGAATTTTAGAATACAAATTAAATGCATGATATACTGTAAGTGGTAATTAAAAATGCCATATCCCCTCGAATTTGAGACTGACTATTTTATTTTATAATCTAGACATTGTATATTCGATAAACTTCAATTTTTTCAATAATTTGCTCAATGTATGTTTAGTATACTAGTTCATTCAGCCTGATAATTATTCAATCTTTTATACTCAAAACTAATGATCATTCTTTTAAAAGGTTAGTGCTTGTATTTTAATACAGGAAAAGGTTTAGTGCATTCATAGGTTTTAATGACAATTTATTTCTGAAATTTCCTTAAGTAAGTATAGATTTACACAATGTACATCATAAAAATCATCTAGACATGAGTACATAATATAAATTTGAACACAAATAACATCTCTGTGTAGAACTAGACAAAAATAGAGATTTAATATCTATTGACTAGGATTAGCAAAAGTCAAAATAACATAAACAAATTTTTAACGAAGACTTGAAGAAACTAGAAATAAATTTCAAGAAAAAAACCTAGAAAATTCAATACGCCGTAAAGTATATTTACGTGAAAGTAAGCAAAACAAATATTCGTCATAATTGTAAATTTTTCATAATTTTTGAATTTATACCAAAAGTATTACAAGTGTTCATTAGAATAAAACTGACAATTTCCTAAATATCCGATGTCTACTCATTACAAAGAAAGGAATTTATCTCGAACACATGAATACCCTTTCTTTAAATTCACAGTTACTATATATCTTCTTTATTTTTAAAATTATTTACATTTCATTTATAAATTCAACTTTGGAAATGGAAATTATTGGTCGTTTATTTTAAAATTAAATGAATACTCCTTCCTTTTCCTGGAACTTAGTATCTGATATTTACTCCGACGTGGCGGACGAACCTTGCGAAGCCCAGATCGTCGGGACGGAGCCATCGGTTATCAAGAACCCACCGAGTCTCGGCCGGTCACCAGCGGCCGGCAGTCCCCGACCGTCTGCGAAGGACGGTCGAGTCGTGCTCTCCAGAGAAAGAGAAACGACCGGGCTCCGGTCGGTAAAAATCGCGACATAATGAAATATTCTTCCAAAGCATACCAAATATACCCAATCTAATGCCGATAAGACTCTGCCATAACCCAACTCACAGAATACGCATTAAAAATAAATTTCCTTTCCATACATTCCTAAATAAATTCTCAGATCTCGATCCAAAATAGAGATATTGTACAAAGATACCTCTACCACCCTAGTAGTAATGTAAGTTGTACATGACAAGGTTATGTAACATTGAATATATCTGGAGAGCGTAGAAAAGAGAGTGGGGTTACAGCTCCAGGGAAATATTTTTTAAATATCTAATTCTTTTGCATTAAGACATGTGTTTGGGATGAAAAATAATTTATTCACGAACCAAATACGTTATAAATCATTCAGATGAGGATTATTTTTTTTCGTTTCCTTTTCCTCTTTTTTGTCTGTTTAAATATCACAGTCAGTTAGTTTCGTAGTCAAAACAACCACATTGCTTCGATATCTCAGTTGATTTCCAAGAACTCGCAAAGGCAGGCACTTTGTTGGTCTCCCACGCTCGTTTCCCTATATTTTGGGCTGACATTTCATTATGAAGGTTTCTTTATAATGCCCTCCGTCCTGAAAGAGGCACGGCCACTAGTCAACAACCCTTCTCCAGAAGGTCGCTTTTGCTCGGAAATCAATCTCTGCGACAGAATTGGAACTGTTTAAAGATTTTCCCCCTCCTTTTTGTCGTTTCGGAGGTCAGAATGAAATGGTAAAGGTTGAGGCAGAATGTCGTATTTTTCATTGTCTCCTGAGATGTAATATTTACATTTATTCTGGAACGAAAATTATAATTTCGGAGTAATGGATACTTTTTTACCGAAGCTTAGACCTACATATTAATAAGATATATTCGCGCTATTTATACTCAACTATCTGCATTTGTATAGGGTTCTTTTCAATTTGTTTGCTGAGAGAATAACCTTCATGTAACAATAACACTGATAGCTAGTGGTTCGGTTACAAAGGTCAAATTATCATTTACGTCAACAGTTTTGATTGGTGTTTAAATATCTGCAAACAAGACGGTCTATTATATCCTTTTGTAAATTATTACAATGTCAGACAACTCTGCTTGTTAGTGATAAGGTTTCAGTATTTTGATTATCTACAATATCTGATTATCAAAATTTATCTTGTGCACCTATGTTTGGCTATTCCTGGTATCCATTCCAGAAATGAAATGATGTTATAAAGACTCAAAAAATGTTTTTGTTTTTAATCTCACAAGGTAAATAAAAAAATTATTGTTTGTATATTTATTGAGAAGCTGGTGAAAAACGTAAGAGATGAATCCCAAATCTATGTTGAATAAGTTGCAATGTGGATGAAACACAACATAAGTTTGGAGCAATGGCGTACGCTTAATGGATGCGAGAGATGTGTCACATCAACAAGTTCATCTCTTATACAACTTTTCTCTTAAATATATTTCTATCTTCCTTAAGTACATTTCTCTGCACTGTTGATTGATTGATTTTTTTCGTGTTTCCGGGCGCGTCAAGTGCTTTGGTCATTAGTACCGTTATGCACTAGCATGTTTTTGCGCGGGAGATGGCGGTGATCTTCCCCGCTGGATGGCGGGATCTGGCGCCGACCTACCGTCGGCTAGTGGGGTTTCCCCCTAGCCAGGACTATCCCACCAACGGGGCACCGCCCCAGCCGGGACAAGCTCTAAGCTCCCGACCGGTCTCCCGGGATATGTGGTAGTGTAGTGCATGTTGGTGTAAGTGTGTGTGTGTGTAAGGGGAAGGGATAGGACAAGGAATGGAAGGGACAGATCGCGCGCGGTCCGTGGCCCGTTTGGTAGGATACTGCTCCGGCATGCGCCTGGTGTTGATCGGAGAAACCACGGAAAACTACCGATCAGAGCAGCCGACCGCTAGAATTCTCCTCCAGACAGCGACTGAATTCGATCTAGCTGAAAAGCCAGTGTCGAAAATCTTTTCGCCGTGGGGAGTGGGAACCTAGGACCTCCCGGTCAGAGGCGCTGCAGTGACATCAGTTGATGCACTGAGCTACCGCTCCCGGTCTCCGCACTGTTCGAACGTACGTTATTTGAGGACGGTTTCTACAGTAAGCGTTTGTCCTCTTGCTAGATGTGACTGCGAAACCCTTTGATCGCTTCGCTTCACAATCGAGGTCATTGATTTCATAGCCATGCGCTGTGCGCAAGATGCGTGGTTTCAGCGGATGGTGATGCGATATTGGCAGACGGATTGCTGTCTCCTTATTGGTGCTTCTTTATACCCTCCCCCAAAGCTTTTCTGTCGCCTTCCCTGAGCACCTATTCTCTTTTCGATAGGTCTGGGAATCCCAATGGTCACGCACTGACGGCTGTGGACTCTGACACGCCATGCAGACGGAACATTTCTTGGCTACTCCATTCACGCAAGTTTGCTGAGTGACCTTAACAAAATATCATTATCCAGTACACCACAAAGCATATAACGAGACGCGGGTTATTAGAACTGACAAAGAACTCTAAACAGCTCACAACTAGTAATGTACTCGTAGTTTTTTGTTGTCTGGTTTTCACCTGTGCTGAATTTTGTTTCAAAGTGTTGAGTTTTTCTAGAAACTGCGTCATGTAGCATAACACGAACTCACACAAAATATCACATTTTCATAATTGAACATGACCTTATTTTAAGATCTCTTTTTGAAGAACCAATTTCATTATGAAAAATCTCTATCTTTAATATTGTAGTTGTAGAAAGATGGTGAAAAAATGTTAAAGTCTTGTAATTTCCGAAAACTCCTGGTTTTCAACAAACGTTAGACCAGCATCTTACTTTTAAGAGTTTTTTACTTTATTAAACAACAACATTTCATGAAAACATTGGAACATTTTTCAGAAACTTTTGAAAATTATGTGCCTTAATGTAATGTACATCAAAATATCAGTTTCAAATTTTCAGAGACTTGTGTTCCTTGTGATACTTTCAGAGACTTGTGATCGATCGAGGAAGGTCAATTTTGGAAAAAATTGTCTCTACGGTTTAAGCGATGGCGTTATCCACGGAAGGACGGACGGACAGACAGACTCTTTTTTAGTCAATCGATTTTTCGGTATCAAAAACCCACAAAACATGGATTCTGACTGCACAAAGTGTCAGAGGAAGTAATTTACTACAGTAAAACTTGGTCAATGTGGAACGTGTATGATGCGGAAATCCGTGTATTGTGAACTAAAATCGCGGTCTTGCCAATCACTTACTCTACAGTATTATATTGCATCAAGCTGAATCTTGTCTAATACGGAAAAAATGGTCCCTTGAGGTTCCGCATTAATGTATACAGAAACTAGATTTATCGACGGTTTCGTTGCCAGGTCCCGCAATAAGGGTTTTTCTGTCAAAAAGCGCCATTTTCCGGCACACCATTACAATACTTTCTCGTCTTATGAAATTAAGTTGAAAAAGTAAAATCATATCTTGTATTCTCATTTGGATTTTTTGCGGAGGAATCTAGGCAAATTTAGGGTCATACAGGGAGAGGAGAGTTTCCACGAGGGCATTAGGACTTTGGAAACTCGATATCAAAGTCACTGGGATCCAACAATAATGGCGACTACTGCTGTTTTCTGGAAAAAGAAGATTTAAAACTTTCTCTCAATGATAACTATTCAATGATAAATTAAACATATTGATAATTAAACATGGTGCTCTGAATTATTTAGTCAATTATGAAGCCTGTACGATTATTACAACAAAACATCTGTTAGTTTTCTTCGTTATTTTTTGCTATTATGTGTTATTATTATTATTTGGTTATTTTTGTATGATTTTATTTTTCTATTATACGCTGTGAAATTACATTTTAAAATTAATTTTATTTGATTTTACAGAGAAGGTTTCCTTTTGTGATAATGGTTACGAAACATAAACTGCACATAAGATATAATTCTTCTGATTTGTTGCTTTTATCTGAATAAGTCAATACATTAGTTTCTAAGATCTGGTAAATTTTATAAATTTAGGCGTAATGGAAACATTTTAACACAGTTGTATCATTAAGATAAATATAGTTATCCCGTAAACATCAGGAGCAACGAAACACGCGTTGCGCATGTTACTTACTATTACACACGTTCCAGCAAGTCTATAAATACGGTTTGAGTTAATAGTATTCATGTTTTAATGAAACAGTGATGATACTGATCATCATCGAGAATTCAGTGTTCGAATATTGAAGATTATTGTAGATCGTCTAATTTTAGGAACATCTAAAGTGACTCACTGCCCTCCTAAAAATTCCATTTACACTCAGATATCAGAGATTAGATGCATTATAGGTCATTACAAATATATTGAATGTAAAGAATTAGTTGTCTTTGTGAGTTAGAATCGATATCCTAAAGACCCACCTCCTTATTTCGAAATCTGTTTAATTAACACTAGTCTTAAAAAGCCTCCAACGAATTATTTCGTTATAAGCATTGGTATTAGTTTTCCTCCAAATCTATTATCAGCAATATTGAATATTTCTCACAGATTAGGCACAATATGGTAAGACTGTTCGATAGTTGATTTGAACCTGTGACTTTCCTGATTAGACTTAATTTTTAATTCATCCAATTACGATTGGGTTAACGTTCTTACTATATCTTTCGTTAGTGATAAATCTAATTGAATCTTCAACCACTATATAGTTGAGAAAATCCAAAAATTGGTTCTGAACATCGTGGAATTAAGATTCTCTATTTAATTGATAGGGAATTACTTTAAATTTCACTTAGAATGACTTAAGTGGGAACATCGCTAACCAGAGTTGGAAATAAATTTAGCAGTTATAAAAATGGCTCACATTAATTTTCCCGTAGATTTATTTAAGTTCTTTAAAGTCATCCTGCAGGAAATGTAGAATAGGCCAACAAGATTGTAGCTTTTTGAGCTATGTGGAGTAAAGTAGAACACAATTCTGAGCGTATGCGTGGAAGGACATTTTTGCCTGCATTAATCATTTCTTCGGCAGATGATCACACAGCGATTGATTTGCCTTCCTGATGTATAAAGGATGGCTGTGGTGAATGATAATGAGAGATAAATGAAAAGTTTTGTGATTAGGTTGAGATCTCATGCGTGGTGGTATGAGAAACCAGACAAACTTGAAATGCTTGAAACTTGAAAACACACGACTTACTAAAGTCTTGCGTTCTACGAGTTTGAACGCCCTACGAGTTTTCTCGAACCCCATGAGGTCAGCTTACACTGAAAACGAAAATGTTTTTGTTTCTCGATCAATGCCTTAAGATTCCTTTCTCAAGTGAATGGGATTATATATAATCAGAATTTTTTATATCGAGTTAATGTGTCCGATTCGAAGGTGAGGTTCGAATATTTGCATATGACTCACAATTAATGTAAAAAATATCCAGACTTACAAAACACGTTACTTAATTCGCTAAATTTAATTTAACAAACATATGAAACAAATCTGTATTTACAGCTAGAGTACATAAAACAAGAATCACAAATCAAATTATGAATAAAGTGTATCACGTACTTACAAACGTATTAAATTGCGTATGAATAACCAATAAACCCAATTATTGGAAACTCACATAGGATAGTGCACTTCTTTGAATATTCACTCGTTTCTCGGCGGTAAAGTAGAACATTATTATCCCATTTTGACATGTTTTCCCAAATTCGATTCAGATAATTGGGTTTGGGCTAGTTGGAGTTCTACTCTGTATATAAACGCGCCAGCATGGTTCGTGTGACGAACGACCCCGAGGCGAGTTGCTTGCTTCTCGTCTTTGGGAAGGCGACTCCTCCCAGCGCGGCCCAGCGCACGTGCGGTCTTCAAGATTTCGCCCGCGCTCATTAATTCTCCTCCGCGTAATTAAATTCGAGTCGGTCGAGGGTCATTCGTTACTTCAGCACGAGCACAAGGCGCGAGCGGGGGCCGCTCACGCCCACGCCCCTCCACCCACGCCAAGCCCTCTTCCTCGACTCCGCCTTCACGGCACCCGGTCCACAACGCCGACCTCGCTCCCGCCCTCACTCCCCGTCTCCTCCCTCCTCCGTCCCCGGCATCGCCCCATCCGCTCTTGCTGCATTGTCCTCACACTATTTTCGTCTCCTGCTCTCGCCACCCGCCCTCGCCCCCCCCCCAGTCTCAACTCCACCATTCCCAGGCATCA
Organism: Teleogryllus occipitalis; assembly: GCA_011170035.1. Lineage (NCBI taxonomy): Eukaryota > Metazoa > Arthropoda > Insecta > Orthoptera > Gryllidae > Teleogryllus > Teleogryllus occipitalis. Next base: position 168,630 of record BLKR01002599.1, on the reverse strand, counting down.
CTTCCCGTCCTCACCCAAACCGTATACTACCTGTTCCGCCCTAACGCTCTCACTTCATCGCCCTCGCACTATTTTCTTCTCCCGCCCTCGCCCTCCCTCCCACCCTCACCTGCGCCATCCCCAGGCCTCGCACCCCGTACTCACTCACCGTATACTGCCTGCTTCGCCCCAACGCTCTCCATCGCCCTCGCACTATTTTCGTCTCCCGCTCTTACCGCCTAGCCGCGCCCTCCCACACAGCCTGACATCCGCCATCCCTAGGCCTCACTCCCTCCCCATCCTCACCCCATTACTCTGATTTCCTCCCTCACATACCGTCTTCACCGCGCCGCTTTCTCTTCATCATTCTCACCATCCACGTTCTTACCATTATCATCCCCCGTCCTAACGCTGTTCTCGCTTTCCGCCTTCGACATCCTTGTGACATTTTGAGTCTTCATCCCCCCTTATCAGCATCCTATAGTTTTCATTTCACTGTCTTCTCCCCCTTCCTTCTTCATCTTCAGATACAGTCCTAGCGCCCGTCCTCGTCTCTCGTCCTCAACTCGCGCCGTCATATCGCCTTGTCATTCCCTGTCTTTACCCTTTATCTTCGTCCTACAGTCCTCACCTCAGCGCTCTCACCTCATCACCTTCACCCCTCCGTCCTCATCTATCCTCATTCCCCGTCCCCGCTCCGTTATCTTCCGCCCTAGCCCCCGACTTTGTTTTCCATCCTCGCCCTCCATCCTCCTCTCTCGCACTCACCTCCGTCCTCGTCTTCCGTTCTCACACTCGTCCTCTTTCCTAATCCTCACTGCGTGTTGACGCTGTCCATATTCTACCATTGTCTTCTTACCACCTTCACCCCCAACGCCCGGATCCAACTACCTACCCTTTCTCTCTTTCCCACTCTCTCTTTCTCTCTTTTTCTCTCGCTCTCTTTCTCTCTATGTATGTGTATATAATATACATTAAGTTGACGGTCATGACTTCCAATGTTTCTTCATGTAATTGCGTCAACAATACAGCATCAGAATTCCTAGAATTCCTTTAAAACCTGAAATGTAGTATTCCTCTAAAACCTTCTCTGCAGCTGGATGAAGAAAAAACCGCGGGCAGGCGGAATTTGTTAATTCCGGTGAAGGGAATACGTCATGTTGGCGACATCCCTCTCTTACCCACGAAGCGTGGTAATTAAACTAGGCCCAAGCATGGGGGGAGGTAGCTAGCCAGTAAAGACGGACAAATGTCTCCAAATACAAAACACATACAAACAATTAATGGTGTCATTTTTGACATCGCCGATGTCATAAAGGCTTGTGCATCCAACGTAACCTCGGGCTATCAAAAATAAACAGTTTTGAATGAAATAATTTTTCTCCAAATCTGCTTGCCAAAAGAAATACTCATTTCGGGCTGTCTTCTTTCCCTGCTTCCGCCAACCCGCTGTGAACTGTTGTTTTCCGCGTGGCAACTCCGAAGCCACGGCGCTCCCGTCTTATTATTTGCAGCTTTCCGGATACACTTCCATTAGCACGAGGGAACGTCTAATTGTAAGTTAGTACCTCCAACTTGGCGGGTAATGGCGTTTCCTTGTGCGGGTCCCCAAACTCTGATCAACGCTTTTAGATGTTATGGTCCTCTCCCCTCCCAGGCTTGGCAAAGCTTGGCGTCGGGGAAAGAAGTATATTTGTCAGGAGCGATGGTGCATCTTCTGAATTAGGGGTGATTCATGTGGGGGATTAATGTCGACTGAGTAGGGAAAAGAGCTCGCTTTTCGTGCTAGTAAGCTGTTGGTTCTTCTTCAGAATGCTCTCTTCAGGTAGAATGTCATGCCACTGAAACTGAAGTTACCAAGTCCAATGAATATACTCAACCAAACAAATTTCTGTAACTTTTTTCGTTTCTTACATGATTTGTGGCCAACCTGGAACAGGATATGTTATTCAGCGATGTTGAAGTTAGGTTGAGTTAATATTTTCGTTTTTAAATTTTGTCTTGTGTTTTTACGTTCTATGATTATTTGAGAGAGTTACTAATTTATTAAGTCCGTAGTATTCTAAATTTCCGCCGATTGACTAATAAACTATTTAATAATGTTAAATAAAATTTTTTCTTAAAAATTTATTTGTCTACTTCATTATTTGTTTCTATCTTGCATGCTTATGCGGACACCTCGTACTGTTGGATTAATAATACCACATTTTTTTCCCTGGCATTCCTGACGACATTTTGCGTCCTTAAGTCTCGTACATGACCTGACATGATGATCTGATTATTGACACACATATATGTCGATTTTTTTCTCTGATTCAATATTTTATAGATTTTGTTTTTCCAACAATATTTCTTTGCGGAAATTTATGAAAGGATTTGGTAGATCTGAAAATGAAACTACATGTTACGGAATGTTCATAATTGAGGATAAATCATTTAAAAATTTCCGATTTTCAGAACTTAAAAAGACGAGTAGAATAGTTTGTACTTCTCTGGTTATTTCAAATTAAAAATAGGCTCCAAGAATTAACCTCGGTATTTCGTAAACATATTGAGGGTACTTAACTGTGATTTCACGTTACTGGTTTTCGGTTATATTAAAATTTTTATGGATTTTCCGTTGACATAAAATTATTGACGTTTAACAGTAGAATATGAAAGTGTGTCAAAGCTCGCAATTTGCTTGTGAAATGAATCTTTTTACATCAAAAAGACGGAAGAAGTTCACAATGATGTCTGATGCACGTGCGATGACACGTACATGGCTGAAGCTTTCTACTTTCTTGCTACGGAGTAGAGAGAAAGTTACGTAATGCTGCGCGAAAAAACGGCGTATATCCGGCAGAAAACTCTTATTACCGGGTCCTGGTAACAAAAAAGTGGATGAATGCAGTTGCTAAATTTAGAAAAAAGATCGTCTAACGTGACGTACACCCAGAACCCATGTTTTGAGTGACCTTCATACTGAAAAATTGAATGACGGCAAAACATCTGCCTGTCCGTCTGTGAACAACGCTAGGAGCTGAACCATTCAGCTCATTTTCTCCAAAATCGATATTCCCGAATTGACCTGGCTGATGTCGCAGCCGCTTAAATTTGAAACCGATATTTTATTATTTTGTTGGGGGGGTGTACTTTACATGAACCCCCTGCAAGATTTTCAAAGTTTTCAAAAAATGGCTCCATGGTATATGATGAAATTGTGTTGTTGGATAGAGTGAAGAATTTTAAGAGAATGATGCAGGTCTCATGATCGTCCAAATCACTTATTTCTCGAAAATTGCAAAAGTTCCTATTTTGTTCGGAGTCTGGGTACAACTAAAATTATTACGAAGATAGAAAATTTTTCTTTAATGCCATCTGTTTCTTAAAGATTGATTTTCAAATAAGGTCGTTTACAAAGTTTCGCAAACTTGTGTACTTTTTGCATAATTTGGCGTGAAATTCGGGCGAGAAAGTACGTGCTGTTTTAGCCCTACTAGTTTAGTGCAGAGTGTGATCTTCAGTCTACTCAAGAGCTCACTGCGCGGACCGAGTCAAAACGCTGGCGCCGCGTCGCGGCCATCATCGCAACTAATAAGTGCCGCACACATGCACAGGGTGAGCTCGTGAAGGGTGGGGTGGGGAGGAATCGGTTGAGGGTAAAGTGGGTCGTGCAAGTACTTGTTTTACAAAAGCGTTCTTTTAAACGTTCCACGCTTTATGAATGACTACTGTGAGGAGCGAATGCCATTCACGAGTGTTAACGCAACAACTCTACATCAAAATCGAGAACCGTCAATAAATTTGTAAGATGCTATGCTTCCTTATCCGGGTTGGCTAGGAATAATTTGAGGTGTGTTCGAGGAAGTGATATTAATGCGTGTTCGCAACGGTCCCACCGACCCCATCGACCCATCCCATCAACCCCATCTTCCACACATGAAAAATATTGGTTCCGTGGAAGACGTCATCAAAACCGTTGGCATATACACAGTGCCATTGGGACTCTACCTCCAAGGGTTTTTAAATTTCGCTCAATGTATCCAAAACAATTACAATTTATTGATCGCATTGCATCACTTACAAAAGAGTACTCTCATTGTAATATACATTTTTTTTATTCTAGCTAAGAATTTAAAAAAGATATTGTTGAAAATATACTTATTGGGGACGGATTACGAACGGGAAATGCCCCTTGTCTTGAAAAACTTCCGATCCTGCATTGAAGGAACGTATACTACTGCCGCCAAAGACATTTGACAGCGGCTGAGATGGCCCAGGGCAAGAACTCTTATTACTGCATGAGCTCTGATCAGGTCTTAGGGTTTGAGTGTCGACGGTGACCACATTTCGGCACTTGCTAGAGTGCCCAACAAAGAAAAAAATTATCTACAGGAGAACGGTTCTCATCACGAGACGAGCCATATCTTTTAATGCCAAAATCTGTTTTGCCATCTTTGGAACTAAGACTATCATGTGAACAATATTTATGAAATTTTGACTAGTAAAAATAGACAATTTTCTACGAATATTACTTCTTTGAGCCCAAGAATGGTAGTTTTTCAGACTGTCACTTTGTTTTGTGATTATGACGTGATTGGATTCTCTTACCATCTTGTATACTATCTTGAGCGATCAGACCAATTATACCCATTAATCTCACAATATCACTTTTTAATCACAGAAATCTAAAAAGTAATGAAATAAAGTGTACTATATTACTTTAACTCGGCTAAAAATCTTCGGAAACAAAGAATACCAACATAAAAGGAATACTCTTTCCTCCTGGAAGAACAGTTTTCCTTATTTAGTTGTTCTCTTGCTTTTCCTTCACCTCCTTCCCTTCCTTCATCTTCTTACTATCTTTCTCCTTCCTCTTTGCCTCCTTCCCAATCCGAAGTTCGGCGAGTCTTCCCTAGACAATTTCTTTGTTCCCGGTATAAATTAAAATGCCAGTATAAATTAAGAACATAGTTCTCCCACACTCACAATTCATTCGATCGGTGTGTTGACCCGTTCAGGGTGCCTTAAATACCCTTCCACGCTGTTTCTCATTTACTCAGTTTCCTTCTTTTCGTTCTCTTTTGATATGTCCATGTTATCTCATCTGTCCGAGGTATTTGAACTTTTGTCTTCGACACTACATTGCGCATTCTCCAGTTGTTTCTCGAGATTTGCTTTCCTTAATGTCATTTCATTGAAATAGGAATTGTAATTGTAAAAAAGGAATTGTCATCACACTCTATTAGGAGACCTGTGTTGAAATAATAATACAAATTTATTTTAATTAATGTTTAGAAAATAAATAAATCTGTTTATTGGAATTCAGTATTATAAACAGAATTTAATTTAACTCTGGAAATTCCGCCTAACTTTGTCTTACGATGTCATTGCTCTTAAAGAAAAATCGTAAAGCTTCACCCATCTATTCCTAAAGCTTCATTATGATCAAAACCAAGAAGTATTTTTTCATTCGTTACATTCGTACAGCTTGTTTTATTGCCACGTGTCGATCCAAGGTCCAAAACAACACCCACGAGCGGCATTCATTTGCAGTCTCATTTACTGTAAATGTATGTCGTTTGCGATGTAAAACAGTTTTTACGCGCATCAAACTTCACGTGCATTTCGCAATTCCTGTGTCTCATTTTCTGGCCATAAAGTACAAAAATTGTCCGTAAATTGTATGTTGTTCGCCTAACCAAATGCACACGCTAGTAAAATATGAAAGGAGACTTTGTTGAATCTAATTAAGTGTTCCATAACACATGTTACTGTAATAGAACATTCTGCCAAAACAAAAGCAAAGAAGAGTTTTGAAAAACCTGGAACTAAATTATGTTCTGTGAATGTCATAAAACTGGTTATTTCTCATTTGCATTTTTAGTAGTTGTAAAATCCTATTCTTTGCACTCCCACCCTCACATGTTTAAAGCGTTGAAAAATCTTTTTGTCACATAGTTCAGTAGCAGGTTTAAGTTTTTTTACTAAAACTACTTTGAACGAAAAATACCTTGTACTAAAATATTTTTATTAAAAGTTTTCATGATTGTGGATGAATATTTCAAAAACTTCGTTTCACAAAATACAGTATATTTTCTTTCCGTTCTTATTTTATGCTTAAATACTGTTCGTGCTAACAGAATATTATTTCAATAACCTTTGAGCTCTTTTAAATTTTCCATTTTGGAAAAAGCAAACAAAGCGAAAATATACGCGTTATGAGACGTTTTTACCTTAACAGAAGTGGATGAAAAAAACAATAATTTCAGATTGTCGTTGAAAACTGTTTGAATACAAAGTAAGAAAAAGAAAATATTATTTTTAAATGAAGAGAATTCTATTTTTGAAGAGCGTGACAAATCTGAGAGCACTCTAAAAGTTTTGATTTGAAAGATTCAATTTAATAAAAATTTAATTTCCACAAGAACGTTTTTGCATTACTTTCAACAATTGTTTTGGACATTCAGTTTTAAAAGTAGTTCATTATTTAATGAGTTTTCATAAGTAATTACTTTTGCAATCTATCAAATTTGCCCATTCGAAGTAAAGTTATTATTATGGCAGAAAAAGCTGCAAATCTTTTGTTAGCACTTCCACTGAATATTGAGCGAATGAAGATTAGGGAACAATCAATCTCTCCATTCTAAGAACGGGTAACAGGAGGGATGGGAACAGAGGATTTGAGCGAATTTTATGGCCTTTTATGGCTTTAATCGAATTCTGATTCCTTCACATTATTAATAATGTGAAACCACAAAGAAAATCACTCTTAGCAGCATGTATCCCCGACATTAAAAGTAGTGTAATTTCTTTTCCTAGCTGAAATTCGTTTTCTTAGATTGCATAAGTAATGCAGTCAATAACTAGTGAACTTCACAATGTACAATAATGTAAAACAGATTATAATTTATATTCTAAAGCTTACCGAATCATTAATTAAAAGGTAATTTAAATAAATATTTGAGGTTTTGTCGTTAAAACTGACCATTATTTAGAAGGAGTTTTGACCGCTCGCTATAACGTTCTCTGGGATTTCATATCTATTATTACGGTCTGTATGATACGTTTAGAGTAGTTAGTCGTTACAAGCGGTGTCACTACGCACAAGTATAAGTTTACTGGTCTCTATAACTGAGTATTTTTTTAAAAAATCGCAAATTCACCGTTAATGACGAATGCCAGGACAAAATCACATCTATTACTAAGGTCTCGATAGTACGTTTAAAGAATGATGGTTCGTCGTTACAAGCGACGCCACTGTGGACAAAATCTACTGTGTCCAGACGCTATCGGACCCACCGCAACGACACGCAAAAGAAGCAACTGAAAAGAACATCTGCCCGCGGAAACCTCCAGAAAGGCAACACTGCGCATTAAATCCATCCACACAAAAGACAATGGCGAGTCGCTGCCATCCGTCTTAGTGGCACAGCTCCCGTCTCCTTCCCCCCCGCTCCGGTCGCGATAAGCTACTTCCAGAGCGCGTCCTTTCTTGCGTTAAAGAATGTCGGCGTAGCGTATGAGGCGGTTTAGGCACCACGGCCGCCCGCCGCAAAGGATGCGGGCGACGGGTGGGGGAGGCGGCGTCACAATGCATCGAATACTTTTCTCCCTTGCCTTGCTTTTGCCCCTCCCTCTCTCTCTCTCTCCCTCTCTGCATCTTCTCCTGTATTGTGGCGGTAACCGCGCCTCGGCGTTGCAAAAGAAAGCCGCCGCCGCCGCGCTGCTTTTTAATCCCAAGCCGACTAGCTGCACCTCTGGAGAGGGACCCTCCTGTGAGTTCCTCCAGCTTGCGATCCGGGTTGCGTTCTGCTTTTAGGTAGCGCTTTGTGTGTTGTTTTTTTTCTTTTTCGCGTTTCTTTTCGTTCTCTTCTTACAGTACTACTACGTGATATTTGCAATACTCGCTTACTGTAGTATAGAAAAAATGTAGCGCTTTGTGGTCTTTTTTTCCTCAATGTTTGCGTTCCTTTTCGTTCTTTTCTTACAGCACTACCGTGATCACTGCAAGACTGACTTGCTATAGTATAGAAGAATTATTATATTGGGGTGAAATTCTGGATTCGATATTTTCACACATCTTACTGATCTGTGGATCTGTTTATAGAATCAAGATTATACTCTGGTTCTTGGTAGGGAATCGTGTGACTTAGTTGGTTTTTTTCTTGTTTTTTTTTTTCAATTAGTCTTTTCATATAATGCTCTCTCCTCTTCATATTCACTAATATAGGACAAGTTTTGAATGCGCGTCTTTGATATACTTTGCAATACTGACAATGAAAATCGATCGTAGTGCATGAGAGACTGAATTATAAAATGGCTTTTGAAACGTAAATGCAGAATTGATAATTCAAACTACTTTTTCAGGAATATATTTAAAATATTCTCAAAAATTTCACAATTAAATTGCTCTTACCATTCTCATTGTTCATATAGCGTCCGCCTCCTTATCACCCTTTTACCCATACGTCTCCTTACCACTTCTCTCAGCAATTGTTTGTAACGATACGCACGTGCGTCATGGTAAATGCGCCGTCATCTTCTGCCTCGTTTTTACCATCGCTGCTTCCTTCCCTACCCCAGAGTCGCCTCTGCCTGTCGCTTTCTTCGTGTCGTCTCCTTCCCTCTTGTGCAGAAAGGAGGGCGCGGCGAGCTTATCTCGATGACTGACGGGGCGTGCGGGCAGACTCACTGCCCACCACGCCTCCCCTCCCCCCTCCCCTCGCCTACTCCCATCATGTCCCGCCTCGCCCCGCCTCGCTCCGCCTCGCCCCGCCTCGCCCCGCCTCGCCCCGCCTCGCCCCGCCTCGCCCCGCCTCACCTCGCCCCGCCTCGCCCCGCCTCGCCCCGCCTCGCCCCGCCTCGCCCCGCCTCGCCCCGCCTCGCCCCGCCTCGCCCCGCCTCGCCCCGCCTCGCCCGCCTCGCCCCGCCTCGCCCCGCCTCGCCCCGCCTCGCCCCGCCTCGCCCCGCCTCGCCCTGCCTTGCCCTGCCTCGCCTCGCTCCTGCCTCGCCTCTGCCTCGCCCCGCTGCGCCTTGCCCGCTCCTCGCCTTGCCCTGCCTCGCCCCCCGCCCCGCCTCACCCAGCTCCTCCTCGCCTCGCCACGCCCCGCCACGCCCCGCCACGCCACGCCACGCCCCGCCACCCCCACCTCGCCCCACCTGCCCCGCCACGCCCCAGGCCACGCCCCGCCACGCCACGCCGCGCCCCCGCCACGCTCCCACCACGCCCCGCCACGCCCCACCACGCCCCACCACGCCCTGCCACGCCCCGCCACGCTTTGTCAGTCCCCGCCTCGGCCCACCCCGCTTTGCCTCTCCCCATCTTGCCCCACCCCGCCCTGCCTCCAACCCCTTCCCCGCCTACAACAATTTCCCCTCCCAACTCGCCCCACCTCATCCGTCCTTGCTCCGCCTCGCATCAGCTCACCTTACCTCGCCCCGCCCCCCCTGCTTCCTACCCCTTGCTCGCCATCTACCTCTTAACCCGCCCTGCCCTGCCCCGCTGCTCCCGCCCTGCCCTCACCCCCTTGCTTTGTCAGTCCCCGCCTCGGCCCACCCCGCTTTGCCTCTCCCCATCTTGCCCCACCCCGCCCTGCCTCCAACCCCTTCCCCGCCTACAACAACTTCCCCTCCCAACTCACCCCGCCTCATCCCACCTTGCTCCGCCTCGCATCAACGCACCTTACCTTGCCCCGCCCCCTGCTTCCAATCCCTTCCACGGGATCTACCTCTTAACCCACCCCTCCACGCCTCGCCCCGCCCCGTCTCGTCCATCTCGGTCCACTTCATCTACCCTTTTTTAACCTTCCCCCCCATAGTCGCCTCCTCGTCTTTGTCTCCGTCTCCGCATCTTCAATGTCTGCATCCATATATGTTCACGCTTCACTCAGTCCCTTCTTCCTCCCCCATCCTCGTCACTGCCTGCACCGCACCATCCGCTCACGTCTATGGTGCATTGTCACGCCATGTCTCACTCCCGTTCTGTGCCGCGGCTTTCGTCCCGCCTCCAATTCCCTTCCGCCCCCTCCCAATATTCGTGCTTACTCGCCGCCCGGTCCGGTCCTTTTCCGTTCTCACCTCCCCTTCACCCGCTAGGCCACTGCACACGTGTGTACACCACTTCTTTATGCGAGTATTTTGGTTTTATTGTTAACAAATTATAACCGCAACAAAATATGTGGATAAATGGAATATGATTTCGTTCCGTAGTTACCGTGATTCATAAAGTTGTTCGTGCAAAGGAAGGTAATTGGTTTAAATTCTCCTTTAAAAAGGATCGTTAACATGGAATGGGCAATTTGACTTGCTTCGCGCATTTTCGATGCTGTCAAAGGGAAGACTCTGACCTTGGAACTCCGCCATGAACATTGAAAATCAAGAGTCCAGTAAACGCAGAATTTCAAACGCTTGTTTTACAGGTACTGCTTAACTAGCATCGCTTTGCGCGTGACATTTTTCCTAATATACAATCTATTCTATAAAGTATTCCTATTTAATTAAATTCTCGTAATCAACGCGTGTTCCGTTTATCTGTATCATCTAGCTGTTTGTAGAAAAAATCTCGCTTCCCGTATATGCCCTCTCACACATCGCCGCTTTCTCTCTCATTTCCCCACTCGCCTACGCCCACATTTCTCCGTCAACCCCGCCATCACCTTCGCCCATATCTTAACAAACCTCTTTCTACCATTCCGCTGCAACCCACCGTCTACACCGCGTCTCCAGCCCCGCCGCCTTCTCAACGACTTCCCCAGCCTCCTCCTCCGCTTCCTCCGTCCTCCCCCGCGCCCCAGCCCCGCCCCACCCCGTCCCGTCCCGCCCCGCCACGTCCCGTCCCGCCCCGCCCCGCCCCGTCCCGCCACGCCCCTCCCCGCCCCACACCGACCTGCCCCGCTCCGCCCCACATCGCCCCGCCCCAGCCCGCCTCGCGCCCTGTGAAATAAGTCCCATTGTGGCGGCGTCGAGCCGAGTCGCGTGGCGCGGTGCGGCGCGACGTGGCGGTGGCGTATGAAAGCTGCTGCGCCCCAAACAAAGCCCTTTGATGCGCATTCAGCGCCGCGACTGCCTCGCCCGCTTCCCCGCCCCGCCCCCTCGCTCCGCCCCGCCCCGCCCCGCCCCGCCCCCGCCCCAGCGAGCAAAAGCGCAAGGGCGCGCGGAGGTGTTTATTAGACGGCGGCGGGCGATGTGAGGTGGAGGGTGGGTGGGGAGGAAGGAGGCGTGGCGGGTCGCAACGGGTGGAGGACGTGTGGTGATCGATGGAGGTGGTTGGTTTGTGATGGGGGATGAAGGTGGTTGGCTTGTGATGTGGGATGAAGGTGGTGCTGTGTATTGAGGTTGGTTATCTGGTTTGGGTGATGGAGGAGTTGCCTGTCAAGGACGATGGTGGTTGTTGCCTATGTTGGGCGATGGAGGTTGTTTATTACAAGGCGGCGGGCGAGGTGAGGTGAAGGGTGGGCAGGGAGAAAGGAGGCGTTGCGGGTCTCAACGGGTGCAGGACGTGTGTTGATCGATGGAGGTGGTTGGAATGTGAAGGGGGATGGAGGTGTTGGTTTGTGATGGGGATGGAGGTGGTTGGTTTGTGATGTGGGATGAAGGTGGTGCTGTGTATTGAGGTTGGGTATCTGGTTTGGGTGATAGAGGACTTGCCCATCAAGGACGATGGTGGTTGTTGCCTATGTTGGGCGATGGAGGTTGTTTATTAGACGACGGCGGGCGAGGTGAGGTAGAGGGTGGGCGGAGAGAAAGGAGGCGTGGTGGAGCTCAACGGGTGCAAGACTTGTCGTGATCGATGGAGGTGATTGGGATGTGAAGGGGGTGGAGGTGGTTGGCTTGTGACGTGGGATGAAGGTGGTACTATGTATTGAGGTTGGCTATCTGGTTTGGGTGATGGAGGAGTGGCCTGTAAAGGTCGATGGTGGCTGTTGCCTATGTTGGGCGATGGAGGTTGCTTATTAGACGGCGGCGGGCGAGGTGAGGTGGAGGGTGGGTGAGGAGGAAGGAGGCGTGGCGGGTCGCAACGGGTGGAGGACGTGTGGTGATCGATGGAGGTGGTTGGTTTGTGATGGGGCATGGAGGTGGTTGGCTTGTGATGTGGGATGAAGGTGGTGCTGTGTATTGAGGTTGGTTATCTGGTTTGGGTGATGGAGGAGTTGCCTGTCAAGGACGATGGTGGTTGTTGCCTATGTTGGGCGATGGAGTTGTTTATTAGACGGTGGTTGGCGAGGTGAGACGGAGTGTTGGCGTGGAGAAACAAGGCATGTTGGGGGAGGGTCGTGACGGGTGTCAGTGGGTGCCGGATGTGTGGTGAACGATGGAAGTGGTTGGGTTGTGATGAGAAATGGAAGTGGTTCTGTGTGTTAGAGTTGGCTATCTTATTTGGGCGATGGAGGATTCGCCTATGAAGGGGGATAGAGGTGATTTCCTATGTTTGGCGATGGTTTACTGTAGGAGGTTATGGTGATTTCTATAGCTTGTATTGGAAGTTCTTCGCTCTAGCAGTCTCTGGAGGTGTTTATCTGTAGTTGTCAATCGAGATGGTTGTCTAGAGAGATTAATGGAGGAAGTTGTGTTTAGAAGGCGATGAACTAATGTCTGTAGTTGTTGTCTGTTTTGGGCGAAGGTGTTGCCTATGTTTGGCAATTGCGGTTATCTGTAGTTGTCGATGTTTCTCTCTAGTTACCGCTTGGGGTGGTTGCCTTGGGTTATTGATATCGTTGCATGTGCTGAGTGATGTAAGTGGTTTGATTCTCAATACCGTGTGACCGCACTTGATAAAAGTGGGAGCGAAAGTGGTTCAACTGAAATAACGACTAGTTTCAACGAACTAGCGGAGTATACCGGCGAGAGGCGAGTAGTTAATCAACTTACAGCGAATGAAAATGTATTAATAGAATATGTGAGGGAAACGCTGTATAACCGATCATGATTTACACTGTTAAACGTAGACGCATGTTGACAAGTTAGCTTACTAAAATCAGCCAGTTTGATGCGATTACTAGCTTTGCTGGCGCATTTCCAAGTAAACGGCGTCACTCCGTTGGTCAGCTTCCACGTTTAACATGAAACACGCAGTTTACATTTACTTACATGGGACAACTTCACTCAGTTTCTTTGCGTAACGTCTTCTGAAATATCTTTAGTGGGCATTAGTCCGCGTTAGTTACTTAAGTACGCGCATTTCAAACGTGTTCTAACTCTACGTAACTCTTAAGCCTGCTTTACACGGTCATGTTTTCATCCTTTTCTCTTAATTTTTCTGTACAGAAAGTGGATGGAAAAAGGACGTTCGGTTCTATTCGTACCGAAACTCGATGAACATGATTCCACCGTTTTACACGGTCATTTCTGGTCTGTACGCTGTCTGTACGTAATCGTGATGAAAATACTTCCTCCGAACGCCGCAAAAAGCGCTGGAAGTTTAACAATTGAACATCAAATTTACGGAAACAAATGAAATTAGCGGAAAGAATGATCATAGTTAGGAATTCGCAGTGTAAGGAGTAGAAAGACGAGTGAGGTATTGTGGTTTCATTTGCGAGATGGAAAGGAAAACGCTAATCGCAACGGCGGCAGCTAGCATTATTGTAGCAGTTGCTGCCGCGTATATACTCTGTCCGGAGAACGCACGCAATCGAAGAAAGTTGCATAAAGTGACACTAGGGCCGCCGTAGTCAAACTGGATAAAATCTGTACGGAAAAATGAAGCATGCATCATTTTTTCGTACAAATTACGTCCAGTCTGCTCGGTAACTAGCCTGTACCGACGGGAAATGATGAAAACATGGCCGTGTAAAACAGACTTTAGATGTTGTTCAAGAAAGGACTCGAATTTGGAAGATGCTGCCACGAAGCATTTGCTCAGCATGACTGTGTATCACAGTGCATTGTAGACGAAGGGCGGGAGCTGAAAGAAATGATAGTAACCACGGTTGGCGTGGTAATTTCTACGGTGTGAGGTGGGCAGTGGTGCTTTCAGCGGCAGGAAGTAGTGGATGCGGTATTGCCAGGGCTTAACGGGTATATTTTAGGAGAGCTTTTGCAACGGACAAGGACAGCGAATGGCGCATCTAAAGAGGAAGGATTGAAGTTGGGCCTGTTCGTGCAAGAATTTGAACATGCGTCTAAAAGAGACTCCCGGGAGTCGCCCTTAGAACTAGTAATATGCATGAACCTGGAACAATTTTTGGGTTGAGGAAGCGAGTAGTTATAACAGGGCATTCAAGTCTACTATTTTAAATTAAATATTTCTTGGGGGAAATAGTTTCGAGTGCCATACGAGTGCTTTAATATGGTTAGCCAGGGAGAACATAATTATTTCATTTGAAAGGTTTCTTGCAAGAACCAAACGAGTTCAAAATTCCATATTTTTAGGTATTTCATTACAATTTCGCTATAAGTGGTGCTATCTGTTGGGACATTTCCTTTCGTCAAGTGCCAAGACATTGTAAAATACTAGGTGGATAAAAATCATATTTCGTAACGATACATGCCTACGCTATAAATCTCGTGGAAAATAACATTTAAGTGCATTGTAGAAAGAATATACTCAGCTATTATAACACTTCAAAAATGGATGTATATGTAGTTTATGCGCTGCGTTTAAACAAAATTTCTCAGTACTAAATTTCCTACATCGATAGACAATATTTAAAGGAATGAGTTTGGTTGACGGTTAAGGTAGTGAAAAGAGCAAAATGAGTGGACTGTGGTGCATTTTGTGTGATTCAATGATGATGAGTTTCTAGCCATTCCTGTGTTTGAACGCGTATGTCGTTTTGTCGTCTTTAGATGAAGTGTTATATCAGTATTACTGACTTCGTTATTAAATACACAAATAACTAAAAGAATATAATTTCCTCCAGCCACGGGAACACATTAGATTTATAGTTTATATTTTGAACTGTAGCTCACAAAGTTTGACGCCGCCTGTTTGAAATATCACGCAGTTTCTCCAGTCATGATAACAGAAGGAACTGCGTTAATTTAAGCATGACCGCACTAAGAAGAAGTAGACTGAGAGCAGGAAAGCACCGTACTTCGTCAATGACGTCACCCTCTGCCAGGTGAGGCGGTCTGTCGTTCTCCCCCCTCATCTCTGACGGCACGTGGGCGGCGGGAGGGTAAGGGACGGGCAGGGAAGGGAACGGGGGAGGAGGGGGGCCTGTTCTCGATGCATCGATTGCCTGGTCGTCCTCCCAGGAGGAGGTAACGACCGGCTGATTTGAATGGAGATAACACAGCGACCCCACAGTGCACGGAATATGCGAGAGTCTGTTACAAACGGGACTCTCTCCGTGTTTTACCCGTTGTATCTGTAGCTGTATTGTCAGTTACTTTTGTGTCGTGTTACGTTTATTACATGTTACTTTCGCGTTGTACGTTCATGATGTGTTGTGTGTTAATTGTCTGTCGTGCGTTATTTTTCTAACGTGTGTACATTTTGCGTCGTGCGTTTATTTGTGCCATGTGTTCCGACCTCGCTGCGTGTTCCTTTTGTGTCGTGTGTTCTTTTTGTGGCACGTGATGCGTCTGTGTCGTGTATTTTGTCCTCTTGTTACCTTTATTTCCTATACGTCATAGGTATTCTTAAATATGCCAAAACTGAAGATTTTATTTTGATTTTTAGTTTCTCGGCTACTACGAAAATACGTAATGAAGAGAAACATTATCTATATGTACACAAATATCCACGTTTTCTGGATCCTTGATGCCAAAAAATCGCTTGACGGCAAAGGGTCTGTCTGTCTGTCCGTTTGTTCATCACTGTCTGTCTATGGATAACCCTATATCTTAAACCGTTCAGACTAAATTCTCCAAACTTGATTTTCCACGTTTGATCAAAAGGAAATTGAGGCCTTGCGAATTTGAAGGGGATATTTTGACTTCTAAACATCAAACCTTAACATTTTCAACATTTTCAAAAACGCTCAAAATCATTTTCTTTTATATTTTCCTCATAAATAGCCAAATACGCATAAAATGACGCATTCTGCATTTTCTTTGAACCCTGAATTTTTGTAAATTGCCAAAGTTCAAATTTTTTTCGGTATCTTCCTAAATCTAGAATATTAAATGTTTCTTAATAAAACTGTTCTTCAAATTCAGATCTTTAAATTAGGTCAAATACAATAATTAGAAAATGAGTTCTTTTGGCGTAATTTTTTGTGAAATATAGGAAATGTTGAACAATTATTTTCTTAGAAACAGCTTCAATTGTTTTCTTTATTTTTCTCAAATAAAACAAAGTACTGTTATAAAAATGACAATAGTTCCATTATCGGTTTCGGTATTTTCGAAAATGGCAACCAAAATTAATATTGTAAAATTAAAATATTGATAATAGAGAAATTCTCGCTTCATTAGAGGTTATTTACACGCTTTTTTCTATTGTTTGAAGTAAAGACATTTTAACTGAGAAAAGTAGGTAATGTAGCACAACAACACATTCTTACTTAATAAGCGTCTTCAAAATATATTCATAGATTATTTTATATCCCGGTTTCCTTCGTATCATACTATCTCAATTTCCCTGAATAATTGACTTTCGTATCTTTCCTTCCTGCATTCCTTACTTAACTCCTACCTTTCCTTACTTTCGTTTCTTGCCCTCTCTTTCTTTCATTACATATTTCATTTCTTTCCCTTGTTCCTTGCTTTTCCCCTTCTTCATCCTCTCTTACTGTGTTCTGACTCCCTTATATTCTTTCTTTTTCTTGTTCTTCTTTCTTATCTCTGTATACTAACGCCTTTTCCAAGACTACAAGGACGTACAGCAATGGAGCTAAACACTGATACCGGCTGCGCACTGACACTGACGATGCCGGATAATTGACAGTAGCCGCGTAGCTTGTTTGAATACAACCTCTATCTGAAAGATAGTTCTAGGGGCGGGCTGCTCTGTTCATTTGTTTTCAGGTGGTTTCTTCGATCAATACCAGGCGAATGTCAGAGCAGTACACTAACAAGTTAGTCACCTAACGCGCGCGATATTTGCTTCCTATTCATTGCCCTCTCCTCTCCCTTTACACACACACACGCTTACTCCTGTATGCACTACAGTATCACACATGTTGCGACAACAGTCGGTAGCTAAGACCTATTACGGTTGGGGATAAGTATTTACAGGGGAGATACCTTGAGGAGAAATACGTTGTAAAACGACATGTAATTTGGTGCCAGGTCCAGTGGGTAGGGTCACTGCTGTAACGAGATTAGTACTAGTAAAAGAAGAGAGCGCTTTGACAGTTACGGCTTGGCCACTGCTTGCATCATAACTGCAAGTAATATCCGTGCACTCATATTGTCAGTGTGTCAGTGTGTTCCTTTACAGTTAGCTCATTTTGAAGTGTCTTTATCAGTATCTTTCGGAATGTCATCACCCTGCGTGGCGTTCATTTATTTTCCGTCCTGTCAAAGTGGTCGTTTCTTAGAGTTACTCCTCTGTACCTCCCGAGTTAAAACATACACTATACGAGTGGCGGCTTGTAGTGCCAGTGTGCAATGGCACCATTAACAAAAAGGAAGGTAAAGAAAGTTTTCACCATAATTGTGTGTAGAAAATATCGTTTCTTCAAAATATGTTCATTATACATGTTCATTATAGTAATTCATTTGAACGAGCGCTTAGTAATTCGATGCTCTATCAACACTCCCTTCAAACGCACAGGGCGTAATGCTCTCTGTCGGCTTCCTCCTGAACCTCTGAGCCACTTACGAATTGGCACCATCTGTGCCAATTTAACGCTGTATAAAGATCGCTGTGTTGGTTTGTATGCGTCCTGTATAGATGAGACGGTGCCAAAAGCAAACTGGCACAGCAGTTCACGTTCTGTTCGATAGAGTGCAACAATGGCACTATATTCATCGAGCAGACTGTCGCGTAGGGCATCGCGCTCAGGATGACCCCGATGCCCTGGTATTTCGTACGTCCTTCCTTGTGTTTCGTTCATACTTTTCATTCATATGCCGTGGCCGTCTTCCCCTCTTCTTCCCGTACCCTTCTTCAGCGAACTCAGGAAGCTGTCACCTCTTGAGATTACTGGGGGCGCTCAGGCTGAGTATTTTTATTTGTTCTTATTATGTTTAGTGTGTTTTCAGTTTAATCTTCATTATAACTTGATCGATGACATTTGGACGATTTAATTTTACAGTAATAATTATCACGATCACTGTAAAATTAAATTTTGTCACCCATGAATTTTATTTTTGAGATTACTAAATCCGTTTTAAAACATCGCGTCGATATTTAAACACTTTGGTGTTTAACTAACATCGATGTTTTAATTTTAAACACCTTTAATTGGTAACCTCGATGATTCGATACCGAAGTTGTAACACTAACTACCAAAACATCACCCGCACCACCAATAGAATTCCATACCGGCCGCCACTGCACTGAAGGTACTAAAGACGATAGCATTCGACAGTCACCAGAAACATCAAACAACAAATCAATCTAAGCGCCGATGTAAATTTTGCAAAAGTTTCGATTTGTTGTTCGTCATCATGCCACTTTAATAACCATGACCACTTTCAAGGTCCATGTTTTAGACACTGTGTATTTCTGTTTATTCAAAACACGTTTAAGATTTTAAAAGCGGTTTGGTCCTCTGGAATGCTGATCCTGCCTACTGAGATGGTGACTGACGCCTGACGATTGGCCATCCCCTACACTGAAGGGCCTATCGGGAGTGTGTGTATGTGTGTGTGTGTGTGGGGGGGAATGTTGTTCGATGCAGGAGGCTCTCTCATCGCCTTTCAACCCTCCAGGTGATTATTATGTGAACTGGTGATACGAAATCGCGTCATGAAGACATTTGATGTCGATTTGGTAGACATCACAAAAATACTGTATACTGCTGTCCGATTATTGCATGTTTTCAAAATGGTCCTGGAAGGGTGGGAGATATCTCAAATATATGCCTTCTTGGAGGGAGTATCAGGGTCTAATGATGATAATTATTACATCACAGATGTTGAATCTCAAATATTATTTATGAAATATGTTTCAAAGAATTCAAAATCATCAGAATTTCATTTACAGTGGTTACAGGGTTTTAAGTACAATGCTCATTTTTTCACAATTATTTGCACATTTCATACAGTCACTCGATAAGATACGAGTATTTTACATCGAGATATGACATTTAAGTTGTTTTTCAAATTTAAAGTAACATATAACAAATCCCATGATCTTCACTATATTCAATGGATATTTTTTTTTGTATTTCCAATTCATTCAGTTGTCAGAAATGGTATTACAGTATTTCTAAAATGCAGGATGTCAATAAATGTTTAAATAACATAAGTTCGTTTCTCATAACATAGCACTAATAATTGTATTATTTTTAATATGATTAAAATGCATCGATTTTTCTTATGTTAAAATATACATTCGTTGCTGTGGCGATTAAAGGAAAGCGCAGATGATATTATGTATGTCTTTATTTTTATATTATTACTCTCTCAGAGCAGCTGAATGCAACTAATGCAGACTAAAATAACGATCACTTCTAAACAAAAGAGCCACTATCGATAAGGAAAACCACTAGGTAATATTACATAAGCGTGTACTGAATTTTGAAAAAAAGAAAAATGAACTAAAAATGAGACAGGATTTATACAAACTTTGTGCAGACTAAATAACCATGTTCCTCTCACTTTCGCGCTGCGAATCTAAATTTTCTGGCGGAGGTACCTGAAATGACAAACACTGTTTAATCGTCGTGTAGGCTGGTGCCGTATCTCACTAGCCAAAGGGGAAAGAACGCCGCCTCCCCACGTATAAAAAATCACTACAGTAACATCACTAATCCCCTAGCAGTTGACGCGCCCAGAAACTAAATGATCAATCATCTATCAGGAGAAAACAATTTCTTCGATCGTGTCTGTTTAATTAATTTATGTACAACAAATATTACTCGACCTCCACCGGAATTAATATCTTGCCTTAAAAATTAGCGTGTTTCAAAATTACAAAAGCAGCATCAAAGAAGTAAGAATTTGAATCACTCTTTTGTACGAAAACAGCTATATATTCTTCAAATTTTTTGTGACCGTTACCCACCACTCTTAATCTGCTTCGCCAAGTGGCGTCATCTCCTAATCTAATTAAAGCCAGCCTTTACACCTTCAATACAAGCGAAAGGCTGAAATTTAGATCTATTACGCGGTGCGTCCGCCAATCCGATTGGAGTCGCTCTGGTTCCGCGCGTCGCCGCCGGGGGCGCTGGCGAGCGCGCCGGGCGACAATTGAACGCCACCAATTACGAGACGTAAATAGGTCCGGCGGCGCGGGAGGGTGGGCGAGTCCACTTTCCGCGCGGGGCGGGTGGGGGCGACGCGGGCGCTCCGGGGGGGGGGGGGCAGCGGCCGCGCGCTGAATTAATCAGCGGCCGAGCCGCACGCCTCGCCCCCTCCCCGACCCACCGCTGCTTCCGTCGCTCCCATGTCGCTCCGGCTGCCGTCGCCGCCGAAGCTGCGGCTTTACCGTCGTTCCGATCCCCTCCACCGCTTGTCTCGCCATTTCTCCGCTCTATTTCGCCCCCTGTTTTCTTTTCTGTTATCCCTCCTCGCTTTGCTCGCACCCCGTTTCTCTCTCTCCGCTTCTGTCAACCCTCTCCTCTTGGTTCAGTGTTTCTCGCTTCCGCTCTTTTCTTCTTGCTCCTCTATTCGAGATCTTCATTCCTCGCTCGTTAAAGTGCTTCTCATCCTCGCTCCTCACCCATATCCTCGATTCTTATTCCCGTTCCTCTTCCGCTTTCTAACCCCCTCTCCTCATCCCTGCTCCTCACTGTCCCGCATTACGCTCCATCCTCGTTCCCCACTTCACCCTCCCTCACTACCCCTCTTCTCATTTCCCCTCATCGCCTACTCGTCCTTCTTTGCATTCCTGTCGTCGCTTTCTCCTGCCGCACTCACCCCTGTCCCTTTGTCACTATATCTGCTCAACCCCGCCCTGCTAAACTCGATTTGCCCCTCCACTGTCCGCTCCCCTCGTCGAGTCCTGTTCACCCGGCTCTGCTTGTCCCGTAACAACATACTTCTCCACCCCACACCTGGCTCAGTTTAGACACTCCTTCCTCTGCCTCACCCGCACTAGTTCTGTCCTCATCCTGCTCATCCGACTCTTTTTGCGTTGTTATGCCCTCTCCGGCCTAACTGCTCCTCTTCGCCCGTCCCGCTTTGCCCCTCCCATTTCCTTCCCCCGTTTTGTCCGCCCAACTCTATCCGTTCAACTATGCCCGCGCTGCTTCACCCGCCTCGCCCCGCTTTTCTCAACCCGCTCTGCCTTTCCCACACTGCCTTCCTCCCCTAATTTCGCCCCTCACAAGTCACTCCACTCCGTCTATCTCCTCCATCTTCCCTCATTTTCCCTGCCCCCCTGCACTCATCCTGCTCGTTTCACCTCCTCTCACTCCTTCATCCACCTCGCTCACCTTCGTCGTATCCAGTTTCTCCACGCCACATCTCTTCCCCTTCCCTGCAACTATTTCCCCTGTTCCTCTCTCTCCGGTAATGACGTCCCCGCCCTTCCAGCACTTCTCGGCCCTCTCCACTCTCTCGTCCCCTCTCTGCACCCCCATTCCACGCCCCCGCCCCTTCATGCCGCCCGCGCCGCCACACCTATACTATATCCTCCCCTCCCTGCTGGCCCGCACGCCGCCCACCTACCGCTCCCCGCCACGCTCCGGCCAGAGGAGCGAGCGACCGGTAGTGTGTATGCACCCCATGGGGCGGGGCGGGGGCGGCGACGTCGAGCCCACTATGATCCGGCTTAAGGGGCGACTAAGAGGATTCCGGCGGGATGCGGCGGCGTGACGGACCGTTGGGACCGTAACCCACGCCCGCCCCCACCAACTTCCACCGCCGCCACCGCCTCCGCCACCGGCACCGCCCCTTGCCACCACCCTCGCCACCGCTCCTTGCCACCTATCCGCCACCGCCTCCACCACCGCCTCCGCTACCGCCTCCGCCACCACCGTCGCCGCCAACATCGCCGCCGACACCGCAGCCCTCACCCCCACCCCTACCTTCACCACCGCCACCGCCACTGCCACCACCCCCACCACCGTCCCTCACCACCGCCTCCGCCACCACCCTCGCCGCCAACACCGCCGCCCTCACCCCACCCCTACCTTCACCACCGCCACCGCCTCCGCCACCGCCACCGCCCCCACCGCCTCCACCTCCGCTACAGTCACCGCCTCCGCTACCGCCACCACCTCCGCCACCACCTCCGCCACCACCTCTGCCACCACCTCTGCCACCACCTCCGCCACCACCCCTTGCCACCGCTCTCACCGCCGGCACCGCTACCGCCACCGCTACTGCCGCCGCCACCACCACAACCACCACCGCCGCCCACGCCCCCACCCTTACCCTCGGCACCGCCCCCGCCGCTACCACCACCGACACCGCCGCCGCCTCCACCGCCGCTACCGTCGCCGCCGCCGCCGTCACCATCGTCACCACCGCCACCGGCGTGGCCGGACGCGCAGGTGGGGTTTCCGTTGGGTGTCCCCCAGGGTCCAGGTTCGGCGCCCGCGCGAATTGGGCGCGGAGGCGCGGCGCGCGGCGCATTCTGAATGCGCGGGCGCAGATGAGCCCCGCCGCAGGTAGGTTCGGCGCGCGGGCGGGTCCCGGATCAGCACGCGAGACGAATTTCGGCGTCTCCGCTCAATTAGATTGTATATAAAGGGATCAGTTCGAGATAATTACAAGCCACAGGGGGTTTGGAACTACAAAATATTTGAGGAGGGGGAGAATTCCAGTTCGGATACTTCATAAATATTTCTGAAATAGAGTTGAGGCACGGGGTGATCGATATCTCGTTTAATTCCACTCGAAAAGACCAATCGATTGGCACTATTTTACCTGCACATCTCTTTATTATGAAGAAATAAGGAAGGCAATGCAATGGAATATTAATATACAGACAAGTAGCAAATGACATTGCAAAATATACACTGCAAATATACACTGCAAACTGCAAACTGTAATTAATAGATACATTTAAATTTTAATTATTGCACAAAAGTAGCAGATAAAATTGCTAAAATTGAAATGCAACATTATAAAGAAATGCACATTGTAATAATGTGTATTTTTTTATTTATATTTATAATTTGAATTTCTATCTACTAACTACTTGTATATTAATCACCCCCGTTGCATTTCAGCTTTCGCAATTTTATCTGCTATTTGTCCGCAATAATTATGATTTAAATGTATCTATTAATTACATTACCACCCCTTTGCATTGTATATTTTGTAATGCAATTTTCAAGTGGTCTGTATATTAATATCCCCTTGCATTTCACATTGTGTAAATTAATTTGCTACCTTATTTTGTAGTTTTTTGGTATTTCATTTACATTTTCTTTTCTTTACATTGTAGACTGATGATGACGGCAAAGCCGTGGAAAGCCGGCTATCTCAATAAATTAACTCAGTTGACGAAGATGACCTACTTTATTTCTTCTTATAATAGCGTCTACAACACCAAATCACAATTCCCACAATTTCTATTATGAACTTACCTAACAAAAATAAATTTTTTTGTCCCGTAAAAAAACATGGGTAAATTAGGGTAAACAAGAGGTAAATTAGTGGTTAGATAGTAGATCGCCCATGATGATAAACATATTCATTTCATTTATTTTCTTCCTTTTTACATCACCTTTTAAAAGGTTTTTTCTGATGTTGCATTCAATCAGTATTTCCTCTTCTTATGTTATTCTAATTTATGACCAAAAAGTTTTACTATCAACATTTATTTTAATGAATCAAGTCTAAATTCACTTTTGAATGATTTCATCGACCTAAAGAATCTATAAATATAAGCCCTAATGAGTAAATAAATTTGTATTTATGTGTATATGTCATACGCTTCCGTGCTATAAGAATATGTATAGTCCGTCATCTTTAGTATCTGCAATTATAATAAATTCCTCTTTATTTCCTACATGCGTGTTTTCTTGCGGGTCGAAACTGTTTATTCACTTTAAGCATTAAAATCATTGGTCAATGCTTATCATTCAATGTACTCTTCATTTCCTTTGTCAAGAGCAAAATGTGTTGCGATTTAAATCCCCACGTCGCTCCAATTTGCATCTCCGACCTTTAGAGAGGGAATAATAGGCCTTGCAGTTAAAAGCAGTTTATTACCCTATTCTCGGGTTCAGAATCTATAACTTCCTCTTGATTTTATCCCTAATACTCTCTGGCTTACTTGAAATTAATTGGCATCACATATCTTTTTTATATATTTACAACTTACATTGTGCATTGATATTTCCTTTGTCTCAAAACTTTCATTCTTCACTGAGTTTTGTTGAGTATAATGGTTCCACTTTGGTCTGTTTAGCAAATGGGGAAGTTCTTGCTATTGTCTTCAGTGGATCGCTTGAGTGTATTAACTGAAAATGTTTTGTTCGTATTCTACCCTCCATGCCAGACGTTCCTCGATGACTAACTTCTCTGCCTCGGCCCTTCTAACTGTTCATTGATATAGAAAATCGGGCATTACCGACCCTCACAATACAATTCTATGACTATGTCACTCACGTCTGTTCATGTCGTAAGTAATAAAGTAATCAATGCTAAGCAAGAATCAACAATAAAGAATCTATTCAAATTGAACCAATCCCAGATATCCATCGCCGTGTGACAATCAATTTGTTTACATTTTGCACTCTACTGTTATCACTTACCTTTTTAAGATAAACATAGCAATTGTTTTAGATCCAGAATAGCATGTGAGAATCAATATAATATTACAACGTGCTTTTGTAAAATTTAAAACTCTGAAATATAATCTATTATTAAAGATTCAATGCCGGAAAAGCAGCAAAAGAGACAGAGAAGGTGAGTAGAAGCAATTTCAAGAATTTTGTGAAGAAAGAAAATACAAATCGACAGAACAAATTACAAATGAAGAAATTACACATATTTAAGGCAATTAGTATGTTACGATTAGATGATGAAGAGTACAAAAAAATGCTATCAAAACTATGTAGAACGTTACAACCAAAATTATTCAGAAAATTACTTTAATCAGTACACACGTGTGGTTAATCCATTGTAAATTGACTAATTCGGCTACTAATTAAGCCTGTACATCTTCCATTTCAAATACTTCCAGGTAATACCAAGTGATGAAAAACTCAACTTTCTACAACTTTAATAATTGAGTTTTTAATAAATGTGCTTGTAAGTAGCTTTGTTATAATTGTTTTTTCAAAGTTTTATTACCATAAAAACGAAACATATTTGAAATCATTTTCTGCATTAAACTGTTATTCATATTTTCCTTGAAAAGATATTCCAGGAGGCAGTGATAACTCGGAGCTCAATGAAAGTTTCACACAATCCGTTATCAATTTTGAGTAATATTTCTCTTTATCGTCCCCTCCACGCCATCTCCACCAGACCATCACAGTTCTATAATTATCACCTCACCCTCGCCATCCACATCGATTGTATCACATCGCAACAGCAGAACAATCACCGACAAAAGCATCCTATCGCTCCACGCTTCCCTTATCAACTCTCACCCCATCACCACGTCACCAACTTCCATCAACCAACCCCAGCAGCGCCTCCGACGGCGTTCACGTGTCTCCGGGCTCGCACCTCGCCACCCACGAACACACATCCCGTCCACATTCGCCGGCACTCCGCTAACACCACCTCCTCCATGACCATCGTCATCGCCGCCGCCGCCACCACTGCCACTGCCGCCATCGCCGCCACTGCCACCCCTTCGCCTCCGCCACCCCCGCCGCCTGCCGCCGCCACCCTCACCGCCGCCACCACCGCCGCCACCACCGCCGCCACCACCGCCGCCACCACCGCCGCCACCACCGCCGCCACCACCGCCGCCACCACCGCCACCGCCACCGCCACCGCCACCGCCACCGCCTTCGCCTTCGCCATCGCCGCCTCCTCCGCCTCCACCACCACTGCCACTGTCGCCGCCGCCACCGCCACCGCCGCAGCCGCCGCCGCCACCCCCGCTGCCGCTGCCGCCGCCGCCGTCGCCGCCACCGCCGTCGCCGCCACCGCCACCGCCGCCACCGCCACCGCCGCCACCGCCGCCACCGCCACCGCGCACTGCCGCCTGCTGCCACCGCCGCCGCCGCCACCACCGCCACCACCGCCACCACCCCGCCCCGCCACCACCGCCCGCCGCCTTCGCCTTCGCCTTCGCCGCCTCCTCCGCCTCCACCACCACTGCCACTGTCGCCGCCGCCACCGCCACCGCCGCAGCCGCCGCCGCCACCCCCGCTGCCGCTGCCGCCGTCGCCGCCACCGCCTACCGCCACCGCCACCGCCACCGCCTCCGCCTCCACCTTTGTCTCCGTCGCCGCCACCGCCGCCACCGCCGCCACCGCCACTGCCACCTCCACCGCCGCCGCCTTCGCCATCGCCATCGCCTCCGCCTCCGCCTCCGCCTCCGCTTCCGTCTCCGCGTCCGCCACCAGTGCCGCCGCCGCCGCCACCACCGCCATCCCCACCGCCGGCTGCGTGGCCTGCGCCGCCTCCGCCGTGACCATCGCAATCGCCGCTGCCGCCTCCGCCGCAGCGCCTCGTGCCCCGCTCCCAGGGGGCATAATCTGTGCCGAGGGGCGCGCGGTAAACAAGAGGGGGGGCGTAATTGCATTTCTGCGATCCCACGACGGAGCCAGGGGACCCACGCGGCGCGGCACAGCACGGAGCGGCAATGCCCGGTGCCGCGGCCGCCGCCGTGTCCGGCAGATCTGACGGTGGCGCCGTGGTTCCCGACGGCACAGCACGGCGGCGGCGGCGGAGGCGGAGGCGGCGGTGGCGGCGGAGGCGCAGGCGGAGGCGGAGGCGGAGGCGGAGGCGGCAGTGGCGGCGGTTGTGGAGGCGACGATGACGGTGGCGGTGGCCCTCGTGACGCTACAGTGCTGCGTTTCTGACGACGAAAGGGCGAATGCCCTCTGCACATAAAGTAGTAATGGACATGCTGCTGAATGAATCATGCTGCCACTCTGATCAGTTCATTGCAATTCCATTTCAATTGTAACTCACTGCTGGTTGTTTCGTGTTAATACGAGTTGTTTGGAAGTTGTAGTAGTGTATGGGATGATTTATTGACTACGTCTTGGACTTCTGTTTCTTCTTCTTCTTCTTCTTCTTCTTCTTCTTATTATTATTATTATTATTATTATTATTATTATTATTATTATTATTATTATTATTTCATTATGCATTCAATTACATCCAACATCCAAAAATAGCCGTAATGATCCAATCCTTGCCGTAAGGACTGACTAATTCGGAAGTTTTAGAAGTTTCTACGAGTTCCGTCGATGACCACTCATAATTCTTGCATGTATTACCATTATTTGGAATTAACATTAATAACTACATCATAATCTCCTATCATTTATCATATTTCAAAGAGTTAAAGACGCTTGCTTTTGGAAATGCGTGTAAAGTGTTGTAGAAAAGTAAATTCTCAAAAGAATTTAGTTCTTCAGTAGTAAAGTGTGACACTATTAACAGGATGAAATTAGTTTTCAATAAAAAATAGACAACTATTCAAACATTTGATATTATTTTTATACTAAAACAACTAGTATTGAAGTCGCAGTCACAGAATTAATGTTTACAACTCTCCGTTTCATCGAATTACCAATTGTATTAAATACATTTATGTAAAGATAGGAAAAGAAACCTGATTCCATTTTTTTCAGTGACTTTCCTTTTGGATTGATCTGATATTCTGTGCTTCCGGAGTTGCGAAATAAATCTAATTCAATGCTTTAAATAAGTTAAAATTAATAAGTTTACAGCATTTCATTGTAAAACAATTATCATATTAACACATCAAATGTTTGACGGGAGATGTAGAGGACACCACGTCAGAGCAGAATTCGACTTAAAGAGGAACGTAAGTGGCAGCGAGATGCCACTTACTTATCCAGGAGATAGGGCGATTTGGCACTGCGCGTCGCGGAGGGGCGCGAGGGCGGGGACTCGCGGGCAACGCGCTCTAGCGTCCCAAAGACGCGGCAAGAGCCCGCCCGGGGGCCGGGACAAGTTCCTTAATTAAACCCGCCACAATAGCGCCATTGTAGGGGCAACAGTGAATGCTGCGGCGGCGGGGCGCCCCTCGGACAGCATTCCAGGGCGGCCGAGCGCCCCGCCGTCTGGCGCCCTGCACACACAGGGCTCAAACGCCACCAGGCACCCCTCTGCCTTGCTCTTCTCGGTCGTCTCTCCCTCTGCATCATTCGCTTCGTTCTTCTTCTCGCTCTCCTTTTCGCTTTCTACTTCGGTACATACCGTCTCGTCGTTCTATTCTCACTTCCTTGTTCTTCTCATCTACTTATTCTACTCTCTCCATCTCATTCTACTCTCTCCATCTCATTCTACTCTCTCCTTCTCATTCTACTCTCTCCTCCTCATTCTACTCTCTCCTCCTCATTCTACTCTCTCCTCCTCATTCTACTCTATCCTCCTCATTCTATCTTCTCTTCCTCATTATACTTCCTCCTAACCTTCCTACTCTCTCCTCTTCGTTCTCATTTATTCTTCTCATTATTTTCTCTTCTTCTCATTCTACTCTCTTCTCCCCATTGTGCTCTCATCTTCTCATTCCACTCTCTTCTCCTCCCACTGTACTCACTCCTTCTCAGTCTACACTCTCATTATTGTCGACATTATCTTCACATTCTTTCTCTTCATTCTCTCTGTGCTCTTTCTCCTCCCCATTCTCTTTCTTCGCTTTCTCTCTTCCCTCCTCTTTGTTTCCCTCTTACTTTTCCTCTCCTAATTTTCATCCTCTTATTTTTTCTCATTCACTCCCTCCTACTCTTCTTCGCCTCGTTTACTCATATTTTTCGTCATTTTCGTCGAATTTGTTCACTTTTTCTGCTCCATCTTTTGTTTTTACTTTCTTTCTCCTTCTGTTTTTTCCTTTTCCTCTTCTTCCTCTTTTCTCCTCTTCTGCAATCTTTTTCTTCTTGTTGTTTCTCCTTTCCTCCACCTCTCTTTCTCTCTTTCTCTCTCTCTCTCTCTCTCTCTCTCTCTCTCTCTCTCTCTCTCTCTCTCTCTCTCTCGTTCTTTTGAATAACACATTATACGACCCATTCCGTATGTGTAGAAATTTAGAGAAAACTAAGGGGACTATGGACATGTGACTCGCGTTATTGGTTTTGTTAGATACCCAGGGTCTCGGGAAAAATTCAAAAATAATGAAAGAGTAGCGATTTATACCGAAAATCCAAATAAACCAAATAGCGTGCAGGATACTCCGCTGCGCTCGCTTAGCCATCCGTGGCTAGCGGGTTGCAGCAGTCTGCCCCGAATAGAATCTATATTAGTAATTTCATACACACCTAGAAATTGAGAGGAAACTTTAGTTGTAATTAGTAATACTTTAGTAGTATAACTTTAGTAGTAATTAAATATACATGATCGCGTTAAAAATACAACACAATGAAACAGTTTCAAATTTTTCTGAAATATGCAAATATTGGATTGTGCTTGTCTACCTTTTTTCATACTACGTCAACTGATTGAATTCGCCCACTCAATGTGTACTTAGGACACAGCTAACGTCATGCGACAGCAAGGTTACAAAGATGAAACTGTACCCCATTAAACAGATGCTATTCACGTGTTATATGATGAAATAAATTCATTGATATTCTTGGTGTGTAAAGAACTGTTATACTGCGAATACTAATATTCTACAAGATGTAACTGCTTTATTTCTGAACACTCTTTTTGTAAAATATTTTATATGAAAGTGAATAATGTAATACGGGTAATAAAAATGCATTTTATTTGTGTTTCTTGAGCAATATATGGATTCTCCGTTTTGGAAGAACTTTTTTTTGTTCAGCAACATTTTTGCTGGTGTAGGTTTCTTGTCTTAGTATAATATGTGGATGGAGTCTTCACTGAACAGGTTCTCGCAGTTTTCACAGTGCATGGGTCATATTCTGTTGCTCAGTATCCCTACGTTCGAACCATTCATTTTGATCTGTGGTATATTTTTGCCAATTTAAGAATGAATAACTCCGAAAACTCCCCTAGAAACCCATTCAGAAATAAAAGCGTTAAAAGCAGGAAGGGGAACAATGCAATGCAATGCATTGCAACAGAGAACGTGAGTAAGAAAACTACATATTGTGACCGCCGCAGAGAGAGAGAGAGAGAGAGAGAGAGAGAGAGAGAGAGAGAGAATGAAAGAGAGAGAAGAGAAAAGAAAAGAGTGAACGGAGAAAAGAGAAAATAGAAGTGAAGAGAGAAAAGAGGAGAGAGAAGAGAACAGAAAAAAGAAGAAAAGAGAGAAGACAAAAGAGGAGAAAAGAGAAAACACTAAAGAGGGAAAAGAAAATAGGCTAAAGAGAAAAAAGAGAAGAGACTAAAGAGAGGAAAGAGAAGAGACTAAAGAGAGGACAGAGAAGAGACTAAAGAGAGGAAAGAGAAGAGAGGAAAGAGAAGAGAGGAAAGAGAGGAAAGAGAAGAGAAAGGAGGAGAAAAGGAATGAGTTAGAAAGAGGGGAGCAGAAAAAGTAGTATTGAACGAAAATGCAACAAAAATATTAAGGAAGAGCAAATTGATTGAGACGTATGTAACGTGATCATGGTTGGAGGACGTATAGTGTATAATATAGTTGAGTAGGCAACGGTAAGCAACAGAAATCAGGAGGAAACAAATGGCGATAGTGGCAGCGTCTGTATCGGGGACCCCAAACTACTCCAGATTCGAGGACGCGGTAGCAGCGAGAACCAATGAGACACGAGAATTCGAGTCAGCGAACGAGAGGGGGGCAAAGAGTGGTGGAACGGGGACCCTGAATGTGGTATAGGCGTGTCGACTTCCCCTTCCCCCCACTCCCAACCTCCAACCTTCCTCTTCCGCGGAGCCGCTCCAAGGAACAAGAGGTTCCCGGCCAGCCCTCAAAACACGCTATTTGTTCCCCCACCTTCTCTTCCTCGGACAAACTGACTCGCGTTCAGAGCGTAAGAGGATACGGCCCCGAAGGGGAACTTGATTTCGAATTTGAGTTAGGGGGCTTTGAGAAGAATGCTCCTCTGTTTTCAGTTGTCAAGTCGAATGGGTTTGGAATGGGCTCCAGTGGGAGAGAGAAGATTCTGCTTTTAGTTAAGGAATGAAGTCTGTGGCGGGGAATGGCTCTGGTATTCGGTCGTGAATTGACCTCTATTCACAATACGGGATTCATCAGTGTAAAAATATAAAACTACATATTAACCGGGGTGTAGAATTCGTTTGGATTTCAGATACAACCAATCTACTATGCTACTATGCTACTATGGTGTCATTATTTACTACTGGAAACCCGTCATTATTTGACAGTAAGTGACTGTAACGAAAACTGTAGAAACGACAGTCATTGATTTTGAGGTTTACTCGTTCCTTATTGTTATTGACAGCCAAATTAAATTGAAACACAGTTTAATTATACATGTTGCACATTTATTTAGACTTCACTTTTACTTATTATATATCCTAATGTTCATTGTACAGTATAATGAACTACAAATAATATGAATGTATACAAAAACAAGTATATAAAAATAATATGAATAAAAATAAAGAGAAATTAAACTTCAAACATAATAATTAATGACGGTATATGCAAATTGAACTCAGACATTCATTGATCTATGCTATCTCTGCATATTAACCTCACACTCACTTGCTCGCAGTCTCGCTAGCCCCAGATGACGAAACTACAGCGTTTGATAGAAAGGTTGCAATTTGCAAAAGAAAACTAAAACTGCAGGTAAGCATTCATTCTTCTAATTTTAAGATCTTGTAATATTGAGTGTACATACATAAAAAGCGATTCATAATATCAAATAGTAACCTATCTAGAACTTACTAGATTTCTTTTAAGAAAAAATTACGAAATTTGGGTCAATTGTAGCTTAAATGAAAATCCTGAGTCTTTGAAATATAATCAATTAAGAAATGGCATTTGATAAGGCAATAATATCTTCAGGACTATGAAAATAATTCGTAAAATCTTTCTATAAAGAAAAAATTGAATAATTGAAACACTTCTAGCAATGTACCATAGTGACATTCAAAACTTATTCCATTTTTTTTTCTGTGAATAACCTTGTTACAAATAGTGTATCTTCATCATTTGAAATTAAAAATTTGACTCGTAACAAGAAAATCAAGAATGTGAGTAAATTGAATGACTCGTCAGGGGTATTAGCATTCGTTATTTTATTTAGTTGCGATTTTACAACCGAAGCACCATTTACCGCTCGGTCCTAGGATCGACTCCTGAGAGGGACAAATCGCACCAGTTAAGTCGCTGGATTGAGTTGACTATTGCGTGGAGTACGGCGTACACGACTGCGGCTTTGACACAACACATCCTTGGTTTCGTTCAGATGAATTCCAGTTGGATTTCGGAAAACGCTTTAAACAACAGTCCATGAGCGACGAGTAACCTTTACTCCTCCCACTCCTACTATAATCCTTAGGACTGGCAATGGGCGGGTAGCGTCATTTCTAATGTAGATAATACATAGCAAAACGAATAAATTGAAACGAAAATTGTATTGTAGAAATTATACTTTCGAAGAACTTTTCAAATTATGGGGATTTCGAAACGTGCTTTAGCGCCATGAAAAGAAGATGGTGTTGTGGGGTAAGATGTCATGCCTAGGGACACTTTTCATGTTTTAATTGTTTTTCACTTCTGTTGGATATGGCATTGTTGAAGTTTCTCGTTTTGAGATGCTACACATCTCAGCATATTTATGTGTAATAATAATTTTTAAGAACATTCTATAAGGTTGTTTTTGAGACAATTTGTTTGTGTTCCTGGTACGTTGTATTGATATACCTGAGGTCAATGTGGGGAAAGTGAAAAAATCAATTGTATCTTCTTTTTTCATGAATAATATATCAAAATAGCGTTTATTGAAAAAAAGGATCTTCAACCCAGATTGCAATAAATAGTGTGTAAATGAAAAAAAATATTTCTTTACTGCCTTTAATTCCAAATACTTTTTGATTGTGGAACTTATCTTCTGTCCTCGACGTCAACTTTA
The DNA here is from genome assembly GCA_011170035.1 of Teleogryllus occipitalis. Classification (NCBI taxonomy): domain Eukaryota; kingdom Metazoa; phylum Arthropoda; class Insecta; order Orthoptera; family Gryllidae; genus Teleogryllus; species Teleogryllus occipitalis. The sequence continues at coordinate 135,586 of BLKR01002599.1, read as the reverse complement.
TAGAATATAACAAAATATTTTGTAAACAGTAAGAACTTCAACCTATATTATAACTTGTAAAGGAAACGAGAAAAACAAATGTTTGCTGTTTTTGAGAACAACCGAACATAGATGTGTCAGGAGGCTTAACTTTTATGTCCTCAATGTCAACATACATGTTCCAGAAACTTAATCAATTTCGAATGAGTGGATCATTATATGTGCATTTTTTAAATATTGCATAATAAAGTTTTCATATTCGTCTTTTTCTATTACTGAACTATTGCTCAGCAACGAATTGACTTAGTCTTTAACCACAGTAAAAAACTGTACTATTAATTGTTTCTACTGGCGATTGAGGCCTTTTGTTGTATCCTTTGCTTCGTGACATGAGCAGATTACTTTCTGAAACCAGTTGAATTGAATTGAATACTACACCTACGTACCTAGGTACATCAATTTGCAATCATGAACATTAATATGGCAACTGTCAATTGTAGGTTACCTGCAGCAAAGAAGTATACACCTTGAATTAACTACATTCTATTCTAGTCGGGAAAAATGATCTCGCTATTTAATCCCCACATTGTTTTTGCAAGTAAATATACGAATGTAAGTTTCATACTTTGTAACATCATAGAAAAAAATAACTCCATTTTGAATATTGAACAAAATGTTTCCGCAGCATTATGTAAGTCTCTCTTAGACTATGTACATTACTCCATATATACATATATGAGAAAGTAAAATTAGTTTTTCTTGCATATTTTAAGAGATGACAATATATAATACTCTTGTCATTGACGTCTTCAACAATAAATGAATTGTTGGACGAATTGCCGATTCCTGATGTCACCTACGATCATTATTATTTCGTTCTTCCGATCTCCGGTTTAATTCACAAATTCAAAATAAATGTTGAAATGATTTTTGAATTCTCTTATAAGTTTGACTTGTCACTTGTTTAATGCTGTTTAAGGTAAAAAATATATTTTATGGACTGTCATTTACATGTCTAGTTCATGAAACTGTCAAAATAGTTATTCTTAAAGCAAGATAAAAAATACAAATAGCTACATTACTTGTATTCTCAAAAAACGCAGCGAATCGTAAACACGACATTTGCTATATATTTTTCATGAAACATATCACGTTAGATCGTTGCGTGTTGATCTGTGCGTGTCACCACGACTTCTTTATTTCCCGCGTAAAATGTATTGCCTTGAAGACACTCTAATTCTTTCCCCTTTATCCCTTCGTGGGTATCTTGTTTCTTGAATTTCAGACTCATTTATTTCATTTTAAGAAAAGTTATGTTTATTATCTACTTCATTTTACGATTTGTTTTGGAAATAAATGTTCATCTCTGTGTGCCATCATAATTATGTGCTTCTGTATATTTAGAAGGCTGTAATGACTGGAGTCTTAAAATCGATTGTTGTAAGAATAGAACAGAGCTGCAAGGGTACCATTACCAAGTCATGATGTTATTTTTCAATGCAATTCGCATTGCAGTTATTATTATGAAGGACCTTTTTTAGATTATTGTACACTAGAGTGAATCTAAATTAATGACAATACCCTTCGTCTGACCACCTTAGAAACATAAATGCTCACCCCCTTCAAATATCCATAGAAAGGCAAACCTTTCATTTACGATTGTTGTAGGAAATCTCGATTCTGTCCTCAGTTGAATTGAAAAATGTTTTTAGAAATATAATAGCATAATATTTACTAAAGATTTTGAAAGTTTTTAGTTTCTAAGGTTTATAAATTGATATTCATCCTTATCACGTAACGTAGGAATAAAGGTTTCCTGGTTATCTCAAGGTATACATGATAAGAATTACGTTTAATCAGATTAAATTCGAAAATATTACGTTTACAAGAATCTAAACGGAAGCCCTGCCCTAAACCATAAGTAAAGCCACCTTAAAGTGCACTCTTATTATATCAGATTTCATCTAATGACCTCAATCTTCTTTTATATTAAATACCTCTCGTTCTGTTCGTAGCAGCCTTCGTCTCTTCTCAATTTTCTCCAGGCACACTGATGTAACCCAATTTTCAGTTATTTCTCGCTCCTTTAGAGAGGTATCAGTTCCCTGCTTTTGTTGGCTCGGGGAAGTGTCGAGACGGACCCAGTCCTTTGTAGCACCCCTTTCGTCCTTAGGGAGGTTCTCCTTTCTGTTTACTCCATTGGCCTTTTTCTGCTCTTCAGTTGCATTACCTTCACAATAGTGGGAACCCTTTTATTTAAATGTTCAAAACTAGAAAACAGAAGAAGTCGCACCACGTATCTGATGCGGATGTGTAAACTGAGACTGTTGCATCGCGTATTGAATTCAAATTGAATTCAAAAATTGTCTATATGGAAATTGGATATGTATATTTTTCGTTAGTTGTAATGTCTATTAGAGCAAGAGGAAACCTTAAAGTAATTAACACTCTTAGCAGCATTGACCTATAGATTCATATTGAATTGAGTACGGGTAGAAACGTTTTAGTCCTGCGTTTTGTTTTCCATCAACTTTCAATGAATTCGATTGTATTTGCGGATGCATGGAGTAAGAGTCAACAGTATATTTCCAAATTCTTTCATCTCTGATTGAAAGAAGTTAGTCACTTAATGTTAACTCATATTTTGCGAGATGTAGTAAAAATGGCTAATGCTAAATGCAATTATACTCATGCCCGGACGTATTTTAAATAGGTGAATGTTAATTTCGCAGTACTCTAATGTGAAAGCTTCTACTTTCATGTTAAATTTCTAAATTGTCATTTTTTATATCAAATAGTGTTTCTTGTGAAGCAAAATAGTAACTGGTGTACAAAAAGTTGCTAACAATTCAATTTAAAGTAATTTGTAATTTTTCTTTCTGGAGAATTGATCAATTCATAAAATATATTTCGTTGTCCAATAATTCAACCGATCACGAAAATATCTTCATGATTAAATATGAATTTGTTAGTTTCTTTGAAATTATAAAAAAACTGAACTCAATTTCATTTCGAACATTAATTTATGCATCTGATATAAAAATTACGAGTATTATGTATTTGACAAAAAATAAATAAAAAACAAAACAAAATAATAATGAAAATACTAAGTCAGGTCTTAATTTTGTATATTATCATTATTATTATAGTTATTATTATTAATAATAATAATTTTTTGGAATAAGACAAATGATGGAAGAAATTCTGTCCAAAACCGGCCTCTTCGACTCTGCATTTCCTTTGAATATATCAGCGTGAACGAGCAAGTCGTGCTCTGAATTCCGTTTGAACGCCTCTTTATCGCGGCCACCCACCTCTTCCTTTCAGTGTTCTTTGACTGGAAGTAAATATTTGAACATCTTAATTACTGTCTGCAAAGGGACAGGTCGATAAGCAACCCTTGTACTCTCCGTTTACCCTCGATCCATTTCTGATGAAAGAGGTTTTGTCCATCATCTTGTGCATTCCTTGTCCTATTTTCTACTATTTTGTTTTCTAAAATTTACCTTACATCTTTCTTCTCTCAGACTCATCCATTTTAGATGTCTTGAGTATTTCTGCTGGAAATTATTCCCCCTGTTTATTTCCTTTCCCCTCTCAGTCATGTATAATTTGTCTTTTCATGCTCCTTTGCGCCTTAAGGACAACAAATCTTTTCAGAAGCTTCGTGAGGAAACATGAGTTTCAATATTTCACAAATATGGAAAGTTTTTATTTGTAACTGTAGTGTATGAGCGTCAGTTGCTTGTGTTCAGTTTCTTTGTAATTTCATTGTTATATTGCACTATTCTTTGTTTCTGAATAAATATGCTTGTCTGAGTTCAACAATTAAAATATTGAACTACGAATACTCTCTCTCAAATGCACTACAATAATATCGAAAGTTTTATTATTAGAACGAAAGTACAATTGATATTCTGAGAAATGCTCTATTTCCTAGGGCCCCTTCCTAGGAGACCCTACTCGGCAGGGCGCCTATTTCTTAGGGTCCCTGCCTAAGAGACCCTAATCAACTATGTTTCTTGGCGGCTGACTGATCATTGTAACGGATGTTTATGGCAGGGATATGTTTATAAATGAGACGACTCATTTACTATGTCTTACTTTTTATGTGTGTTAATTGTGTGTGTACTGAAAATCTAATGGTTTCAAACAAACTAAATAAATAAATATGTAAGATTGGTACACATATATTGCGATCTATATTCAATCTCGATTTGATACCACTCACTAACCCGACTCTCCAGAGACCAGAATCAACCGTAAGCCTTAGGAGCTTTTTTGGCGACGAACTGTTGTTTACTGAAAATTAATAGTTCAGCAACCCTTTGAAAATTTACATTAAAAGCAAGAAGAAATTCCTAACCAATATTAGTAACAAAACTGCAAAAACTCATATTAGTAACAAAACACCAGAGGTATTCCCAAAATTCGATTACCCTAGCCAAAAATAATTTCACAAAGGGAGGAACAAACTACTACAGTCTGCACCGGAATGACATAAAAATTATTGAGAATATGATAAAAAAATAGGTATAATTACACAGTGAGAGCGTTGAATATTTTACAAACCACACTATAAAAATAACTTGTTGTAATAGCAACTCCATACTAAAATAGTTTGAAGCAATGTACTAGTAATATACAAATCCGACCTCATGGTTTGGAGAGAGATATTTGGGAGTTCACCCCTTGACTGTTCATGCCCACAAATAAATTCAATTCAGTGATTTGATAAATTCACGGAGGCTCGGGCCAATAGGCATTACTCTTTCGCCTGCCTAAGAAAATTTCGCTACGCTTTCTCCATCTAGCGAAGAAATCAGGTGTCATTCGGGTGACGATACAAGCAATTTGCATTTTTCTCTGAGGCTTCCTTTAGGCAGTAAATCTACATCATGGGACAGCCGTCTTGACGTAAAAAAGCGTACGAAGGATTTAAGGATTTTTGGCCTGAAAATGCACGGCTGCGATCGGGCTTAAACCTGCAAAGTTTGGTATATGTGTCTATTGATTGATTGATTTTTTCGTGTTTCCGGGCGCGTCAACTGCTTCGGTCATTAGTCCCGTTAGTGTAGTGCATGTTTTTTCTCGGGAGATGGCGGTGATCTTCCCCCGCTGGATGGCGAGATCCGGCGCCGACCTACCGTCGGCTAGTGGGGTTTCCCCCTAACCAGGACTCTCCCACCAACGGGGCACCGCCCCAGTCGGGACAAGCTCTAAGCTCTCGACCGGTCTACCGGAATATGTGATAGTGTAGTGCATGTTAGTGTAAGTGTGTGTGTAAGGGGAGAGGATAGGACAAGGAAGAGGAAGGACAGATCGCGCGCGGTCCGTGGCCCGATTGTTAGGATACTGCTCCGGCATTGGCCTGGTGTTGATCGGAGAAACCACGGAAAACTGCCGATGAGAACAACCGGTCGCTAGAATTTTTAACTCGACCTAGCTGAAAAGCTAGTGTCGAAAAGCCTGCCGCCTTGGGGAGTGGGAACCTAGGACCTCCCGGTTAGAGGCGCTGCAGTGACATCAGTTGATGCACTGAGCTACCGCTACCGGTTATATGTGTCTATCGTGCGCCTACTTCACACTTGTCTTTTACCAGGGAAAATTCAACCTGAATGGGCGCCTAGTCGTCAGCCTCCATCCGAAGTCCTCGCCGACGTACAAGTATGCCGTCAGGCTGGAACCTGGATCCCACCAGAACGGTTCATCATCCCTGTAATAGTCCCATTAATGCCTGAGTCGGGCCGCTTTGCCGGCTCAGAGCTACCGGCTTTCCAGGCCGGTACCGGAGTCGAATCAATGCGCCACTCGCAATGCTCCGGGAACAAGTCCCTCCTCTTTGCCCAGAGTACCGAGCTACTGCCACGACGAAGCCAAGAGCCCCAGAGGAAGCTATCCAAACAAAGGTCTGGGTATGCTATGGACGTGAGTACCGCCGGAACCTAGGCTACTTGACGACGGGTTTTATGGTCCCAGTCTGGCCTTCTATAAGCGGGATCCGGAGCATTCCGAAGAACGTCCTTTGCCCAATCCGCGCGCCAGAGGCGAAACTGCTGGGTTACTAGGCGTACCCGGCTACGCGGAGCTTAGTAACCCCTACGGAAAACCCTCCTAGTCGAGGGTAGGTCGGCGCTGGACAGCGCCAGCCAGTGGGGGAAGATCACCGATGAAGAACATGCACTACACGTACGGGACTAATAACCTCAGTAGTCGACGAGTCTGGAATTACTAATCAGTCAATAAATCAATAAGTAATCACAGCCTCCACCTTGAAGCTAAAGACGTGAGTGCCGCCATGAAACTCAGAGCCCGGGTGGTCGTCTACAACTTTCCACCAGAAACCATGCCCGCCTACGCGGTCATGATTCCCCCCCTGCGGGGGGTGGGGTGTAGCAGTCTTAAGCGTTGCACCACCGAATCTTCCACTGCGTACTGCATGTTACCACCGCATCCTTCCCGCGCGTGCTACCACGCACGACATGTGTGTTAGAGAAGGCGCGGGCGGTCAGACCGGGCACGACACGCATCACTCGGCTATTCATCAGCCCCCGAGCGCACGCGTGCCTGCATTATGCAGAGCGTTTGCGAACCCCCCACCCTCTCTCTCCCCGACACGCTCGCACCCTCCTCACGCTCCCCTGAGGAGGGGAGGTCTCTCCCCCCCCCGCCCCCCCCCGCGTGTCTCTCTTTATAAAATACCGCCCCTCGAGGCGACTCTTCCCCACTCTGTGCCTCCTGGACGCCCTTTCAGGTCGCGGGGCCGCGGCGGCGTTTCTCCTCATTAAAGTGTCTTTCATACCGCCCTCCCTTTCCGACCATCGCGCCCTCCTAGTGCAGACGCCGCTGTCGCTGTTGCCACCGCCAATAATGCGAAGCCTGGGTATTTCATCAATTCTTGTCACCTTTAGGCGCCGCCCTCGCTACAGGAGGTTTCCGAAAGTTGGTTCTGTTGCTGGAAAATATGTACCAGGATTGAGCGGTTAACGGTCGTAATTCGTTCAAATATGGTTGCCACTCAAGTTATTCACTATTCGTTTGTTGAGTTTTTGTAGATTTTTGGGGTAATTGTATACATTTGTTCTCAAGATCGCAGAAAATAAATTAAAAAATGATTTAATTCATTACTTTATTTTTAAGGATTAACAATAACAGTGCAATTTCAATTGCTTTCTTCGTTTTTTCAAAACGTTTGGGAAAATATTAATTCTGTCAATCACTGTAAATCCCACATTAATATCCGTAAAATGCCGTTTAATTACGTCTCTAAGACGCATCTCCTGTAGTTCTTTTTTCAGTGGGGTTCTTGTTAAGGAGATATTTAAGATTTATTAAATATTAAATTTTTTAGTTGATGTTTTCACAGTTCTAAATGTTTAACGATCACCCACCGTTCAAAAACAATATTATTTTCTTCAATACTTTATAACATTATTACAAAAAACCTGAGTTTGTAGTATCTTAGAGTATATATCTCGCCATCACATACGAATTTGTTTTGGCCCTCAATTTCTAGATTTTTATTTAACTTATTCTTCTTTCTTTCCCATTTTATTACTTCATCTCTTTTTTCAATTTATTATTCTTTAATCATTCATTTCCTAGATTTAAGTTCTCATCCTAGGAGGTACCGAAATGCATCCTTGTCTTCCAAATTCATACAATTACATTCTAAGGCCTCTCGATCGACTATGCCGCGAGACAGAGGAGTAGCCGCTGAGCGATCGCAGTCAGTTTGTCGAATTGCGGTTTTTTTGGGACTTTGCTTATGTTGAGGTGATTCTTTTTTTTCCTTTAATGAATCGAATTCACTAATAAGAGAAAAACGAATATCCATTTATTTGTTTTAGGGCCGATGATTCCTCCCGCATACACCCGTAGCCTTGAAGAAAGGTAACTTACCGTGTGATTAAATTTAAAAAACATTTTCAAGTTTCAAATCAGAACAAAACATTTATTTACAATATTTAACAATAATAAAATGAAAAAGTAAAAAAAGAAACTTTTATAAAATTAAAAACTAGAGAGGAAAAAAACAAATCTAATTCTACTAGTTCTCTGAGTGTTATTACAGTTCGTTAAAGTCTTCGAACATACCCCGATCCGATCCATATCCCGATCACATCTATAAATCGTCGAATCTTCAAATTTCTTCTACACAAACATCTTCTGTTTGTAGCTTAAACATTCAGCTTCTCTCTATCCTTGAACATATACCACGCTTTACATGGTTCAAAGTTTTCCAGTCATTTACCAGACCTCGAATCATTCTCCATGCACTCAGACGTCTACTTTCGATCCGGTAGTTGATTTTCTTTCCCAATGTATCTTGTCTCTCACTATGGTGTCAACCATAGCCTATCCAACCTGTTGTTTCAGTCCAAGCAGGCCGTGCACACGAACGTCTTTTTTATGTTCATAGAGTCTGACATGTCGACTCGTTACAATAGAATTTAGTGCAACTTTAAAGTTATTTTATTCAATGCCTATGGTTTATGTACATTAAATATCTAAGATAAAAGTATATTGAATTCAAATCATTAAAGTACTTATAAAGTTGAAGATTTGCTTTAAGAGATTTGATAGAGATTTGCTTTAATGTGAAATAAAGTGGACTCATTGCACATACATTCTTATCTGTATCATCTGCATTCAAATGTATTTTATACAGTACACTAAATTAATGATAATGATAATAATAATTTGAACTCCTACTAAAGAACCAAGAGGTGTATCTGTGAATTGGCATCTGCTAGATTCTGATTACCTGCCACAAATTTCAGATTATTATTGGACTGAAAGTCATAGAATATCTCTGTCTGTACTTGGCGTGATAGCCCGCGTGCGGGCCATGGTCTACCAGCAGCGTCCCGATCTCGCGGCCATGGGTTAAGAAGGTACGTGTGGTTAGCACGAAGACATCCCACACCGTTTCCTGATCTTCTCAACCTGAGAAGTGAGTTTTCCAATCGTTACACAACAACATATACTGGGACATTGCAAGGAAAACGCATATTATAATCTTGCCAGTCTGAGAATCGAACTCAGGGTCGCGTTGTGGAAAGCGAGCTCGCTGACCAATGAGCTAAACCGCGAGGAGCACAGAATGTCTTTACTCATGGATGATGGTGAATTTATATTATTTTAAATTCATTTATACTGTAGAATGTTTGACGTCACGTTGTGAAATTGAGCAATTTTGCGAGCACCCTATATTATCCACGTGTTCCCCCTCTGTTATTTGAATGCATTTTGTCGAGCTTCGGAAGGCTTCAGTAAGCGAAAATATACCGCATCGGTGTTGAATTTGTAATGATATCAACAATGATGACTTGCGGGGAATTTTTATAGACCTCGGTACATTTACGGAATGAGAATAATGAAATTATGAAGGGGACTAGAGGGAATTTAGGTGGAGACGTGCGTGTGAGGTATTTTTAATTTGGACGTCGTGGGGTGGGAAGGGGATTTGGTTCGTGGGTAGTTCATTAAGAAAGGATTCCGGTTACGCAAGTACGCGGTTTGAAGAGGTAACGCAATTAGGGTGCACTCTGGGTAAGGAGACGAACCCTCCGCGGCAGTGGTAATGTCGTCGTTGGACGGTACACGAGGAGGAAAAGAGACGGAAGCTTCTGCGGGCTGGAGACAAGGCTCGAAAGAGTAATTAAATGAAGACTGTTCCTGTATCGAATTACTCGCTAAGGTGCTTTTCCAAACGAAGTGGTTGACGTGCAAATTATGTAACGGATGTTCAGCAATGTTTTGCTCACTTCTATTGAGTAGAGAACTGGCGCAAACTCTTCCGTTTCGCCGATGATTATTAAACATTTATCGGTTTTGGACGTTCAGTAATGGTTTAGAGATAATAATTATAATAATAAGAATAAGAATAACATAATACACAACTAGCAGCTGAAGTCAAGGCACTATGGCATCTCCAAATAGGTCATATTGTTCCTCTGGTCATTTCTTGCACAGGAGTTATACCAAATAACATCCATAAAAATCTGGAACTTATTCAAATACCAAAATATACCTATAAAATTATGCAAAAATCGATCATCTTAAACACATGCAGGATTGTTCGAAAATTCCTAACGACGAAACATGAATTGACCTGTGTCTTGGTTATTAACCCGACAAAAGTCAAATAAAAATCCGGTGAATACCGAGAAAAACAATGTATAATAATAATAATAATAATAATAATAATAATAATAATAATAATAATAATAATAATAATAGTAATAATTCATTCTGAAAGATAAAACCGTCCATCTGGGTTACGATAATCAAGAAAATTTGGTTTATAGACTTCGCTGTCGCAAACTCTAATTACATCATGACATCCTACCAGACGAAGTTGGAAAAATAGAGAACTGGTCCACATTGTGAGGGGAAGAATGGGCTCTGTCACTTGCCGAGATTATACCCATAGTCTTGGCAGCCACTGTCGACGTCTCGAAGGTCACCATTAAGGGATTGGAGGATTTGAATATCAATAAAAATGTAATGATCAACATCCACAAAGCTGTAATACGTGCTCTACAGTCAGAAATTTCATGGGTGAAAATTTGTAGAAATTTTGTTCAGTTTTAGTGTAAACGTTCAACTATTTGCACAATTTTGTCACGTTTTATCAAGTAATACTATGTTTACATATTATTCAATGAAACGCCAATGTCAAAAAAGGGTTGTGAAATTGAACAGCAAAAGCTCACAATAATGTTCAGTATGCAAGGTTTCTGTTCGTTCATATTGTATTTTAAACTCACACAAATATTCAACGTCAGTGTTGCTACGTAGTGATCACAACAATTATAACACTAATCACTTCAGGAGGCAAACATTGAGAACAGAATTGAAAAGGAAAGATCTTGCCTTAACGGTCAGGTGGAGGAGTAATTAATAACGCTAAAGAGCTGCCCTTATAATCTGAGATTTACCACAAAGTAAAGGCAATTTTTATTATTGTTGTTGTTGTTGTTGTACAGTTCTACTATTTTATTATTGTGCTGTAATCGTGAAAAATTCTGCTGAACTGATTGGTCCACACTCACAAGGGAATGGGGCGTTAAACTTCCCTGGGAAGTCTGCGGATGGGAAGGTCTCACCCTGCAAAAGCCCCCATGCTTTCTAATCTTGTTGAATGGTCGCTTTATGATGGCTGTTATATATATTATGGCTACATATGATTGCTCGCTCGAAGACTCAAACAGAAATTGTGTGTTTCTGACATATACGGAAAATATGTCAATATATAAAATGTATCCAGGATCCGTTCTTCCAAATGTTGACAAGTGAAGAGTATAATTACGGTCATTTTGAACATGACTTTGCAACCGCATGTTTCGGTTTACTTAAGGGTTTACATGCCGTTTATGGAGACAGAAATATCAACGTAGTTTATGGTCTGCACGTTCTCCTGATCTCACTCTATGTGATTAATTTATTTGGGGATCCCGGAAAGATCGCAAATACGCAACAAATCTCCACACGGAAGAAGAATTAAGGCACAACATACAGGAAGAGATCTCTGTAATACCACAGGACATCCTCTAGCGAGTGAACCAGGACTTATTTAGACGTCAAGAATGTATCAGAGCCGCGGTGAGCAGTTCCAGCATCTACTATAACGAAAGTTGTACAATTTAAAACTTCCAGTGCCGAAAAGCCACCTTCCCTGTGCGGCAATTCTACCGACCGCCTGCCCTGTCTCAATTTCCCCGGCATCCGTGCCCTCGTTCGCCGAGGCCAAATCCCTGCGTGATGGGCACATTTATAAAATGTTCGCTTTTTTATGGTATTCAATTGATTGGGGGCACCATTGAAACTATCGAGCAGAGCAGTCGGCTTCTAGTATTCCCAGTGATCCAGCTATTTAGGTGGTGTCGAGAATTCGCTTCCTTTGGCACTCCGACCCGTGCATTTCCGGGCCATGAAGCTCCTGCTGTGGATCCTTTCGAATTCTTTTGGCTTGCGGCACATACTTTCGTCATGGGAAAAATTGCGGCAAGTCCGCAAGATCCTCCTCACATTCACACAAGTAAAAGAAGTCCATTTATGAGAAAATTAGTGTTCGAAAGTAACTCGAAATATTTGTGGGAAAGTACGAAAAATAGATTTTTATAAATTTACTACCAGAGAGCAAAATCGTTGCTTTACAGGGATCACTCAGGTCACATTCATGTTTTACAGAAAACTGTTGCTTACGAGTAGGTCTACTTATTTTCTATGTGCATGTGAAAAGACACTTTTCCAACATATTACTAAATACTTAATACAATATATATATATATATATATATATATATATATATATATATATATATATATATATTGACTCCATATTTTCGTTATTATATTATTTTTTCGACGCATCCCCATAGTTTCACAAGATTCGGCTATGCCCCGGCACAACCTTTTGCTGACCACGCCCTGCGAAGAAACAAAACGATTCAGATGAACTCTTCTGTAAATGATAAAAACTAAAACAAATACTTTCTGAACAGCTAAAGCGACATCAGCAGCTGTGATGAAATAACGTAATAGCCAATGAGTGCGTGAAGGAAAATGGTGAACGCCATCCCTGAGGGTTGCCGCCTCCGCGAGCAGGAATGGAAATGCTACGTGCGCGCCATGACAAGGCTGCTTGAGGAAGCGTCCGTCAGAAGGCGCCAGCTGTCGGGCGGCGCTTCTTGTCGCGAGGCAGCTGCCTCCCACTCGAGCGGCCCACGCCCCCGCACGGCGCGGCGGGCGCAAAAAGCAGCCAAATGCTTTCCATCATCCCCCTCTTCTTCTTCTTCTTCTTCTTCTTCTTCTTCTTTATCTTTAACTCCCTCTTGTTCTTTATCTTTAACTTCCTCTTCTTCTTCTTCTCCTTTAACTCCCTCTTTTTATACTTCATTAAATCACTCTTCTTCTTCTTCTTCTTATTATTATTATTATTATTATTATTATTATTATTATTATTATTAATTTTCCTTTTCTTCTTCTTTCCTTCTTCTTTTCTTATTCGTCAACACCCTCTACACCTTTTACTTTCTCATATATGAATGTATGTATATATGGAATAAAGTACATAGTCTAAGACAGCATAAGTCTAAGAGACATTTATTTTATTTATGTATTTATTTATTTATTTATTTATTTATATATTTTACGTCAAAAACAGTTGAAACTGCGTATAACGTGCTATAGGTAGAAGTGAATTCTGTGCACATTTTCAAAATTCTGTGATCCCTACACTGAGTCATATACTACATAAATTTTGGAAAAAATGCTCTCATGTAATAAAATCTATTTTTAAGGATAAATAAGCAATAAATTTTGGGCTCTCATCCATGATGCCCTTCGTCAAGGAATCTTCCTGCCGCAACATCATGGAAGCGATAATTTGAATAACTATATTTCCCACTGAATTCTAGAAGACGTGCATAGATAATGAAGTTACATTTATGTCCAGAAGCAAAACCAGGGACCATCTCAGCATTTGCTCAATGGATCAGGAAATTATTATTACATTTGCACATTTGCTCATTGGATCAGGGAATACATTATGCTGCGGGAACCTTTTATTCAATATTCAAAATGGCGTTATGGTTTTCAGTGATGTTACAAAGTATGACACCGTACATTCGAATGTTTACTTGCAAAACAATGGGAGGATATTAAATAACGAAATCATTTTTCACTACTACAATAGAATGTAGTAAATTCAAGGTGCATACTTCTTTGCTACAGGTAACCTACAATTAACAGTAACCACGTTAATGTTCATGATTGCAAATTGTTGTACCCAAGGACAGTTACTGTGATAGCCTTGGTACGTTCCTAGGTACTAGGTTCGTAAGTGTAGTATTAAGTTCAATCCAATTGGTTTCACGATGTAATCTGCTCATGTTACAAGCCGCCGAGTAGATCGGCGTCAAATTTCACTGAACCCTTACAGACCTGATTTTTTTTCCATTTTATGATTATTTTTTATTTTCTAAAGACGAGTTGTATATTTTGTTAATATTTAAAGTATTCGTATTAGTCTCGGATTTATACCCAATGATAATGTACTCGTTTCAATCCTGATTATTTCCTGATTTACTCATCAGTTATTGATGTTCCAAATTTCATGCACTTATTTGAGTACAGTGGATCTGAAATAGAGTGTTGAAAGAACATCAATACTACGCGGGACTTAACAGACTCTACATTTACACGACTAATCATCTAAGTATTAAACGCGTCGAGAATAAATACCCATTCTGTCATATTCTTACTCCTCTTCTGTCTTCTAGTTCTTTATTTCCGTCTTTTGTCTGGTCCTTTTCATTTACGTTTAACAAGACCTTTAAGACTTCTTTCAAGATCTTAGTTATAAGTAGACTTCGGATGTTTAGGCACTAAAAAATCGTCTTTTAGGCGATAAGCCTAAAAAGGCGCTGAAAAAGTTCAGAATAAGGAGAAAAAAGGCAGTCATAAGTGACATACACAATAAAATGGAAAAAAATGTATTTTTTGTCTATATTATTTTGTAAACTTAAATGCACAAAACCAGTTCGTATATTTTAATGTAAAACTATATTTACACATTTACAACTCTTCTACATTTTATTCGTAATAGTTTCCATTAACCAGTAATATTTACATATTACCAGTAACTTTTCAAGGATCACAATTTCAAATTTGCGACGACTGGGAGACAAAATCAGTTTGAATGCGGAGAAGGATATCTGAGCGATGTGACAGCATATATTTTAGCAGTCCAACACTAGCAACACTGCAACCTTCTGGGAATTTATATTTATTTCCACTTAACATTTCGGTTCCCTCGGTGTATTGTCAATAGTCCATGTTCTCAGATCATGGCTGGTATTTATGAAATAGGAAAATGGACAAAAATCAGTCGGTATACTTTCAGGAATTCTCTCGTAATTTTAAATTTCAAGACGTGAATTTAAGGTTTCGTAATGTATGGTCACGTTGTACCATCGCCGAATTTCCAATATCTTAGCATTGTATATAAATATAATAAATAAAAGGAAAAAAAATCCTAAAAACGTATTTATGCAAAAAATAGGCATTTATGATAAAATAAGCAAAAATACGCATTATAAAACTTCGTCATATGTCATCATTTGTCATGATTCGTGGACATATATTATCAGCCATTGAATAAGTTCTCTAGAAAAAAATAGGCATTTCCCTAAACATCCGATGTCTAGTTATAAGTAATACGATCGTAATACAGAGAAATTTCCACCTCTTAGTTGCAGCATTTCTTCTGATTGTTGCTCAAGAATACTTGATTAACTTTGAATGTATACATGTGTTTGTTACAATTATGCAATATTTTTCTGATTAATCTGACTTTGCCGAATACCAGAAATGTCATTTTTTATTTCTAAAATGAATCATATTATTTAATTCTCCCATGTGTTTCCTGTCTGAATGTCACGTTTACTTGTCGCATCAATCTCTGGCGTGTGGCGTAGCATTAGGCAATATTCTCGTTTTAACTCTTTTAATATTACATTGCTCTCAAGCTTAATTTTGAAAATTGTTGCATTTTAATTATTTATATTTCAGTATTCTGCTGAAGACATCTCAAAAATAGAATATATAAGTGTATACAATCCCCACCGTCACCATCAGCGCCATGTCCACTATCACCATCAACTATCAACACCACCACTATCACCTGCATCATCCCCTCCTGTATTATCACCATCATCATCCTCACCACCCTCACTACCGTAATTATCGTTCCACCGCAACTACCATGACCCCCTGTTGCTGCCATTATCAATACGACCAGGGACCGGAAAGGTATTGAATACCGGTAAAAAATACCGGTATAATACCGGTATTTTTCCATACCTTTTTCAAATACCTTTATTCTTTTATACCGGTAAAATACCTCTATAGGACGTCTATACCGGTATGGATGTCCATAAAGGTTATACCGGTATTATACCGGTATTTTCAATGAAGAAATATAGCTTACCATCCATACATGTTGAAAAAATAGGTTACTTTAGTTAATAATATCTCACAAAATGTTTATTAATCAAATATTTCATAATTGTTATTTATTGTTTAAATTATTATTTTGTATATATATATAACAACTGTATTAAATTCTATTCTTATTATTGTAAATGTTTTGTGTTCGGGCGTTTACGTTTTGCATACGTTGCATGTATTGAAAACCTCCCTTAATTTAAACTTCGGAAAAGTTGAAATCTGAAATAATAATTATTGATTCCATTGAAGAGAACCTTTTCCTAGTGTCCTTCATCGAGCTATCTCCCATTTGACCTGAGAGATGACCTAAGCCTGACTTTGTATTTGGCACATGGAGAGGCTGTCAACGTATGCGCCGTGCCGTAGGCGTAGGACCGTTTCTTCCTTCCCCGACCCCTCCTTCGGCGAACTGAGGAAGCGTTGGAGATTGGAAGATTATGGAAGATTATCTATAATCTTCCACCTTGGAAGATTATCTCAAGGTGTCCTTGAGATAATCACGAACGCTCAGGCTTTCAGGCCCAGTTTTGTTATTGTTAAAAAATTATTTCCTTTTACTTCATTTCACAATTAAATCTTAATTATACATTAATAAATAGGGCTAAAATAAAATGTTATTTTCCTAGTTTATATTAAGGGTTTAATATATTTTGACATGAACTGCAAATATTGAGAAAATTTGTAATAAAAGTAAATTATTATGTTATTATTATTATTAGTATTATTATTATTATTATTATTATTATTATTATTATTATTATTATTATTACTATTATTATTGGCTATTAACATTGCATGTGGGCAAGGGTTCTCTTCTACGCGGGTAGCTTACATTGTAAAATGCATCTAGAGGAGCCCACTTCGAGAAGAGTGTTCCTTCCTTAATAATAAAAAATATATACTCACATTATTAATTAATAAAAACGAGTTTATTAATATTAACATTTTTACTTTTTAATTAAAATTAACATTTAATTTAAATAAATGTATGAATTAACAAACAAAATAATAAATTAATTTACACAAATTTAATGCAAACATTTAAAATTTAATGAGTATTAATATTTTAAAATAATTATTAAAATTAATTAATATTATATAGTACTATTAATATTTTTTCTCAATGAAATTTCTTAAATAATACGTGGATGTAAATTAAACATGCTTCAATCATTAATTTTGAATTAAACATAACGCTTCTGTTTCCTCGTGTAAGAATAGTTAATGTCTATTAGCGTTCAATGTGAATTTTTAATATTGTTTTAGTTATAAATAATAATTATATATAATTAATTAATATATATAATTATAATTATTAATTATGGTGCAGAATAAGGAAACTGGACCAACTGAAAAAAATATTTTCGGGAATGTTAGTGATACGATCAGATTTAAGCAAATAATCGTATTTAGTGATAAACACAGTCGTGCAAGAAGGAAGTTTGGTATGCGTGGGAAGACTCATTTATGGATAAGAAGACACGTTTCACCATTTTTTATCGATACTAGAAAGGACAAGATTTATACGGAGAAATTCGATAAATTTTCAACACTCTATCACGTGTCGTCAAGCTCTGCGCCCGGACGTGAGGTCCAAGGTCAGTGAACGAGCTCGTGTTGATGTCTGCGAAAGACCGTTGGCTGATCCCTCCGTCTGACGACAGAACTCGACTTCCCAGTCAACGGCAGAACTAGACCTAGCTAGAATATGTGTCGAAAATGCGCCACCCTCGGGACTCGAACCCCAGGACCTCCCGGTCAGAAACTCTGCCGTGTAAATAGTTGTTTCCTCTGAGCCATCTCAGCGGAAAAAATCACAATGAATTTCCCCCAAATACCTGTATGATTCTACTGAAATACCGGTATTTTCTTATGAAAATACCGGTATTTTGGTGAGAGAATACCGGTAAAATACCTTTAAATATAGGTATTTTACCGGTATAGACGTCGGATAAAGGTAAAATACCTCTAAAAATACCGGTATTTGACGTCCTATACCGGTATTTTTAAAGGTATTTTGAATAAAGGTATAATAGAGATAAAGGTATTTGTATACCGGTATAAATACCTTTACCGCTATTATTTCGGTATTCGGTCCCTGAATACGACCACCTCCGACATTATCACCTAGACCATTTCCATCCCCGCCATTAACAACTGGTCCATTGCCTCCCCACGTCCATTATTACCACCATCACCATAATCACAGCACTATTATCACCACTACCACAATTATCACCACCACCACTAACACCATCGCTTCCTTTAACATCATCGCCACCATATCACTTTCGTTACCATTGACATCGCCACCATTATCATCTCCATCACTATTCTCCTTTCCACTACAATCGTTATTACCATTATCATCAGCATCAATAGCATTACCATCACCCCACTACTGTGGGCACTATCCCTTCTACTTTTAGTACCCTGTCATCACTTCCCAACTAATATCGCCACCACGCCTTCCTTCTCTCCCACCGCTTCCACCCCATCATCACTTTCACATCGTTACTTCCTCCCCGACCACCACCCCACTGGGGCGAAGCGTGTTCTTGGGGCCCACGATCGGCAAACATGGCGGGCCCGGCCGCGCCCCCCCCTGCCCTCCACCCGCCGCATAGAAACGGGCGAGAAATTCGCGCGGATCCCTGGGCAAACATATTGGGGGCGAATTTTTTGACGCGGCGACGTGTGACGGGGGGCGGAGTGAGGCGGGGGAGGGGAGGGAAGGGGAGCGGAGTGGAGCGGGGCAGGCGGCGTGCTCTGCGGCATACAGATGCGCCGGTCGCTTCGCCTTCGCCGCACGGCGACGCGCAGTGCGACCTGCGTCCGAACTAAGGGAGCAAAATATAGGGTGTCCGGTGAGAAAACGTCGATACTTCGAAAAGAAGTTCTTAAGACTGTTTAAGCACATTGTGTAAATTGTGTGCTTAAGCACATTGGGTAAATTGGGTGATTTTTAATTGCTGTGTATGTATATTCACAAATATATTAATTTCTTTCGTAAATAATAAACAATGTACATTATTTTGGAGTGTTTTTTTATGTTTTTGCAATGCATATATTTACCTAGAAATTATTTGTCAAACTAACTTTTAAGTGTGCTTATTACGGCTCAGTCATTCGGAAAAAGCAAGGAGTTCATAAGGCAAAATATTCTTTAAATTGTTTAAAGAGCTTATTTTCGAGGTTACAACGTGTCTTCCCTGGACACGTATATAAATGGCGCTGCCCTCTGTAAACTGTTTTGTTCTCTTAAATATTCCTTCGTAATTTTGACTGTATTCCTGGTAGTATCTATCACAGGGATTCTAAAATTTGTTGTTATCAAATGTCAACAAAACTCGTTCATTTTATTTTTTATAATTCAACTATGTTGCTATAGAAAGTGGTAGAGATTCCGGAGTTCCACAAAAAATGCGATAACAATACGATGCAAAAATGGCCGCTGTTGGGTCGGATCCTGACGGAGAATATGTCGGTCAAAATATTGTGTAAACTGATTCATTTAGTGATTCCGAGGGCCCTATCCGCCACAAGCTTTAAGGTCCCGACCGGTCGCTCGGCATGTCTAGTAGTATAGAGCATGTTAGAGTGTGTAATTAACCCGTTAACTGCCATGATCCCCATTTGGGAATCTCAGACCTTTTCATTGCTATGTGAAAATGTTTGACTACACTTTCCCGGTGTCAGCGCCACTGTGCTCTGCCAAAAATGTTCGCGCTAGGCGCTGCACAGACGAAGATGGAAGGTCAAACGCTGTCACGGACTTCAGCGTGAGGGATGAAAATGAGAGGAAGCCAGGATAAGAAAGCCGACGAAGGAAGGAAGAATTCGTGAAGATGAAAAATAAGAAAATATTGGGAAAAGAGACCTGAGAAAAGAAGTGTGAGAAGCTTTGAAATATCCATGCATGATAGGTAAACAATTCATAACTTTATATGTTTAAAAGAAAACCATCCTGGGATGAAGTCGAATGAGAAAAAAAAATGAGACGTCAGAAATTGTAAAGATTAAGTTAAGAGGGCTCAAAGTAATTTTAATGTTTCCATTTGGAAGAAAGATAATCTGCGAAAAATGTATGCTTGTAAATATCTGTATTAAAGAAAATTTCATGTTGTATTTTATCTTAAATTTGTTTTAGTTAATAATAATAGATATAGTAATAGATGGAGGTAGAATGACTTCTCGTATTTAAGATTTATAAAACTAGATTGAAAATGCATATGAGCGTCGTGTGAAGCATTTGTCTCTAAAAATTGAATGATTCACACGAAGTTACCTCCTAACACTGTGCTATTGTGCGAAAATTTTAATTATCAGCATTTCGTGTACATTAATTTTTAAAAGTGTTCTTCACATCGTACTTTACTTGGTGCTCAACAGCTCCAGAGAAAATAACAAATTCACACAGGCTGTTATTTCCTGCTGATTCCTGTTAAATCTGCTGATTAGATCTACATTCGGTTTGACTTCACAAATGTATACTGTAATGCAGGCGATCTGTCGTTTTATTTATCCTCTAACGTCATTTTCGGAATATAAGAACGCCTGGCTGGCCAGTGCCGTCTAAAAGGTCCAATAGAGACGTTTCGACTACTAGCCTTCTTGAAAAAGAAAATGGAAAACATATTTCTGTTGATATTGTCCTTCTTTGCTTGGGTGTAATATCAATAATATAACAATAATTTCTCAATTCCAATATGAATATTATGCCGGCTAGTATGCAATTAGATTTGAAGTTATACATATCATTATTCCTGTGTACCGACATTCTTGTACAACTACAAACATTGCCGTATGCTGACGGATCCTTCATTCGAAGCGACGATTTCTGGAAATTTATTCTACATAAATATACTGAGATTGATTACAATTTCACTACTAAATAATCAGCCTGATTACGAAGAAAAGAATATAACAGTTATTTCATCGATATCAACTAACAAAACTTATTAAAAATTTGAACTCATCTTATATTAATTCATTATCATATTTAATAATAATTCAATTTAAACTAAATAATTTTTGGACTGTTAAAGTTCTCTTTAAGTTGATAAAAAATTGTGTTGTTGCTTGCAGACGATGTCTTCGTGCACTCTTCTCGCTTGTCGAACGATCTCGTACCGTTGTGTTAAATGTCCAATCTTTCAACGACGTCTTCTCTCTTCTGTCATCGAATATACCTCGCCTGATTTTCCCTATATTATCTAATTTCTTAACAAAGAAACAATAATATTTAACTTTTAAACAATTTCATTGACCGGGAGCGGTAGCTCAGTGCATCAACTGATGTCACTGCAACGCCTCTGACCGGGAGGTCCTAGACTCGAGTCCTGACGGCAGCAGGATTTTCGACACTAGCTTTTCAGCTAGGTCGAATTCAGTCGCTGTCTGGTGGAAAAATCTAGCTCTGATCGGTAGTTTCCCGTGGTTTTTCCGATCAACACCAGTCGAATGCCGGAGCAGTGCCCTACCAAACGGGCCACGGACCGCGCGCGATCAGTCCTTCCTCTTCCTTGTCCTATCCTCTTCCCTTACACACACATACACTTACACTAACATGCACTACACTACCACAAATTCCGGGTGACCGGTCGGGAGCTTTGAGCTTCTCTCGGCTAGGGCGGTGCCCTGTTGGTGGGAGAGTCCTGGTTAGGGGGAAACCCCACTAGCCGACGGTAGGTCGGCGCCGGATCTCGCCATCCAGCGGGGGAAGATCACCGCCATCTCCTGAGAAAAAAACATGCACTTCACTTACGGTAATAATGACTAAAGCAGTTGACGCGCCTGGAAACACGAAAAAACCAATCAATCAATCAAAACAATTGCATTGAATAGTGATTAAACAAAATATGTCCAATGAAACATACTTCCGTATTCAATTACCACGTGTGAGTGCCTCAAAACTCTATCATTAATATATTTAACAAAATAAGAGAAATAATCGTCCACAAACAAATTAAATCATCAATCTCACAGATATTTCAAGATTTTCGTCCCATTATGAATGGCAAATTCGTGAAAAATATAGCTTCTTCTTTTAAATAACTGTTATGAATTATATCAGACTGTTTTTGGTCCTTGATTTTAAAGACAGAAAACGGTTTTTAGGGAAACTGTTTTATATCAATATATTACACGTCATACAGCAACGTTTTGGAATGTAATAATGATATAAAACAGCTACCCTAAACAATGATCTCTGTCTTTAAAATGAAGGACCAAAAACTGTCTGATATATTGAAAAATCTATAGGCAGGATAATAAATAATAATTGTAATGATATGAATCATGTTATTATTAGCAACGCAACCGTCGCACCTGCCATAACTCTCACCAAACCGTATTCCCTGTAAGTCCCACCAAACCGTACTCTCAATTCGAACGCATAATCCTATCGTAAGGCAGGTTACCGACGCAGTCGTTTCCGCTATTTAGGTCGGAAGACCCATTAACTTTTAAAAATAAAAGCCGTCTAGTGGCTCACGAGGCTACGGCGGCAAACGCGGTAAGGCTTCCGTCAGCACGCACCTTGCCTCCGCCCCCGCCTCCGCCCCCGCCGCGGCTCCGCCCGCGGAGTGCGCCCGCCTCTCCTTTACGATGCCGTAAAATCTTGCCACTGCGGGAGCAAGACGCGGCTGAATAATTCCCACCGCTTCCTCCGACTCCTTGCATCCTTCCCTCACCTCACCTCACCCCACCCCGCCCACCGCTCCCCACCCACGCCCCGGAAGCCGTTCGCAATCCCACGGGGCGGTAAATACATAATGAGCCTGTTAACGTATTAATATCCTTGTCCCCCTCCCGTTGCACACACACATACACACACTTGCACGCGCGCCCTCTGTTCGCGAGAATCCGGCGACGCCGCCGAGCCAATTACATCCGTATTTAGCCGTACCCTCGTTATTTACCCAGTGGAGGCCGCCAGCCGACTGGGTCGTAATTTCGGGAGGGGACAAAAACACAGATGGTTGTTTTCGCGTGGAAATGAGATTTCCTTGTTCTCGAGGGAAGTTGCCGGCTTGCGAGTCTGTCTGCGAAGGAGTGAACGAACGCGCGGACGGATGGACGGACGGGGGTGTGGCACAGTGCGTAGTCGGTGGAGGAACTGTTCTCCAATCCTGTCTGCCGGACAAGAGGGCGTGGCGGGGTGGTAGTGGCGGATTGAAGTGGTAAGCCGGGGCGGAGCCGTAGCGCGAGGGGAGAGAAAGGGGTGGGACGGACCGGTTCGTAGACAAGTCGGGATGATAGTAGCGAATTGGAGAGGGTTCAGCCGAGCGGCCAACGGAGTGCAGTACGAAGAACAAAGGTCAGGAAGCGGAGCGGGGAAATGGGGAGAGGAGGGGATGCAATGCGGTGGTCGTGACGGTTCGAAGTGTGGCGGAGGGGTTGAAGAGCCGGGAGGAGGTGGGAGGGGAGCAAGAAGGGGTGGTGCTGGAGCGGAAAGAAGTCAGGGCAGGATGATAGTAGTGGATCGGAGAGGGTCCAGCGGAACGGTCAATGGAGATGCGAAGAAAACAAAAATGTTGGATCGGAGCGGGCAAACAGGGAGGGGGGGAGATGCGGCAGGATGGAAGTAACTAATCGTAATGACCGACGTAGACGGGGACTTGATTGATTGATTGATTTTTTCGTGTTTCCGGGCGCGTCAACTGCTTCGGTCATTAGTCCCGTAACTGTAGTGCATGTTTTTTTCTCGGAAGATGAAAGTGATCTTCCCCCGCTGGATGGCGAGATCCGGCGCCGACCTACCGTCAGCTAGTGGGGTTTCCCCCTAACCAGGACTCTCCCACCAGCGGGGCACCGCCCCAGCCGGGACAAGCTCTAAGCTCCCGATCGGCCTCCCGGAATATGTGGTAGTGTAGTGCATGTTAGTGTAAGTGTGTGTGTAATGGGAGAGGATAGGACAAGGACGAGGAAGGACAGATCGCGCGCGGTCCTTGGCTCGTTTGTTAGGGTACTGCTCCGGCATTCGCCTGGTGATGATCGGAGAAACCACCGATCAGAGCAGCCTGCCGTTAGAATCATTCTCCACACAGCGACTGAATTCGACCTAGCTGAAAAGCGAGGACAGGAGATGAAGGAGGAGTGGAGAGGAGAAGCTGCGGAATGGCAAAGACAAGCGGAGTAGGATGGAGCCGTGTGAGAGCTGAACGGAGCAAGAGAAGAAATGATTGGATGGATCCGGGAGAAGAGAGGGCGGGCAGCGGCAGGGGTAGATGGGTGAGGGTGCAGCAGGAAGCAGAGACGGATGGAGGCGGAGCGGGGAGGAGATGCGGTTGGGAGGAGAGGTGCCTAGCGACAGATCGGGGTGGGTTCTGAAGGCGGGAGTGGGTAGGTGGGGAGGAGAGATAGAACCGAGAGATCGGAGTAGATTGCCAAGACAGGAGTGGGTGGATGGGGAGGAGTGATGGTAGCGAGAGATCGGTGTAGGTTGCGAAGGCAGGGGTGGGTAGGTGGGGAGGAGTGATGGTAGCGAGAGATCGGAGTAGTTTGCGAAGGCGGGAGTGGGTAGGTTGGTACAGTGCGGGGTGGGAAGGCCCGGTACGTGATGGTACAGGCTTGGGGTGAGAGGTAGAGTGTGGAAGCGAAGCGAGGACCCGGAGACGACAGAAATCAGCAGGGAACCCGGAGATGCGGGGCCGGTCAGGGCTAGCGGAGCAGGGCGAGATAGGGCCAGACGGGAGTTGAGGAGTGGGAATGAAGCGAGAAAGCGGGGGCTGGAAACGGGGCAGGCCGGAGTGGATTTGGCAGCGCGGAGTGGGAGGAGCGGGACGCCGCGTACGCGGGAGGGGGCGTGGCTGAGTTGGAGCGGGGGCGGGGAAGAGAGGGGCGGGGGAGGGGTAGAACTTGTGTCCCGCGTGACTACACATCATCCGGAGAATAGTTTGGAAGTCGACGTAGGAGCTGGCGACGTTCTCGAATGCCTTTGCATTATGCAGATTGGGTTACGAGGCCTGAGGAGAACAGAGGACACGAGTGCGGAGAGGAAGGATGGGAGGGGAGAGGAAAGAGAAGGGTAGGGTGAGTGATTCAGGAAGAGATCCTTGAGATTAGGGATAAGACATTCGCTTCCTTGATCCTTAAAACATTGTAAAAGATTCGAGATTCGAAAGCTCAGCAGTTATTTCCTTATTTAGACTTTTCAAATCCCTTTCTTCCTACTCTGATAAATTTCCATGTTATATATCTGATAGAAAAATAAAACCTGCTGGTATATTTCGTTAGCAATTCATGTCTCAAAAGTGACGTTTATCTTAACATAATAAACTTCATTCTTATTTATTTCATGCATCATTTAAGAACATGAAAAATGTACCGTTTGATTTAATTAGTTAAATGCCGAAAAAACGGTTCAGACTCGGTTATTTCATCTTGATAGTTTTTTGTTGTTTTTTTTGTATATACTTTTGTGTAAATGTATCATAGGTCTCGGACATGGAGGATTTGAATCAACCGAAAAATTAGAAAATCCCTTAGGTTATGATTTCGAATTTTTTCCACTTCCAGTTCTGACTTGAAGGTGAATGGCAGTTAAAATTTACTTAATTTCAGAGAAAATATTTAACAAGTATTATATTTCTATGGGTTAATGGTTGTAGCGTTGCATTCACTGTTTCTAATTTCGGCTTGCGGATTTTCCTCATTCACAAATCTCTCGCCAACGGAGCGCCACCCTAGCTGAGACAAGCTCTAACCTCCAGACTAGAATCCCGGCATATGTGGTGATATAGTGCATGTAAGTGTGGGAGTAAGTAAGAGGTGAAGAAAGAACAAGATGAAGGAAAGATGGCGCGCGGTCCTTTGTAAGAATTCTGCCGCGGCATTCACCTGGTATGGATGGGAGAAACCATGGGAAACTACTGATGATAGCAGACGGTGGTTAGAATTCTTCATACAGCGGCTGAAATCGACCTAGCTCCTTACCCAATGTAGAAAATCCGCCGTCCCCGACCAGGATCTCCTAGTCGGAGGTACTGCAGTGGCGTCAGTTGTTATCCTCAGCAACGTTAGGCGGAACAAACCGGGAGCTGTAGCTCAGTGCATCAACTGATGTCACTGCAGCGCCTCTGCCCGGGAGGTCCTAGGTTCCCACTCCCTCGGCGGCAGGATTTTCGACACTAGCTTTTCAGCTAGGTCGAATTCAGTCGCTGTCTGGAGGAGAATTCTAGTGGCCGCCTGCTCTGATCGGTAGTTTTCCGAGGTTTCTCCGATCAAAACCAGGCGAATATCGGAACAGTACCCCTAACAAACGGGTCACGGACCGCTCGCGATCTTTCCTTCCTCTTCCTTGTTCTATCCTCTCCCTCTACACACACACTCTTACACTAGCATGCATTACACTACCACATATTCCGGGAGACCGGTCGGGAGGTTAGAGCTTGTCCCGGCTGGGGCAGTGCCCAGCTGGTGGGAGAGTCCTGGTTAGGGGGAAACCCCATTAGCCGACGGTAGGTCGGCGCCGGATCTCGCCATCCAGCGGGGGTGGATCACCGCCATCTCCCGAGAAAAAAACACATGCACTACACTAACGAGACTAATGACCAAAGCAGTTGACGCGCCCAAAAACACGAAAAAATCAATCAATCAATCAATCAGGCGGAACAAAATCGGAAAACGCACAATTTTAAATAACAAATGAGCTTCAACGTGTTTCTTTTGAAGTCCAAATGTTTTCCAAATGCTTATTACACTTTCGTTTGCACTCGTTTTGCCGGAAAAATATTATCTACAACAGGACATGACGATGGGCTGCTTGCGATCTATTTTCCTTATTCCTTATAACATATGTTTTCTCAGTGAATTCTGTACTTCCTTGTTGGCGAGGATTGTTCTTTTATAAGTTTACATGTGAAATAAAGAAATACAATGTTTCTGTTCTCCGATTGAATTGATATTTTTCTGATGAATTACTGCCTGGAAAATAGACTTTTATCTCTTATTTTCAAATTTAGCGCTGCTATTTCCGGGTATCTCATGTATATTGTAATAATTATATTGATTAAATAAGGGGGAAATCTTTTTTATCGAAATCACTAACGAACAAAATGTTTCGCATATGTTTTTACATAAAGTGTTTGGATATGTATTTTTAATCGTGTGAAATGTGTATGGGATATAAAATTATAACTAGTGCCGTTTCAAAGGAAATAAGTTTACTTCCATGACTTATTCATTTCTTCTTTTGTTACCTGTGTAAAGAAGGGGAAACCCGTAGAACGTTTGTATCTTAGAGATAGACGCAGTATAAAGGTATTTGCATTAACACACTTCATTTTGCAACACTTGTTTGCTGTACACAAGCTTGCGGTCGATGTAAGAAGATGAAAATTATCCTTCATGGCTGTGGGCAGTTTCATACGTTCGGTTTTCCTGGGACTGCATATCTCAAACCGGATTCTCGTGTGACGATTGACGTCCACATGTTTATAGTGTTGCAACCACCGAGAAAACAGCCGTCCGGCGGCTGCCGTCGTTCTGTAAACTGAGAACATGCAATAGTTTGTACATTCTTATCCGGCATTTTGACAACTACGTAAAAATGTCTGAGAGAAAAAGGTGGCGTAGTGATTTCCTGAGAACGACAGGTCTCCTGCATTGACACTTCTCTAAAAGCTGATTAATTCTCTATTTTAGCGCGGATGTCATTTTTTGATGCGTTGAAGATGGTTGTAATGCCATTTAAACGGTCATTTGATTGATATTTTCCGAATAATAATAATAATAATAATAATAATAATAATAATAATTATTATTATTATTATTATTATTATTATTATTATTATTATTATTATTATTTATATTCACTGTCCAAACCTTTCTCAGACATGCTGTTGTATTTCTCAACATAGATCATTGTTCGGACTTATCGAAAAGAAAGGAATCAAAGGTCCTTCATACCTCAGGCAACGATCTGACTATCGGCTCCGGTTAAACGAGGATTGCCTTTGTTTAACAACAAAAGACGTCCTCCTCTTCTTTCTCGGCAGTAGTTGCAACGATAGTTTCTGCAATAACTGCAATTGTTTGTTTGATTGTTCATTTGAAACCCCTTTCTTTATTGAAAAAATAATAAAATTATTACAACTGTGTTATGAGTATTAATACTTCTTTTTACGCCCACAAACACATTTTTTTAAAATAAAATTTACATGTGTGCACCATACACTGCAAAATTACGCCACTGATATGGACACCAGTTATGAGGTTGATGTGATGAGTTCTTATTGACGAATTATGGTAATCAAATAACCAGGCGACGTCTTACTGCTGGTGACTACTTAACCCTGGTGACTACTTAACTGTGGCGACCATAGAACTCTGGCAACAACGTAACTCTGGCGACCATTTAAACCTGGCGACCACTTAACCCTTGCAATCACATAACTGGATATCACATAACTCTGGCGACCACGTAACTCTGGTGACTTCTTAATCAAGGCGACAACTTAAACCTAGCGTCTACTTAACAGTGACATCCACTTAACGCTGGCCTTCACTAAACTGGTGACCTTTTAAAGGAAGCGACATCTTAATCCGGGTTGCAATCACTCCGGATTGTCCTGAAACACCAATTTTAATGGGACACTAAGCAATTTTCAAAAGCAGGTCATGACATGGTTACAAACTTTTCGCCAATCGCGGTTAACCGGTCGCCGTTAATCCGAATTGGACGGTGGGCACTGGGTGAGAAGGGATCCCACGCCGAGATTATACCCGGAGGTCCGCTCAGTGCTTGGCGATTGGTGCGGGGAAGGGAGAGGGAAGGAGGAGGAGATACAAACAAGCCGCCCCGGGAAATTGGTGCGAGGAGCTGCCTTTCGCGGGGCGAGGAAGCTCTGGCTGCAGTCGAGGAGGAGGTGACCGTCACTGAAGACAAGGTGCCCGTCGGTTGCAGACGGGGCGGACCGCAGTAGAAGTTGAGTTGACGGTGGCGGAGGCGGTGACGTTGAGGTTGGTGGAGTGAATGACGGTGACGATTACGATGATGGTACCGGAAGCGGTAGCTCAATGCATCAACTGATGTCACTGCAGAGCCTCTGACCAGGAGCTCCTAGGTTCCCACTCCACACGGCGGCAGGATTTTCGACACTAGCTTTTCAGTCGCTGTCTGGAGGAGAATTCTAGCGGCCGGCTGCCCTGATCGGTAGTTTAACGTAGTTTCTTCGATCACCTCCAGGCGAATGCCGGAGCAGTACCCTGACAAACGGGTCACGGACCGCACGCGATCTATCCTTCCTCTTGCTTGTCCTATCCTCTCCCCTTACACACACACTTTCACTAACATGCACTACACTACCACATATTCCGGGAGACCGGTCGGGAGCTTAGAGCTTGTCCCGGCTGGGGTGGTGCCCCGCTGGAGGGAGAGTCCTGGTTAGGGGGAAACCCCACTAGCCGACGGTAGGTCAGCGCCGGATCTCGCCATCCATCGGGGGAAGATCACCGCCATCTCCCTAGAAAACATGCACTACACTAACGGGACTAATGACCAAAGCAGTTGACGCGCCCGGAACCACGAAAAAAATCAATCAATCAATCAAGCGATGATGGTGATGGACGGTGCCAGCTAGGTTTAGCTCAGATCTAGCATTGCCGATTTCTCTGCAGGATTTGTGAATAGGAGGCTCTAGATTTTAGTCCCGACGGTGGCGGATTTTCGACTTTAGGACGTAGCTAGGTCAAATTCAACCGCTGCTCGGAAGAGAAATCTAGGAGACGACTGTTCTGATCGGTAGCTTTTCGTGCGTTTCTCCGATCAATACTTGGTGAATGTCGGAGCTTGTAATACCAGGTTAGGGGTCGTTCGCGATATTTCCTTCACCTTTGTCCTGCACTCTCCCTCTTAAACCCACTCGTACACACCGCACTCCACCGCACATGTCGAGAGCTCAGATGTGAGTTCAGAGCTCTTCCCGGCTGAGGCGGTGACCTTCTGGGGAGATACTAAGAGTAATAAAATCTACTGCAAGCCGTGAAGGCCGGCGTTGGATCTCATCCAGCACAGGAGGATCAGAGCCATGTCTATGAAATGGTGCCGATGCCGATGAAACGGTCACTAAACAAATTGAACTAATAAAGCATTCAAGGCTTTCACGGCCGAAGTCAATATTATTCATGTCTTCCACGTTTGGCAGTTCAAAGCCACGGCCCATCAACCCGGAAGACATGAATAAAATGGGGCTAATGTTGACGTCCCCGGAAACATCAGTCACTCGATCATGGTGATGGTGGTATTAGTCGGTGGCAATGATGATGTGGTGATGACGGCGACTGTTTGTTGGAGATGTTGGAAATCGCGATGTGACAGAAGTGAGGACAATGTGAGGGACACAGTGACTGTTCAGGCGATGACGGAGGGTATACGGTCTTTCAGTGGGCAGCAATGTCGGTAGATTGATTGATTGATTTTTTCGTGTTTCCGGGTGCTTCAACTGCTTTGGTCATTAGTTCCATTAGTGTAGTGCATGTTCGCTTCTCGAGAGATAGGCGGTGATCTTCCCCCGATGGATGGCGAGATCCGGCGCCGACCTACCGTCGGCTAGTGGGGTTTCCCCCTAACCAGGACTGTCCCACCAGCGGGGCAAGCTCCCAGCCGGGACAAGCTCTAAGCTCCCGATCGGTCTCCCCGAATATGTGGTAGTATAGTGCATGTTAGTGTGTGTGTGTGTGTATGAGAGAGAGTGAGAGAGAGAGAGAGAGAATGTGTGTGTAAGGGGACAGGATAGGACGAGGAAGAGAAAGGAGAGATCGCGCGCGGTCCGTGGCCCCTTTGTGAGGGTCATTCACCCGGTGTTGATCGGAGAAACCACGGAAAACTACCGATCAGAGCAGCCGGTCGCTTGAATTCTCCTCCAGATAGCGACGGAATTCGACCTAGCTGAAAAGCTAGTGTCGAAAATCCTGCCGCTGTGGGGAGTGGGAACCTAGGACCTCCCGGTCAGAGGCACTGCAGTGACATCAGTTGATGCACTGAGCTACTGCTCCCGGTATGTCGGTATACTGAATGCAAGGACGAGAGTAACGACCGAGGTCGTATTAGTGGCAGAAACGTCGGATGGGGCAAGGCCATAAGAAAGGAAGCCTGTGATAGAGGTGCTGTGGTGAATAGAGGTAATGGGGGTAGTGGCAAAATCCAAAATGAAGATGGGAGAAAATGTTGTGGAAGGAGCTGGAACAAAATATTTCATATAGGGCTAAAATTTAAGAATGAGCAACAGAGGCTTATTTATCTGTCAAACAAAATTGCTGTAATCATCTTCTAATTCTGAGACTCTAAATGTCAATAATGATATTGAACTACTTTCTGAAATCCAATAACTTTGAAATATTATAGAATAATTTCATTACTGTATTTTCTGAAATATTATATTCAGCTACCAGCTTTTCTAAACTTGATTGATTAAGAACCATCAATTTCATTCTGTAGCATGGTGCAAGTATCATCAATTTCATTGTCATTTCTGCATGATAGTGGTGGATGCTTTCACCAGAGCCGTGAATGACATTGACGAACCAGATTTCTAGCAAATATCTGAAATGTAAGTACCATGTATCGAAAATAAAAATAGATATGTCTCTTTTAAGCAAGCTGGCGATTGGAATTTTTACTCTTTTGGCCTAAAAAACGAAAAAGGCCTCAATGGGACCTACAGTTGTCTTCCTGTGTTTTATGAAACTGTCTTATTTTCTTCAAAACTTTCGTGATTTACATTTTAAAATCGCTCGCGTAGCTTTTAACTGTAGCTGAGACTTTTTACAAAGCTATTACACTCTGTGACGCAATTGTTTTACCCAGTATCCAATTACGCTCCCTTGTAATGACGGAGAAGACTACGTGTCCTTCGAGAGGATATACCATATGGTTGTTTCTAAAGATTTAGTCTAAAGCATTTTTCGGAACAATATTCAGTGTAAGGGAGACAATTTGAATATTTGTAAATTAAAATTTATAATAAAATAAAATGTACATTCTATTTCGTAAAAAAATTCTCTACAAGCACTACAATGTGTTTCAATATATTTTTCACACATCTAAGTTTCAACATTAACCTATAGTCCCGAGAGCTTCTAACTCGCTCTTTCAAACAGTAACTGACCAGCGACTCCATGTAATAAATGATGAACCGGAAAAAGAAAATCGTTAGTCAACTGATTGCAAAAATCGAAATAGCAAGAAATGTGAGTTAAATCGTCTAATCAATAGTTTGCATCATTCGCAACTTCCGATTCCTAAGCAACCTATTTGTCCTCTGCTGAACTTCAAGGCCGGGGTTCGTCCCCGGTGGTGGGAGGGTCCGCGAGGAGGTTCTGGCGGAGGCTGGGCCCCAGCACCGCGCGCAGCTCTGCGGCCGCCGCCATCACCGCCGGCGCCGTCTCGGGCCGCGGCCAGCGCACCACCGGACGCGTGTCCAGCAGGAAGCGCAGCAGGCGCGGCAGGCGCCGGCGCTCCAGCGGCTCCAGCTCCAGCAGCACCAGGAACTCGCGGTCCTCGCTGAACAGCTTGTGCTGCGCCATCTCCAGCTCCCACTGGCACCACTGACACAAACACCGTCATCACAGACTAGCTCTCCAAAATGCATTTAAATCGCTTAGACATTAGACGACTCACCTTGCTGTCGATGAAGTGTTGAGTGAGGACGACGATGACCTTCCTGCTGTGCTCGATGGCGTCGACGATCTTGGAGACGATGTGTGTGCCCAGCGCGAAGTCTCGATCGAAGAGGCACAGGACGTAGCTCTCCGGACGGCGCTCCAGGAGTGGCACGAGACGCCTTGTAACGCACTTCCGGTTCCTCCCACTGTCGCAAAACGACTTTTGTTAGGTGCTTGAAAAAACCTTTTATGTTCGTCTCGTCAAATCAGTTCATCTGTCAAAAGTAATTTATTTAAATATTTATTATTTATTATTGCTTGCTTGCTAGACTATCACCGCAGTAAATAAAATCTTATATTAATTGTACATTAACTGCCTGTTGACCCGCTAGATAGAAGATAACCCATTAAATTTGTGATTTTATTATGTACAAGTAATTTATCATTTTACAAAAAAATGAAACTATCTAAATGCAATCGATTTACAGCAAAACTAATAATGTACTATCAGATTTCTCATTGTCCATGTTTAGATATAATTTTAATTAATTTATAACCTATCAGTATTTTGAGCTACTGAGATCACTTTAAACGTTTGCATACATGCAGCCATTATTTATATGGTTATAAATCCTCAGCTTACTTTCCTTTTGATACCTTTGTTAGAGATATGCAGTTTTCCTATGGTATCGAAGAAAGTTCTATTTGTATTATTTATATTTGAATGAAATTTCCTTACATTTACTCAATAAAGATGTTAATATATTGAATAGCATGTTCCGTGTAGGTTAGGAGTTTGCCAGGAATTCCATATTATTTATGGAAGAAAGTATTTGGATGTGCTCATACAGCTGAGTAAGAGTGCTATAAAAGAATCCACATCCATTGAAAATTAAAACTATAGGACGTAAGTTGTTATTTCTGTGTACAAATACTTAAACCACTCACCTGTAGCAGACGAACGCGTCATAAGCAGCCTTTTGCTCAGCCTCCTTCTGCTTATTCTTTGACGTCGCGCGTACTTTTGCGAGATGCGCGAAGTATAGCACCTCCGTGCGATAGTAGAAGCACAACCCACCAACCACGAAAAACACAACCACTCCAGCAACCGGCGCACCAATTCCCAACCACAGAAAACGGCCTGGGTTGTAGCATGATTCGTAATCCATCAACTGCACCAAGCTGCCTTCCAACGTAGGAGGCTGAGAGCAGCGAATAGGCGCGTTTTGCCCCATGTTCTTCACTGTGGTTTTTGTGACATCTAGCCAGTGCTGTAGGGTTGACGCCTTGCAATCACTACAGTCGATAATGTTGGATCCAATATCCACTTCTTGCAAAGCTGACAGAGAAGCACAAGTCACTTCGGAGAATAGCGTGAACTGGTTGTTTGAAAGATTTACGAACATTATCCTTGGTTGTGTACTATCACGTAAGAAAACCTTGGGTGGGAGTTCTATAAGGAAATTTTGAGACAGATCAATTGTAGTAAGTTTGTCTAGACCTTTAAAAACATTGTTGGGGAGTGATATTAAAAAATTTTGAGACAGATCCACTATAGAAATTTTGTCTAGACCTTTAAATGCATTGTTGGAGAGTGATGTTAAAACATTGGCACTGATATTTACTACCCTTAATTCGGGAAAATTGGAAGATTCCATACTGAAACTCGTCAAGTTGCAGCGACTCAAATTTAAATCTTCTAGAAGAGGATAGTTTTTATATTTCCCAGACCAAATTTTTATTTTAGTGCCTGACAAATGGAGGATCTTTAAAGACTTTAATCCACTCAGTGTTTCTGACTGAAAGAAAAAATTTTGCGAAATTGATTCAAATATCAATTGTTAAATTCACCAGTTGTGTAAGGCCTGTGGGAATTGTATGGAAATTATTTTGTAGCAAATGAAGGATTCTAATATCTGTCGTGTTGGCGAGGTCGTCTGAAACAATAAACAGAAGAGAGTTAATTCACCAGAAATACATGTTACCAAATGTTTATTTCGTGTTCATATATTTTTGTATAATATGTTATATTTAATAGAAAAAATTGTGAACTCATTTAAAACAATTAGGAATCGTGAAATTTACTTTCCGACTTTTTGTGACCTTCGGTTCTAATCTTAAACAGAAATTAATGCATATTTTCTCATCCATCTTAGTAATTTCGCAGTTCCTTGAATTTGATAAGGGTATTATATTTTTGTGAAATATATATGATATTATAATTCACATGAAACCCCTAGGCTTTTCATAATTTTCTCAACAAAAAATAAACTGCCTTATCTGATAGAAGTAGAATATAAATATTAATAAAACAAAACCTATTAGACATAATAGAACTAGTGGTGCTACTGAATGCGAGACATTCTGTTATTAGTTATGTCTCTAATTTCTTTGGTCTGAACTAGTTTTTTGGTCTCGTCCCATCCTCTTGCCAGCTGCCATCTATCTCACTCAAACTACATTTTAAAATTGTTTCAAGTTTTTTTCATTTCTTAATTGTATAACCGAAATACTACATGAAGAATATTAAAGAAAAATAAAAGATCATCCTATATGCGAATTTTCGTTGAAAAATTTGGAGCCAGTTTTAAAAGAATGGCTTTTAAGGGTTACTGTTAATGCGAAATATGAAGCTCTTTTACGCAGAAAACTTTAGAGTTTTCGAGAAAATTCATTGGAAATCATTTGAAGCACTTCTATTTCTAAACGCAATAATGTGTACAGATTGCTAAAAATGTGCATATTAACAGTTTGAGAGATATTTAAAACAAATACATTCGCGTAATTTTGAAAAAAAAAAACAAAAAAATACAGTAAAATGATTTTTGTGTCATTTTAAACAGTGTTTTTATCACCAACCTTAAAAAACATATGAAGAAAATAGTTAAAACCGTTTTTGAAAAAAAAGTGGTGTTTGACTGTTTCTGAAAATGCAAACATTTGATCTCATATTCATAGGAAACTTTCATCAATCATTCAAAGCACAAATACTCATAAATACAATGATGTGAACCAATCGCCGCTAATGTAAATATTAAACACCTGTGAGAGTAAGTTAAAAATAAAGTTTTGCAATTTAAAAATACAGCAAAAACTGCGTTTATGTCATATTAAGTAGTACATTTTGCAGTATCCCTGTCAAAAGTTTAAAGAAAAATGTTGGAGCTATTTTTGAGAAATTCTTGTTTTTGATATTTTTTATTATTGCACATACTACACGGAATACTGCGCAAAAACAACTAAAATGTTCAAAATAATGTTCATAAAGATCATAAAAGAACTAATTATGGAATACAAATTTCCTTTCAAAGAAAAATCCCTATCTTCAATTTTGTAGTGGTGAAGACGCAGAAAAAATTTAAAAGTTTTGTAATTTTTGAAAATGCGGAATTGACAAGGAAATCGTACTTTTAGATTTCTTTTGCAAGTGCAAGTTTATTCTTACAAGAAATTTAATGAAAAAATGGAGTCATTTTTTGAAAATTTTGAAAATATTCCAAGGGTTTCATTTATAGTACCCTCAAAAATTAATGAATGTTTTTCAAAATCGCGATTCAAGTGAAACCATATCGACAGAGATTTATTCAATTTCGAAACAATCCTACGCATAGTTTAGGCAATTGTGTTGGTCATTTGCCATATGAACTGACTGACAGACGGATGGACGTTTCGAAAAAAAACAAAAATATTTCGGTATCAGGGGAACCCAAAACGTGTTTTTCGAATAAAATTTTAAATCGTTTTACCGCAGCAATACATAACTTTCTCTATACTATGTATATTACTCCATATATACGTATATATACGAGAAAGTAACTAGTGATGCTAGTGATGCACAGACTTTCCTCTTGACAGCTGGAATTTTATCGTCGGCCAAAGTACATTTTTTTTTTAATTCACATTTTTTCTATATCCTAATGGTAGAATCGAAATATAACTTTAAGAATATTACATACGAATAAAACCTCGTACCATATGGAAATTTTAGGTAAAAAATTTGGAGCCGTTTTTAAGAAAATGGCGTTTAGGCGTTACTGTAAATGCAAAATTTGTAGCTACTTTTCACAAAAAACTTTTCACTTTTCGAAAAACTCTATTGAACGTCATTTGTAGCACTGATACTCGCCAAAGCCAAGATGCATACAAACGGCTGGAAATGTGCATATTAAAGGCGTGGGGATATTTAAAAAAATATTTGTGTAAGTTTTGAAAAAAATAGAATAGAGCAATAATGCGGTTGTGTGATCTAATATAGTACATTTAGCACTATTGCTACAAAATGTTTAAAGAAATTAGGACCCATTTTCGAAAAAAAACTTTGTTTTGTTCTCTTTTAATACGGAAATACACGTTTTGGGGACCCCTGACACCGAAAAAGGTTTTTTGTTTTTCAAAATGTTCGTCCGTCTGTCCGTCCACCGTTCTATCCGTTTGTGAACAGCACTAGCGCCTAAACCATACGTAGAATGTTTTCCGAAATGGATATTCTCCGGTCTATCCGGCTCGACTCAAAGCGCAGCCATTTTGAAAAACTTTCTTTAAAATTTGGGAGTACTTTACATAAACCTACTGGAACATTTTCAAAATTTTCTCAAAATGGCTCTATATTTTACTTTCTCGCCCAATGAATTTTTCGTAAGAACAGAAAGTTATGTAATGGTGCGCCGGAAAACGGCGAATTTTCGCCAGAAATACTCTTACAGCTGGATTCTGGTAACGAAAATGTGGATAAATCCTGTCGCTACGTTTAGAAAAAAATCCTCTAATTCCTGGCAAACTTCCGTCTGTGCGTCTATCTGCCTGTCCGTCTGTCTATCCGTTTATCCGCCTGTCCGTCTGTGATCAACGTTAGCTCCTAAGTAATATTTCGGTTCTAGTATTAGAAATCCGAAATATTGAGAAAATTTCAAAAAATACACTTTGGGCGGCGATAGATGGCAGCTGGCAAGAGTACGTGGCAAGTCCGAATAGCTAAACTAGATCAAAGAAAATATAACACTAATACGAGAAAGTCTGTGCCATTCTGTACCACCACTACTTTAAAAATGTTAACAATTAGTTTCTCAAAAATTATTTTGTTTTTTTCTTTAAATATTTTCTGTGTCAGAGGACGATAAAAAATTGGCGTTAGTCTCATTTCCGGTTGAATCTCTATTTTCGAAAATTGCAAATAGTTAACATCGTAAACTACTAAGTTGAAGATAGATTTTTGTGTCGTAAACAAAATGTTCTACAAACCACCTATTTAAAATGTCATTTCAATTTTTAAAATAAGCCAGTAGTTGTCAAGTAATTTCTGCTTGAATTTAGTGCACATAAATAACACATTTTCTAAAACCGCTTTAATATTTTTCTGTAAATTTTTCCAACAAATATTACAAGGAAACTTTAAAAGAATTCCTTGAATCCAAACTTGAAAAGATTTTACAAAAATTGTTGCAATGTCTCGTTGTGTTTGTAGATACTTTGTGTATGAGAAAAAACAAGACGGAAAATGGCAGTAAAAATACAAGAAAATTAATTTTACATCAAGTATGCAATAAAAACTTGTACATTTTATTTTGATGGACCAACATAGGAACGTGAAATATTTTCATAAAAAGAGGCATGCAGTGGTGTTGCTTTACGACTTTGTAAAAAATAATAAGAACTTGCCAAAAAAAAAAACATTACAGAAAATAAACGTGAAAGTCAAAAATGCAAAACCACCAAGTTATCTCTTACATTTAAATGTGTATTTTTACATCATATACTCAATGTATTCACAATCGACAGCAATACACATCTGTAATCGCGACTCTAGCGACAATTGAACGAAAACAGTTGTCGCGCTGTAGACGGTCTCATGCTTCCATTGAGTGATAACTATGTTAGCTATGATATACTCATCTAAGCTTCTTTTCTAGAACTATTAGTTTTTTTCTAATCATGTAAAAATAAGTAAGAGTGTTTTTTAAAAATATTGTGAGCAATTTAGAACTATCAGTTCTACAGAAATGACGTTTAACTCCATCACCACCGCAGCATAATGCAGCACACGCAACGGAGAGAACCTGATCTTTTCCACGAAGTTAGAATGTCCTGATAAATTGGTTGCGAACAAAGACAAATTCTTGTGTGTTTTATGTGCGTTATATTTTGAAATTCGAGGAATGTTTAGTCGGGTACTGGTTCCAGTGATATTAAAAATGTAGATTAGATTTTTTTAGATTTATTATTAAAGTTCGCTTTGAGCTAATGCTCGGTGGCAAACATGATTACAACTAGATATACGACAATTACAAAACTATTACGAATATTTACAAATATAATTACTATTAGAATTAGAGATTGATTTTGGGTTATCTGTAAGTTGATTTATAAGCTTTTCTAACACTTCACTCCACTTCACTTCACTTCACTGTGTAAGGGACATGACCATATTATTATTATTATTATTATTATTATTATTATTATTATTATTATTATTATTAATAATAATAATAATAATAATAATAATAATAATAATAATAACGATTATAAAAATATGACTAATAACAATACCTTAAAAGTTACATCAAAACCAGTAAGTGTTAATAATTATGATATCAATAATAATAATAATAATAATAATAATAATAATAATAATAATAATAGTAATAATAACAATAATGATAAAAGTCTCAGTATGATGACCTACATAGAATTAAGTATATTTTTAAATTTCACTACATTAGAAGGAAGAGTCTCTAGTGCTTTTGCAGGTAGTTTGTTCCAATCTACAATAGTGCGATTCACAAAGGAGAACTTGCCTACATCAGTTCTTTGCTTTCTACATCGTATTTTCCAGGGATGGTCTCCTCTGCTTTTATAATCAGGTTTCTGTAATCTTTTACTGAGGTCTGCCCATGCTGAGTCCCCTGCGTGTGCGTGTAGATGCAGAGGCACAAAAAATAACAGGAACTTCGTGATTGTTGGCCAAAATTATTACTTTTTTGTAAAACAAATATCGCATAGATCTAGCCTAAAGGGAATTTTTCTACTTGTAATGATGACCCAAAAGGTAACTAATTTTGTTTCCACCTGCGTGTAATATAATACCAATTCATTTAATGAAATATTATTTGCCTCATTTCTTTTCTCCTCTTAAAAATTTTGCCCGAGTAGCCTACGTGCATGTTACCTCCAGACGAAAGGCTATTGAAAATTCGTCGGATTTGGCAGATGTCTTTCGTGACATAGGCTGTTAATAGGGATACACCGTATGTCCCACCAACTCTGGGCCACCCTCATATCTTCTAAACGGTTCACGTTACCGAAAATACCCCCTCCAAAAAAATTAAAATGTCGTTTTGAAATTAAAGACGCCGCTGCATCAGTCACAAGGATTGAGGAATGTCATTATTTGAGAAACTCGGTTGAACTGTTTCGGCGCTAGCGCTGACCACAGACTGACGGACACACGTTTTGACGTCAATCACTTTTTCGGTGTCACGGACCCAAAAAACATGGATAGTGACCACACAATTATCTATATGCTATATTAAATAGCTTACACTTTCCACTTAAAGTTTCCACTTAAACTTTAGCGGCGGTGATGATGTATCGGTTAGCGTATCGGACTGCTATACCCACGTTTGCGGGTTCGAACCCGATCGAAGCCGTGGATTTTTAAGGGCGAAAAAATCCTTCGTACGCCTTCCTTCGGAGGGGAAGTAAAGCCAGCTGTCCCATGTCAGTACATTTACTGCATGTAAAAGATCCTCAAGCCTAAATGATGCCTCTGAGCTAAATTCAAATCGCCTGTTTCGTCGCCCAAGTAATCCCTTCTTCCTCCCATGTTTGCTGAAAGGAGCGTAACGAAATTTGCGTGGTCAGACGGAAGAGCAGGCATCATGGCCTGAGTCTCGCCAAGTAAAAATAAGGCCAATTCAAAGTCGTGGTAACTAGGTATATTCTAGGCATTGTCGAATCCCCTGGGTTCCCTAGACTTCCCCACGGGACCAAGAAGTTCATTTACTGCCAGCAATGCTAAATTGCTCGATCGTAATTTACAAATTGTGTGTAAATCTTAATAGAGCATCTGAGAGCAATTAACGAGATAGTCAGTAAATCTCCCCGAGACATGATCCCCAACGTCTTGAGGGCACTGACTGTTGATCGTGTCATAGTCCCAGATGTTCCAACACCACAGGCAGGATTCTGGCGTTGGGCACTCCATGAAGTTGGGCAGCCAGAGGAATGACTGGTTGGTACTTTACCACTTTTCCTCCCCTGCTTTTATAAGGTTAGACCCATCCTCCTGTCGGACATTCACATCGACCACGCGGACCCCTTCCAGGCTTTTTATTACCAGGTCAGGTTTGAGTCTAACCTCTTCGGCAACGGAGAAAGTGGTTTCCGTGGACACCACAGTGTCTGATTTCCGGAGTATTTTCCCCTCTATAAAGTTCTTTATCTCGTCATGACGCTTTATTCTAGCTGGCTTCGTAAAATGCACTGACTGAGGATGTGATTCAGTTTTTACCGCTGTATAAAGTTAGAGGAAGTAATTTACTACATATATGTAAAAGATTATTCATTTTCCGTTAACAGGGTACTGCAATAAGAATTTTTCTTTTAAAAATTCACCGTGTTTTCCCGCAGAATTACCACACTTTCTCTATACTACTTAAGCAACAGCGAAATGTATCTAGGATAGTTATTTTTTTTATATAATTATATATTTTGACCACAATAAAATCAAAAAAATTCGTATGTAAAATTAATTAAAATGGTCAATCGTAAAATGGTCTTCCTACTATTGAAGATTAGTGAAAACGAAAATGTTCGACACACTGCAACATACAATTTTAGTAAGCGTTTCGAACAGAATATTTCTTTGAAAAAAAAGAATCACTACGCCTTTGGAACAGCATCCTTAACGAATGTATTATTCTAATGAGACTTAGTTAATTCTAAACATAGTTAGTACCAAGGACCTGCAACCGAGAACAGAAATCTCAGGTTGTAGCGGCAAGGTTAATTGTATCGGAATTATTAGTAAATAAAACATGAAGAAAGAAATCAAGTACCTGGTGTAAGGTCCGTCATAGGATTATTCGTAATGATCAGAGATTTCAACCCTGGTAAGTTATTCAAGTGCGGTAACTGGCCCTTAACATCACTCCCAAAGGAGCCCTTGAGGGTGATATTTGCGAGAGAACTGCCCGCCAGTCCTGGCAGAGCAGTGGGGTAGTGTCCTTGAAATGCTCCTTCAGCATCCAGGGCCTGCAGCCAACCCAGCCCAGGGCGAAACACAGGCGAGGAGA
Organism: Teleogryllus occipitalis; assembly: GCA_011170035.1. Taxonomy (NCBI): domain Eukaryota; kingdom Metazoa; phylum Arthropoda; class Insecta; order Orthoptera; family Gryllidae; genus Teleogryllus; species Teleogryllus occipitalis. Next base: position 93,690 of record BLKR01002599.1, on the reverse strand, counting down.
AGTTCCAGAACTGAGCTTCGTCGGGTGAGGAGGTGAAGAGCGGCAAAGCGGCCACGTCCGCACGTATGTGAAAAGAGTACGTGCAGTCGCCCCTGTTGAAAACAATATTGGACGATGTTAAGAATGCGTAGCTGTACGCATACATGTACATAGAGGTATCACTTGCAACACAACATTCGAAGCATACACATTGTGTTCACTTTTACAAATAGGACAAAATAACGTTTATAACTCCTCCATAATTAAAAAAATTATCAAGCAAAAAGAAATTAAATTATTAATTAAGAAGGCCTTCATACAAAATCTATCCACTGAAATTAAGCAGTTTATAAGCAAACCATATATAGGTCCCATATCTAAAAAGATAGGAAATATATTTAATAAATATAACTTTAAGGTAGCTTACAAAACTCTCAACACACTACAAACTTTATTTCCCAGCAACAAACCCCCTGTACCGACGAAGGAAAAAAGTGGAGTCTACATATTAAAATGTAATAGTTGCAATTCTGCATATGTGGGACAAACAGGTAGGAAGTTTTCCTGTAGGCTAGAGGAGATCCTGGAGACTAAAACCAGATCATTCCACATTTGCCAACCACCTTATTCAAAATAATCACTCTTTCGACCCTGATACAAATTTCAAAATTCTATATTTCGAAAAGAAAGGTACCAAATTAAATATTTTGGAAAATTTAGAAATCTTAAAATTATGCAAAAATCCCAACCTTTTATATCTCAATGAACAATCGGTAGTAAAATCCATCCCCGTTATAAATTTATTAATTGACTAGTTTTACCATCCTTTCATATCCTCCCTCATCTTCCCTCAGTCTGCATTCGTACATCGTACGAACAAAACGGCGTCATATTTTGACGATTCTCTATGAACTTATGTGTTTAATCTGTGTTACTTGGGTAAGTACTAATTTTAAATAATTATTTTATTGTTCATTAGTTAATATATGCTTTTTTATTATGTAGATGTTGATACATGTGTAATTTTTTTATGTAGTACGTAAAATTGTAGAACCACTGAGGATGGGAAGAGTGTTCCCGAAACACGTCTTTGGCTAAATGTAATCATATTAAAATTATAATTAATACTATTGTGGTAGATACCTCATTGACCCCAGATAGTTTATCTAAACAAATATAATATTCTTAAATAGTATTATGTAAAATTTATTCAATTTATGACTTCTGTGCCCAGTTTTCTTTAAAATCTATTCTGACACTGAGGAGGAAGGACAAATGTCAAATAACTCAATGTCTGGTCGCATAAAAGTTACTTAGAAGAAAATACATTCAAAAAATTTAGTGCTTTCAAATACAGTCAATAAGTAAGCCGGACGTGTCTGTACGTACTAATCCAATTTTTTATATGTAAACATATTTTCAACTGTTATTCGATTTGTAAAATGTATGTCACATCAAATCAATTACCTTTCTGGGTATCTGTATGAACCGATTTAAGTAAAATAATCAATACATCAACATTAAATTAAAGCACAATTACCTAACCTAACCAGTACCCATGGAACCTCCCTAACGGTTCCGAAATTATTATTACTTTATCGCCTTACGAAGGTCTTCGCAAGAAGAGAGGGTTACGTAATTTTGCGTTGAAATGACAAATTTTCAACAGAAAAAACTCTTATTGCCGGGCTCTGGCAACGAAAAAGTGGATAAATCCTGTGGCTAAATTTAGAAAATACTAGTCGTGCTAATCAGCACATACTTTTTCACATTGCTTACTTTTAGTTACTTTATATTGCTACATGAACAAGCAAAAGTGCTTTCAACCAGCAAAAATTATTTTCCGCTCCGAGTTATGTCTTCTCAGTTGCCATATTTTTCTGCCCTAAGGACTTTTTTTCACATTTTGTCATTTTTTGGCTGCCTAATGCTAGAACTGAAACACCAAGCTCTAATGACTATTATTGAAGTGCCAAACCCCGTGGCAGAGGTGGTTAAATGGTAAATAGTGTTTCAGCACTTCGGATGAAGAGGCCGCTGGTTCGAGGAATAATTATTTGTCAAAGTACTGTGTTGCAAAGAAAACTATTGAGAATTTCAGACACTCCATTGAAAATCATCTGTCACAGCTCTACTCAATTAAGATACTAAATATACTGGAAGTGTCTGCAAGTGATTTTTGTATTTTAAACTTTGAAAGAAATTTTCAATTCTCTTATTCGATTTGTGAAACGTATGTTACATCAAAGTAATTGTTGTCTTTCTTGGCATCTGTATAATTAAGTAAATTAATCAATCCATCAACACGAAATTTAAATCTATACTAATAAAAGTGAATTCAATGATATGTAATCGTCATCGATTTCACAAAAAGGAGTGAATGAATTGATACGAAATATTTACAGGCTTTGACTTCAGGATTTGACGCAGTGTCCTTGCAAAGGGTGGTAAAGATTAATTCAACACAAATGCATAAAATAAACAATTTAAATAATATATTGGTAGACGCTCCACAATCATTATTTTTCGCCTGTCGCTAAGAGACAGGTTCCTAATATATTCCGGCAGAGGTCAGCAGCGGTGCGGTAGAATCGCAGTGCCCAGTGAACTGCAGTACCATTCACAAATTGCGAAAAAACATTGTCAACTTATTGCTTGCACTTGTAGGAAGAATATAGACATAGTACCATTATTGTAACCCCGCTAGATGGCACTGCAGCACAAGATGACGGTTTATTTAAATGCAATTTTTCAAAACAACTGAACTTAATTGTTGCTGAGCGTTGCCGTGTGACGTGGGGCAAGGTCGAGAAGGATATTAGGGGCATAAACTAAAGAGGGATAATCCTTTACTCTATGGCAGGAGTGAGCGGCACAAGATGGAGAAAAGAGAGAGAAAAGAGGGAGAAAGAGAAAAAAGGAGAAAAATGGAGGGAGCGAAGAGGGAAAGAGGGAGCAAAAGGAGAGAAAAAGGAGTGTCGAGAGAGGAAATAAGAGAAAAGGAAACAGAGTGAAAGAGAGAAAAAGAGGGAATAAGAGAGAGGGAAAGAGAGATAGAAAGGGAAAGAGAGAGAGAGGGCGAGAGAGAAAGAGAGAGGGAAGGAAAGAGAAAACGCAGAGGGAGGGCAAAGGATAGAGAAAGATAGAAGGAAGAGAGTGGGGGAAATGGCGGATAAGAGAGGGGGAAAAATAGTGAATGAGAAAGGGATGGGAAACAAGGGGAAATTGAGAGAGACAGAGAGGGGGAGAGAAAATGAAATATGGAATAAAGAACAAGGAAACTCTTTCAAATTTCAAACGATATTTTCACAACTATATTTTCTGCGGTAGCAAAACGCGGAGTATTCGCTACTACAATACATACACTATCAATGGGACCGACTTATATATCCTTAACGGCTGACAGGCAGACGTTGCTCAGGGTATCAACTAATATCACTGTAGTGCCACTGACCGGGAGGTGCTAGGTAGGTGTTTATGACGAAGCCAGTATTTTCGATACTAACCGGTCGACTCCTGTTGCTGTGCAGATAAGAATTCTACCATCCGGCTGATGTGATCAGTAGCTTTCCGTGGTTTCTCTGATCAACACCAGGCGAATGTTGCAGCAGTAACCTACTAAACGGACCACGTTCAATCTTCTTTTCCCATTCCTTGTTCTATCTACCCTTTACTTACACACACTTACATGCACCACACTACCACATATGCCGGAAGACCGGTCGGGAGTTTACAGCATGACCTGGCTATCAGCATACTCCTCTGGTGGGAGGCATCTGCTTGCGGAATATCCCGCTAGCCGACGGTAGGTCAGCCCTTGATATAGCAATCCTAGACGGAAAGATCACAGCTACCTCTCGAGCAAAACCAGGCACAAGACATTCCGGACTAATGACCTTAGGAGTTGGCTCGTCCGGAATCACTATCAATCAGTCTATCAACCTCTCAATCTAACACCTGTCAGTCGGATAACATTGGCCCTAAACCGTTCAGCCGATTTTCTCCAAAATTGATATTTCCTGATCGATCTGAATGACCTGGTGGCTTTGGAAGATTCTAACGGATATTTTGATTGTCGATATATTTTTACATGAGTGAGGCATTTTCCTTTTTATGCCTCTGCCCGAGATCGAACCACATGGATATTGTGTGGAGAAATGATTTGAGTGCCGACAAGTTAACTGTGAGTCCCTGAGATCGGGTCTCACACCGAAAAAAATTTCCTGGTTGCAATCACATTTGCTAGGTTATGAAGTAAAATAATATTGCAGAGCATTTACGACAATTACGAGAAACTATGTGCTTTGGCAGCAGCACTATTTTAAAATTCCACGCATTGCAATCAATATTACGCGAAAATTAATAAAAGTTACAGAATATATACATTACCTCGATGAAAGAACTAATTATGAAAAAATTTCATTTGAAGGAATAATCACATTGCCGGTAATGTAAATATTAACGACGTGAGAGACAAGTAAAAAATTAAATTTTTGTAACATTGATACAACAAAAGAATAGACCAATATGGCGTTTGTGGCATATTATAGAGAACATTTAACAATATCCCTAACAAAAGTTATTTTTGTTATTTTTTAATACTACACATATTACACACTATTGTGCGAAAAGTAATACAATTTTCATCAAAACGTACGTTACTTTAACGAAGGAACTATTTACGGAGAAAAAATTACTTCAAGGATAAAACCTGTCTACAATTTTGTAGTCATAGAAAGACGCCGAAAAATATTCAAACTTTTTCAATCTTCGAGAATTCAGAATTAACCGTGAAAATCTGATTTAAAATATGCCCACTTTTATAAGTGTATTTTACTCTATTCTTATAAGAAATAAAAGAAAAAATTTGGAGACGTTTTTGAGAAAATTTGTAAAATTTCCCAGGGGCTTCGTGTAAAGTACTCTCAAATTTTAACGGACGGAGGGATAGGCAGGCAGACGGACGGACAGAGGGACGCACGGACCTTTGGAAAAAAAAACCTTTTTTGGTATCAGGGGATCCCAAAACGTGTATTTCCGTTCAAATCTCGAAATCGATTTTCCGCAGCATTACATAGCTTCCTTTATACTACGTATTTAACTCCGCGTATATGTATTTATACGAGCAAGTAAAACTTGGATAGGACAATATAAAATGTGTAAGTCTTATTTAATGTTTCCTTTCTCTTGAAAAGTTGCAAAAAATTACAGGTTCCCTTTTTCCTCACTCCCATTCAATTATCGAGCATCAAGATCACGAATCCCTGCATAAACACAAATGTATATAATGTGTATAAACACAAATGTTTTGTAATAAAAATACTACCAACAATAATACTACAATAAGAATACTACCTACATCAACTTATCGTTTTACACACCAGGATGAATAGTCAAATTGAAAGACGAAAAAAGGGGCATTTATTGAAAACACAAATATATGTGAAGATAATTTTGTATCTCATGAGAATACTTACCACGTCGTTTTGCACACTTCTTTCGAAAGTCCTATAGTGAGAAATTCATCGAATGTCAATATGTATTTCGTTTCAATTTGAGGCGCGACCCATAACATAAAAACAATTGAGGCACAAGTCGTTCCAAACGGCAGATCCCTTTTCCCGTTTTCTGTTCCCAAATGAAAATAAGAAATCGAGAACAACATATGAATCTTCCACATAACATTTTCTTGAGAATGATGAAACGTTGTACAGTTAACCCACAACTGGGAATTAATATAATGTTCACATATCACCCGCAATGATACAAGGGGCAAAGAGTTGATCTCCTCACAGTTTAGCATTGGCAGATGTTCTTCTGTAACAGGTAGGTTTTGTATAACCTTGGCTGCCAACGCCGTTACGAAAAATGACAGAATTTTGCTGCACATATTTCATTGACTGTACTGGGTGGAATCTATTGATTACAAAATTATTATAAGATTTTTTTCGGTAAAAATTTTGATTTGTTCCGATTGCTTTTCTCGTGATATTGGGTCATTGTATCAATTCGTATTTTCTTTATTACGCCCACCTTTTTTATATCTTCCAAATAACACCATAAAACGTCACTACGTAATTTAAGGGATTTAGTTATAAACTCTCAATTTTTCCATTCAAACATTATAATTCAAGATTTGATAAAACCCCATTGAAAAATACATTTTTCTACATATGTCATGTTACAACTGGATCAATACTTTCCGGGCAATAATAGGGTACATTTACGATTGCAAGGAACCCGCCAACACATGATCACTTAATAAATTACGAAACGAGCACAACCGCACATCCGCACATCCGCACATCCGCACATTTGTTAACAAATAATGTAAAAACAATACGTAGTGAGTAAGTATTCATCACACACGAACACATGTGACCGTTCAGGAGCGTCGCTCACGAACAACTGTTTCTCCATATTCCTAGACCAGTGACGGGATCCGTCGTAATTTGTTTTTTAATTCACCATGTCTTTGCGCTCCAACCACTACATCCGGGTAATGAGTTCCTCCACGGGATTCCCGTGCTTAGATATACGTTCATTTGCTTTCTGCTGTAGACGTCTATTCTGTACGGACAAGGGAAAAGGTATTTCGCATATCCATAAATAGCCTAAACTTAATTAATTAAAACCACATTAACACAAGCTCTACACAGCGTGATATGGAATAGCAATATCCGACAAGTAATAAAGAATAGAATACTCTATACCGTGGAAGAAAATATAGTCCTTTATGGAGGAGTAATGTGGCGTCAAACAAACAAAAATGAGAGTCAAAATACAAACAGTGAAAATGGACAGTATGACAAGACGCCTACATTTAACACGGTTTGATGAAGTCCGAAATGAGGATTCATGGAAATGGTGGTTATTTATTCAATTACTAAAAAACTAGAAAATAAGGCAATACAACGGTATGGACACGTTCAGAGGATGCTTAAAGGTAGTTGTCCAAAGAACATTCTGCAAAGGCAATCATCAAGAAGAAGAAACAGAGGAAGGCCAACTGGAATGGGAAACGTACATGAAAGTAGCCATGGAGGACAGATGTTTTAAGACCTGGTGATTGGGAAAACCGACAACCGGACCACGTAAAATCTTCTTTTCCTATTCCGTATTCTATCTACCCTTTACTTATACACACTTACATGCACCACACTACCACATATGCCGCGAGACCGGTCGGGAGTTTACAGCTTGACCTGGCTATCAGGATACTCCTCTAGTGGGAGGCATCTGCTTGCGGAAAATCCCGCTAGCCGACGGTAGGTCAGCCATTGTAACGGATAGCAATCCTGGGCGGGAAGATCACAGCTACCTCTCGAGCAAAAACATGCACTAGACATTCCGGACCTTAGGAGTTGACTCGTCCAGAATCACTATCAATCAGTCTATATCAATCAACCTCTGAATCTAACAGCTGTCAGTCCGATAACTGTAAGCCCTAAACCGTTCAGCCGATTTCCTCCAACATCGATATTTCCTGATAGATCTGAATGACCTGGTGGCTTTGGCAGTTTCTAAAGGATATTTTGATTGTTGATATCTTTTTACATAAATGAGGCATTTTCCTTTTTATACCTCTGCCCGAGATCGAACCACATGGCTCTTGTGTTGAGAAATGGTATGAGTGCCCAAAAGTTAACTGTGAGCCACCTAGATCGGAGCGAAAAATATTTGCTGGTTGCAATTATATTTGCTAGGTTATGAAGTAACATAACACTGCAGAGCATTTACTGCCAATGCGAGAAAGTATGTGCTTTGGTAGCACATTGGTTTAAAATTCCTCGCATTTCACGCAATATTACGCGAAAATTAATAAAAGTTACAGAATATGTATTACATAACCTCGATAAAAGAACTAATAATTAGCAAATTTCATGTGAAGAAAAAATCAAATTGCCGATAATGTAAATATTAACGACATGAGAGGCAAGTAAAAAATTAAATGTTTGTAATATTGATACAACAAACGAATAGACCAATATAGCGTTTGTGCCTTATTATAGAGAGTTTTTAGCAATATCTCTACCAAACGTTCTTGTTTTTGTTATTTCTTAATACTGCACATATTACACACTATTGTGCGGATAGTAATACAATTTACATCAAAACGTACGTTACTTTAACGAAAGAACTATTTACGGAGAAAATTTTCTTGAAATTTAAAAAAGAACTATCTTCAATTTTGTAGTCATAGAAAGACGCCAAAAAATATTCAAAATTTTTCAGTCTTTGAGAATACAGAGTTAACCGTGAAAATCTGATTTAAAATATGCCCACTTTTAAAAGTGTATTTTACTCTATTCTTACAAGAAATAAAAGAAAAAAAATTAGAGACGTTTTTGAGAAAATTTGTAAAATTTACCAGGGGCTTCATGTAAAGTACCCTCAAATTTTAACGGACGGAGGGATACGCAGGAAGACAGACAAACAGACAGAGACGGACGGACGGACGGACGGACCTTTGGAAAAAAAAAATTTCGGTATCAGGTGACCGCAAAACGTGCATTTCCGTTGAAATCTCGAAATCGATTTTCCGCAGCATTGCATACCTTCCTTTATACTACGTATTTAACTCCGTGTATACGTATGTATACGAGAAAGTGAAATTTGGATAGGACAATATAAAATGTGTAAGTCTTATTTAATGTTTTCTTTCTCCTGAAAAGTTTCAAAAAATTACAGGTTCCCTTTATTCTGCGCCCGATTCTATTATTGAGCATTAATATCATGAATCCCTGCATAATTATACACAAACTAGTGAAAACCCGTCAAAATTTGACGGTGCGATCTGAGATAAATGTAAAATACTGCGCGCAGTCTAATGTTCACAATATGTTGCATTGTTTGGATATTGAGGGTATAACGAAGATATTCTGTGATGTGGAGTTCCCAAAATTTTGAACACGTATGGCCCATGACCTGGTGGCAATGCAATATCGGCGCCAAATGACACAAAAGAAAGAACACCATTATACTGACGGATATTATTTCTAAAGTTTTTTGATGTGTTATCATCTCCTATAAACAACTTTGATTTCTTCAGGTATATTGCTTGAAGATAAGCTTATTTTCCCATTTAAGCAACAGAGAATAAACTCGTTTGCAGAATTTCTCTCACATGTGAAGTACAAAGCAGAACAAAACTGACATTTCATAGTCAACGACCACGCAGAAAACGAAATGATCTCACTATCACGACACTTACGCTGTTTGCCTGCGTTCAGTTAATGTGCGTTTGCGTCTTTTGGGGCGCGTGGGCAACGTTTCGGAATTCGACATAACCTGTGAACAACTTCACTACTTCAGTACAACCTATCAAAACCCACTGTCCGAATGTTCTCTTCAAAATTCACCACAAACGCAAATACAAAACTGCCTACGCCACAATGCAATTATTACACTGAAACAAAACCTTGAATTGTAAACAAATCTCAACAATCAAAACAAAACAACGCAGCACCACCATGAAGTATCGTGGACATCTATCGACTCATGTACATCGATTTTGAAACAATCACCCTTTGGAAGAAAACAATTGACTATTGATAAGCGTTCTTTTAAAGAATGATTTAATTAATTAATTTACACCGTAAATGTTGCTGGATCAAAACAAATAATATCTGATAACACATCTAGGGATCACATTCTTTCATTTGAAGGAAGAAATACTACTATCGGTTCGGTAGAAGCTCTAAACGAAGCCATGGCAGAATACCTTATTTTTTTAAATATATAGATGTTCTACAGTAAAAATGCTACCAACAACAATACTACAATAACAAGACTACCTACATCAACTTATCGTCTTACACATCAGGATGCATAATCAAATTGAAAGACGATAAAAAGGGGCATTTATTGATAACACAAATATGATATGTGAAGATCATTGTGTATCTCATGAGAATACTTACCACGTGCACACTTCTTTCGTCAGTCCTATACTGAGAAAGTCATCGAATGTCAGTGTGTACTTGGTTTCAATTTGAGGCGCAAACCATGTCATATAAACAATTGAGGCACAACTCGTTCCAAACGGAAGATCTCTATTCCCGTTTTCTGTTCCATAACGATAATGACGAATCGGAAACCACATCTGAATCTTCCACATAACATTTTCTTGAGAATGATGAAATATTGTACAGTTTACCCAGAACTGGGGAAGAATATAATGTTCACATGTCGCCAGCAATGATACAAGGGGCACCGAGTTGATCTCCTCACAGTTTAGCATTGGGAGATGTTCTTCTGTAACAGGTAGGTTTTGTATAACCTTGGCTGCCAACGCCGTTACGAAAAATGACAGAATTTTGCTGGACATATTTCATTGACTGTACTGGGCGGAATCTATTCATTACAAAATTATTATAAGATTTTTTTCGGTAAAAAGTTTGTTTCGATTGCTTTTCTCGTCATATTGGGTCATCGTATCAATTCGTATTTTCTTCATTACGTCCACCTCTTTTATATCTTCCAAATAACACCCTAAAACTTCACCACGTAATTTAAGGGATTTAGTTATAAACTCTCAATTTTTCTATTCAAACATTATAATTCAAGATTTGATAAAACCCCATTGAAAAATACATTTTTCTACATATGTCATGTTACAACTGGATCAATACTTTCCGGGCAATAATAGGGTACATTTACGATAACAAGGAACCCGCCAACACATGATCACTTAATAAATTACGAAATGAGCACAACCGCACATCCGCACATTTGTAAACAAATAATGTAAAAACAATACGTAGTGAGTAAGTATTCATCACACACGAACACATGTGACCGTTTAGGAGCGTCGCTCACGAACAACTGTTTCTCCATATTCCTAGACCAGTGACGGGATCCGTCGTAATTTGTTTTTTAATTCACCATGTCTTTGCGCTCCAACCACTACATCCGGGTAATGAGTTCCTCCACGGGATTCCCGTGCTTAGATATTCGTTCATTTGCTTTCTGCTGTAGACGACTATTCCTTTCGAACAAGAGAAAAGATATTTTGCCTATCTTAATACGTTACATTAATAATGAAATCGTTTATCAAGACGTAGATACATGCGAGTACTTATTTGATGTATCTTGATATTTTTAAGCCCCCTACTAACATACTCGCATGTCAACTGACCTCAGCGTTGTTCCGTCCACGTCCTGGAAGTTATCACATCCATTTGATCCAGGTATGCCAGATGTGTTGCGAGGTATTTCGCACTACTACTACGAAATTTCTCCAAATAACATCTCATATGAAACACAATTTTCAAACTTTCAAACGAAAAATATTCTCCAAATTACGACAAACGACATGAGCAGTCCCTATCCCTGGATTTAAGTGCCTGTCCTCTTAATTTCAAATAATTCAAATGAAACAATCGTCGAGCTGCATAAAAGCCTATACTATCTTTGTTTTCTCGTGTTCTTGTTTCTCTATGCCTGTCGTCTAATACTTACTTTCTCGTATACGTACGGATTGTAACCTTCTAGGGCTCGTTGTCTGCGGGATTGCATGTTCAATAAAACATATAAATGAATTCCACAACACATTTAATTAAAAATTAAAATGATGATGAGCATGCGAATGAATGATTTTACAAGAATTATTACATCTTTTGACAGATTTATTGCGGCTTGCTATCCTAGCTGAAGTTATCACTCGCAAAAAAAAAAAATTACTTTGCCGCTGCAATAACATTCCGTATTGGCGGCATTTCCGTTCTCAGCTTCCTTTGTTATGGTCTTTCCGCACCTCAGCGGAGAAAATGAGGAGACCGGCGCTCGATTCCGGGTCATTCACAAAGGTCTTACTGTTGGTGAAGCGATGACTGCGTTTCTGGGCGGCTGGGCCGGCGGGGCCTGCAGCGCAGCGGGCAAGGGTGGGAGACGAGCGCGCCTCTGACTTCCCTTCCTCCTGGCAGGACGCCGGACGACATCGCACGACCATAGGACTCCCTGTGGCGTCAGCGATGTGACGTTAACTATTTATAGAGTATTGAATAATTCAATATGTTTTACCAGACATTTCCTTGTATGTGATTATCGTCATAGTAGCAGCATCCAACATTCCTGCAAAACAAAATGTATTATCTAAATCGGAAATTCAAAACTGGGCCATCTTTGGGGGCCGATGGATTTTTTATGAATGTCAGTACCGATCAAGCGGTCGATTAGAGGTCGCATATGGTTAGGAAATTTAATTATTTATTTGGTTGCATTTGTTTGTCACCGTTCGTACTCCCTTTTATCACACTCAAATGCAGGTATTGTTGCACAAACGATTGATTGATTGATTTTTTCGTGTTTCCGGGCGCGTCAACTACTGTGGTCATTAGTCCCGTTAGTGTAGTGCATGTTTTTTTCTCGGGAGATGGCGGTGATCTTCCCCCGCTGGATGGCGAGATCCGGCGCCGACCTACCGTCGGCTAGTGGGGTTTCCCCCTAACCAAGACTCTCCCACCAGCGGGGCACCGCTCCAGCCGGGACAAGCTCTAAGCTCCCAACCGGTCTCCCGGAATATGTAGTAGTGTAGTGCATGTTAGTGTAAGTGTGTGTGTGTTTAAGGGGAGAGGATAGGACAAGGAAGAGGAAGGACAGATCGCCCGTTTGGTAGGGTACTGCTCCGGCATTCGCCTGGTATTGATCGGAGAAACCACGGAAAACTACCGATCAGAGCAGCCGGCCGCTAGAATTCTCCTCCAGACAGCGACTGAATTCGACCTAGCTGAAAAGCTAGTATCGAAAATCCTGCCGCCGTTAGGACTCGAACCAAGGACCTCCCGGTCAGAGGCGCTGCAGTGACATCAGTTGATGCACTGAGCTACCTCTCCCGGTTTGCACAAATGACACCGTACTTACTACCGTGTATTTAATATATGGCAACAGCATTAAATTTATGTAAAGAGTAATAAATTTCCATTGACTTGCTTTTAATTGTCAATTTAGTTTAAGTTAATTGTTTTCGATCCTTTTTTTTATTATCATTTACTGTTCTGGCATGACTTGATAACTATGATTTTCTTTTTAGTAATATTTAGTTAATAAACGGCAAGAGTAATTAATTTCAATAATTGTGTATTTAATTGTTTGGATCCTTTTGGATTTATTTGTTTGTACCTGTTTGTTCTCCATTATATTACACGAATGTCGTAGGAGGTTTCATAACTGACATATTAAACAATAAATATTTATTAAGCGCCAACAGCAATTAGTTTATGTTTGGAGTAACAAATTATTATAAAATGTTTATTGAATTAACCATTCGGTTTAAGTTGATTGTGTTCATTCTTTCTCTATAAATAAATCTCTCAATAAATTAGTGTTGAAGGTTTATTTAATTTTCTAATAGGTTTTCGTTGTTTGTGCTTGTTCGTACTATGTAATTTAATGCTCGAATATCGCGCGTGGTGTCATATCTATGAAGTTTTTAAAATTTCGTATTTCATAAACTGCAACAGTAATTCAGTTCTGTTTAAACTAATAAATTAACATCAAATATGCATTTATTTATGTCATAAGTTTTATTTATTGTGCTTGGTGGTTCTCTGTATTGTCGAATTTGAAGGTTAGTTGGACAACTCACATTTTCTCATTATTATTGAATGCACGGAAACGTTAATACATTTATCTATGAGGTAATAAAGTAGTATTTACTGTGTATTTAATTATCTAATAGGTTTTAGTTGTATGTAACCGGTGATAGTCTCTAATTTCATACTGGAATGTCGTGCATGGTTGCATAAATGTGCAGTTTTTAACAATATTTATTTCATACACGGCAAGAGTAATAAATTTCATTTTGGGGTAATAAATTACTACTAAATATTTCATTTGTGGAGATGTCATTATGCTATTGCGGTTTGCCAGCTTGACACACGCTCTCAAGACATTAAACATCACACAGTAGAAGTGCTACAAAAACACATAATTTCTCTCGTTATTTGTAACTATTTGCGTCTAAATTTTTTTCATATATTTCTCAATTTTTCTTTTCAATAACAGCAGAATAGAAATTATGATGCTCACAATACATTCTTTCATACGTTAGTTTTTACATTTAAAATTTTCCAAAATACAGAGATTTCAACGAATGCGAGAATTTTGCCATTTTAACTTACATTTTAACAATTTTTCATTACACAACTTTCTTTATACTACGTATATTACTCCGTATATACGTACGTATATGAGGAAGGAAAAGCTGTTCGGAGGCTACAAACACATTTTATTTTCCTAGAACTAATAAACAGACTTCGGTCGTTCTGCAAATTCACTATTCTGTTGAAATCAGCTTCCATGATAATGATTCATTTGAAGTTTCCCCCTTTCAGTTATCGTGAGCTCGATGGATAACTGCAGAAATGGCCCCTTGTTTTGCTTCTAAACACTACATGTTGACCATATCTTCTAATGCCGCATTTTACTCATGACGATAAATAGCTGAAACTTGGTGGATTACCTGCGTCCAATCTGCAAAGGAGAGAGTTCTTTTGTCGAAATTTCGTCCAAGATCACTCCACCACTGATGATGCCTGCCGTTGTTGCACACGAAACATCTGGAAATACGATTTCCACTAGACTACGGCCGTCCAGCCCGGAAGATAATTCTAATTGTGAATTCGACCATGAAAGCCTACATTGCTTTATGAGATAGGTCTTCATCTTAGATATGTTAACCTCGTAATGAATGAATAACAGTATTATTAAAACGTTAGTGCTAGCTGGGAACCAACAATTTCTTTGGACCAGGACATATTTTTATAATGAAATAAAACAGCATTTACGATAAGAAAAATCGGTATATTGCGAATCGTCTCTACCTCGCGAGTACTGATAATTAACCGAATTAGGAACCATTCCATGTCAAATGGCACAAGAGTTGACACGAAATTTTTACCAATGTACAATAACTTTTCTACAATACATTATACAAAAATAAATTCCTGGTTTTATTCATTTAATACTTTAATATGCGTATCTTATTCCTTTCATATGCGTACTTTCTTAAAAAATAAATATTTCATTAACAATTGTAATTCTTTTCAAAAAAATTAAAATTTCTGTATAAAATCGCTCAGATAAGAAATTGAAAAAATAGGCGTATTTCTTATTCAATTTTCTACCAAACAGAAGAAAACATTGTGCACTGGCCACGAACAGATCTAAAAAATCTTTTGTAAGTATGTGGGCGGGCACTTCGTTCCCTTGCACTAAAAAATTGTGTTTTATCAGATTTTGATACAAGTTCCGGAAAGAATGACATCTGTCCGACTAGGGTTTCAAGAAATACTAGTAACTCATATGTTTTCTCTGTCCCTAGAAGTGATGGGTGACAGCGTAACGAATTCTACTACTATTTTTGGCGTGTCCGCGAAACGTATTTGACGGTTAAATTCCTTTATGATCTAGGAATGTGTTGTACTCCTGACCTTGCTCGTGAAATACAACAGTCCGCTTGTCAAGGAACTTGAGTAAAAGTTTCTGAACATCAGTCGCAATACGCATCTAATAAAGAGAAGAGTGCTAGAGTTTGCTCTGTGAATCGTGAGGACTCCGTGCAACAGGAGTGGCATACTAATGAAACTCGATTTAGAGGAGTCATTAGGTTGGCAAACTTGGGATTCATGTCGGAAAAAAGGGAGTTGGCTTCCAAAAATGCTTCTTGTTAGTGAAAAGAGCGTCGAAATCAGTGGCTCTCGTGGTATTAACGAAAGTAGCAAAAAGGCCAGTGAATATAGTGAAAACAGTGGAAGTCAGGAAAATGACAATTTAAGCTCTTCAGATAGTTCGCCAAATGTCTGCGAAATTTATGTAGAGAAGATAATCAAGAGTGGAATTGCAATAGGAGATACCCCCGTGATAAAAAGAAAATTGCAACAAAAGCGGTATTTCCATGGGAAATTTCAGACAGAACAGAGTGCAACCACAGATCATTTTTTTCGCACTAAAGATTCTTTGCCATCAATTGAAAAATCCGACAAGAAAGACATTATTAAGAAACTTATCAATTCCTTTCTCTCAACAGATCACAAGACTGTGAAAATTCAAAATTTGAGAATTTTTGAAAGTTGGAGATACAATTAAACGATACATCCCAGTAACCAAACACGTGATAAAAATGGCTAAAAAGTTGGATGAAGAAAATGGAATTTTGTCCAGACCTGAAAGTAAATTCCCTAAGGCATTAGAAATGTGCATTGTGTCTACAGTTTTAAGGTAAGCGAGTACAAATATTTAAAGTGAGTAATGAGGGACCACAAAATTTCAAACTATCAGTCATAACGGCAGTCAAGAATACGCCATTTAATAACCAAACACAATCGTTAAGTTGTATTTCTTCAAGAAGTAGTTAAACTACTGCTTCATCCAAAGAAACCCATCGCTAGTATCACAAGAAAAACAACTGTGACAGCAATCTACTGCACACTTGTTCGTACAAAATTAATATTTCTTAAAGTTACTGAGATCCACAATGATTTTTTCTCAAGTTGTCAACAATTCTCTAGTACGTTTATAATTTTTTTTTAAATTTTAGCTCATCGAGTTTACATGAACATTCAATTTTTAAAATGTACATTTCTATAAAATTGTTTTGTTTATTTATAAAAATATTTTGCCAAATCTCCAAATTTAAACATGTTTTTAAGTTTTGAATGGAATTTGAACGGAGATTTTATAATCAGTGTATTTAAATATGTGATTTTTTTAAGTTAGCGATGCGCGTCATTTTTAGCAAATTTCATCACGCAATATTTCAGAAAATAATAAAGTCAGAAAAAAATAAAAATTCACGTGTTATCTTATTTGATTCATGTAATAAATAGAAAATAATTAAAAACCCGAACGACAAATTTTGCTATTTTTTGTGCTATTTGACGTAGAATGGCTCTTAGGCAATATTCATATCTTCGAGAAAAGAGAGCAACACTTACGAAGATATAAAGTGAGGGAGTGATGTACTGAAATGGTTGACACAAACTCTAAGCATTTTATTCGCAAAGCGCTTAGCAAATCTGAAAACCGTAGGGGGGTAGAAAGGAGTTACATTGCAAATTACTAAACAAATGCAAAAGTTTTATTCTGATATCATAAAATACTGAACGGACTTAAACGATCCTATAGTCTTGAATAGGTATACTGCGTGAATATTAAAAACCTTTTATTTAGACTCAAGTTTTAACTCTTCTTTGAACGTTTAAAGAAATTTTCATGGGTTTTCATTGATACAAGTAGTTGTAAAGCAATAAGATATCTACGAAAAAATCAAGTGCTATGTTATAACAATGTTAATCAAAATTTGCGACGCCTAATGTTACACGAATTAATGAAGAACAATCAATTTCCTTCTTTGTGTTCCTCAGCCAGCAGCGGTGTTCGCTCATCCGCAGAGGCAGAGGGCCGGGGTTCGTCCCCGGTGGTGGGAGGGTCCGCGAGGAGGTTCTGGCGGAGGCTGGGCCCCAGCACCGCGCGCAGCTCTGCGGCCGCCGCCATCACCGCCGGCGCCGTCTCGGGCCGCGGCCAGCGCACCACCGGACGCGTGTCCAGCAGGAAGCGCAGCAGGCGCGGCAGGCGCCGGCGCTCCAGCGGCTCCAGCTCCAGCAGCACCAGGAACTCGCGGTCCTCGCTGAACAGCTTGTGCTGCGCCATCTCCAGCTCCCACTGGCACCACTGACACAAACACCGTCATCACAAACTAGCTCTCCAAAATACATTTAAATCGCTTAGACGTTAGACGACTCACCTTGCTGTCGATGAAGTGTTGAGTGAGGACGACGATGACCTTCCTGCTGTGCTCGATGGCGTCGATAATGTTCGAGACGATGTGAGTACCCAATCGGAAGTCCCGGTCGAAGAGGCACAGGACGTAGCTCTCCGGACGGCGCTCCAGGAGTGGCACGAGGCGACGGTTCACCCACTTCCGGTTCTTGCCACTGTCACGTAACACGTGCTTTAAGGTACTTTATCTAGGAATGTGAGTCCAATTATTTAAAGTTCTAACTCATGATTTTACAATGAGTTAGTTTTACAACGTCGTTTCAACAGATTCCTTATGCACATAGATAGATAGATAGAAGTTTATTCTACAATTGGGCAAATGATGCCCGGTGGCAGAATGCAAAATTACAATTACAAATAAAATAATATATAAAAAATAAATATAAACAAACAAATTGACTGTCATTTCCTATATATGCAGATGGCATTTACACTCCTATACTAAACATTGAAATGCATACACACTACCATATAAATGAATAAACTTACATATTACACAAATACACATACATACAAACATATACGCGTATATACATATAGAGTCGAAGGAACCCTCACCTACACACCAATCAGAACTTATTCAGTCATATTCAGAAGAAATGAAATCAGTTCACTTCACTTCACTTCACTTCACTGCACTGCATATAACTTTATCTAAATATTAATTGTTCAATACTTTTTCTGTACACTACTACTGTAGACTATTTCCCTACGGATTTTTCTAGATATGTACATAAAAGTATCTTCAGAAGAAGATATTCACGCAATCACATTCTATTTCACCATTTTCGTATTTCTCAAGGCATCAAAACTGTACTCGTTTCATTATAACGTTGTTATCAATCTTCTATAATCAACGAGTATACTATTCGTATACAAGTAAAATCGGGGTTAATTTAATTTCAAAATAACTGCTTTTTTATAATATTATTCAGATGGTATTTTTATACCATCTAGCTATTAAACCCTATTAATACTTGTTGTTTGTCGGTCTGTCTTTCTGTTACCCCGGGCACTCTCAAACGGCTAATTCGATTTCGATGGCAATATAACTAAAGGTGAGATATTTTTTCGTGCATCCCATAGTCTACTTTTTCTTTTATTACTATTTTATTTTTTGGTACTTTCCTCTTTTGTACATATGGACATTATATTCCGATATTAATGAAAACTAATGTATACATATTCTCTAACAGGGTTGAGCAGTATTTAACAGTTAAACTGTTTTTTTTTTTTTTGGTTTATTTAAGGTCGCATCAACATCTAAGGTCATTAGCGACCACTATTGCTGCTAACGGTATGGTAACTATGTGGATGAAACGATATGGTGATTGATGATAAGGGGTGAAAGGACGAACACAAATACAACCATGCCCGAGGCGGGACTCGAACCCGCGACCCTTCGGTCCGAGATCACTACGACACTACTGCCTTAGCGATCTCGGCCACCGGGCCGGCCAGTTAAACTGTTATTTCTTAACAGTTAACGTTTTGTTACTGAGTTGATAAAATGAGTTACAGTCATATAAAACGTAATTTACTAGTGCACAGTTTCAGGACTCGAAGTGTTGCTTTAACCCCCAAAGGACATTAATATTTGTGAACAGCAAGTACAAGAATTAGAGACATTCTCTTGGCCAATATTATTATATAATGAAAGAGCTACTCTATATATAAGCTATTATATATAGAGCTATTATATAATGAAAGTTGATTTAGCCATTATCATCATTTACTTGCGGTTTGAGAGTCCGAAAACGACTTGTCTTTTCATCGTAGACGTTTTCTTTCTTCTGAAGAGTGGGTTACTGACGATGTTGGCTCATCTAACGTATCGATCGTCCGAGTCCCAGACACGTTTTCCACATACTGTTGATCGCTTCTTCTTATGACAAATGGTAGTCTTTCTCAACAACAAGTATTACAATTTAATGTGAAGACTTCCGACTTAAACGTTCATAATTCGTACCTCAGTTTCACAATAAACGTCTCCACACAATATGAAGTTATGATACTAGTTTCTTAAGCAAACCATGCAAAACACTCAAATTTCAAGAAGAATCTTTATATCAAGACTCCACGACCTCACGAAGTTTTCTGCTTGTTTATCCAGAGCCTTTTAACATGATCCCACGTAGCTAGAAGCAGACAAATAACAATAATAACCTTCTACATTACCCTGAGGCATCGAAAGCTGCTCTTTCATTAAATAATGCTTTATTTCAAAATAACGCCTCTAACTTTTATTTAGAGTACCGCCAACGACTTATCTCCAATAAATCAACAAGCGCACTGCAAATTTTACGACCGGCTGTCGGGATTAATTTCGGACGGCATGTCGGGCGCGATCGCAATGCAGCGCTCTATACAGCGCTTACATAAGCAGACAAATTCAAAGAATTCAAAAAAATTGTGTTTTCTCGTCGTTTGTATTAACAAAATTGTATATCTTCTTTGTTAACACTTACAAATACTCTCAGTGCATCCCCTCACTTTACAAACAACATTGGACATTACAGAAGGAAATAAATCAACATAAGAAACTCCTGGACAGTAACGAGGCGTTTCTCAGCAAAATGTCGTAAGGAAGGCATGAGCACCCAACAGAGCAAATAATGATCGTGTGTTCTATTTCGCACAAAATCACTCTCAAGTGTTGATAATTACGTACCTGTAGCAGACGAAGGCGTCGTAAGAAGAATGGGCGTGGCTCTGCTTCTTCCTGGACGTGGCGCGGACTTTCGCTAAATGCGCCAAGTACACCACTTCCGTCCGGTAGTAGAAGAGAACGCCACCAATGACAACAATCGAGATTACCCCAACAGTAGGTGCACCGATTCCCAGCCACAGGTAGCGGTGTGGGATGAAACAACCTTCAAAGTTTATATCTTGTACAAAACGATCCTTGAAATCCTTTGGCTGATGGCATTGCAATGGCGTTTTTTGCCCCAAATTCTTCACTTTTATTATCGTACTAACCAACCAATGCTGCAGAAAAGAAGTCTGACAATTCGCACAGTCTATTACGTTTCCTCCAAGATCTACTACATCTAGAAAAGTCAAGGATCCTACCATTTCTTCCGAAAATATAGCTATGCGATTGTTTGAAATATTCAAAAACGATAACCGCAGTTTTGGAACATCAAAATAAACTGGTGATGTAGCCTGTTGTTTTTCGGAGGATTTAAAATGTATTGAATTGTTCTGTCTACATGTAACGTGTTTAATAAAAATATATTGATCAGTCCATTCTGAAATTCTATTATTAGAAATATCTAATTCATTTACTGCACGAATGTGTTGGCCGAAGTTTATTAAATTTGATAGTTGATTATTTGATACGTTGATGGCTTTGAACGTATTACAGGGCAGTCGTGGCCAATCAGTAAGATTATTTAACGACAAAGAAAGTGTTTCTAATTTATGGAGGGAAATTAACAAATTACCAGGAAGATGTGAAATGGCGTTCCGAGATAGATCGATTGAAATCAGTTTTCCCAGACCTGCAAATGCATTTTCGGAGAGAAAGGTAAGAAAATTTTCACTGAGATTCAGTTTTCTGAGTTTGGGAAAATTCGAATGTGCTGCACTGAAACTTTTGAGTTTGCAACGTCTTAGATTTAATTCTTCTAAACATGTAAGATTTCCGAATTTCTCACGCCAATGTTCGATTCGAGTTCCTGCCAATGTGAGACTCTCTAAGTTGACTAGTCTATTTAAAGTGTTTGGATAGAAGACAAAATTCTCCACAAGTGATTCAAATATTAATTTCGTCAGATTTTTTAGTTCCCCAATAGCTTTCGGGACTTCAGGAAATTGGTTCTTCTTGAGGCACAAGCATGTAATACCACCAGTGTCAGTCAGATATTCTGAAAAAAAATAATCACATGTACTTTAACATTTTCCTAAAGGTAATGCACAGACAGAATTACGATTTTGTGACAAAACGTCGTTCTGTGATCTTGTATCCAGAAAGTATATTTTTTATATTTAATGTAGAAAATGTCCTACGTTTAATGTAGAATATTCCTTAATCCCTCAGCATATTAGTACTCGTCAGTATAAAACCTTACAGAGATACGGAGAAAGGCTTTGCACTCTTGTCTTCGTAACAACTATCCTACATGAAAATCCCTCAAGCCACAAACAGAATAACACAATTACCTGCCGGAAGGTGCACCATGGGACTGTTCTCCACAATCAGCGTTTCCAGCAGAGGTAAGTCGTTGAAGGACGGTACGGGACCATTGGGGTCTGTCCCAAAAGAGCCGATAAGCTCAATGCGAACCAATGAGCTGCCCGCCAGCCCAGGCAGCGCAGTCGGATAGTGCTCTTCCGAGGCTGCCTCCGCGTTGAGGGAGCGGAGCCAGCCCAGATCGGCGCGGAACAGGGGCGAGGAGAAGTTCCAGAACAGAGGGTCGTCGGGC
The DNA here is from genome assembly GCA_011170035.1 of Teleogryllus occipitalis. Taxonomy (NCBI): domain Eukaryota; kingdom Metazoa; phylum Arthropoda; class Insecta; order Orthoptera; family Gryllidae; genus Teleogryllus; species Teleogryllus occipitalis. The sequence goes on along the minus strand of BLKR01002599.1, from coordinate 71,503 downwards.
GTGTGGGCGAACGGCGGCGACGCCAGCACGTCGGCCCGGATGTCAGCTCGAAACACACTGGAGCTGTGGAAGGGCCAGGCCGTAGCACACGTTTGTATCCGAGCGCCTCAACTGCTATGGATACTTGTCCCGTAAGAGTAGTGATTGCTGTATCCCGGGAGGTGGAGGGTGTTTCTCCCTCGCTGGTATGTGATAACCGCCACTGCTCTCTTCATCGTATGCGGGGTTTCCTTCTTCAGGTATCTCTCTTCATCGCCCCCCCCCCCCGCCTGTCGGGACAGGCTCTGAGCTCCCTACCGGTCTTGTGTGAAGTGTAGTGCATATGAGTGTACGTCTGTGTATGTGTAAGGGGAGAGTAGGTGACAAGGAAGAGGAAGGAAAGAATGCGCGCGGTCCGCCAATTGCTAAGGTACTGCTCCGGCATTAGCCTGATTTTCCTCGGAGAACTATCGGTCGTTGAACTGGTACCGACATGGTAAACTATACGCAGAATTTTTTTTTCCTAGAATTAATCACGTAGTAGACAGAATTAATCGCTAGTTTATATTGTGGTGGACCTTTCCTTTGACAAACTATTTATTTATTATAAACCTATAATGTGCTGTATTTAATTATTTGTTTAATCTATTAGCCCCACGAAGGTCTGCCACTCTGATGAATTTCCATTCCGAGCATTGTATTTCTTTTCTACCATATAAATATGTAATATCATATTTCGAAATATCATCGCAAGGGTCTGTGTTATCAGCGGTCCTTTTTCTCATATTCATTAATGACCTCTTAAAGATTCAGTTCTCAGGAAAATAACAGCTTTCGCTGAAGACATTGCTTTTACTTTTTCTCACAATGACGAGCAACAACTTTGGAATGATATTGAAGAAGAAGTTTTATGATTCCAAAAAAATGGTGCAGCAGTAACAAAATGAGTGTTAATGTAAGAAAAACTAAATACATGAACAGAGATTTTGCTTATTTTATTTTTAAATATAATATTAAGTTCCATTATCTTAATTGTATCCAAAAGCTGACATGCAAATGTGAAACAATTGAGAACGTCAACTATTTCAAATACTTAGGAATAATAATAGATAATAAAATGACTTGAAAAAATCATATAATAAGTATACAATAATATTTAAGAGGTAATATACGAAAATTTTCTTATTTACGAATTTTTTGCGATATCCATACACTTAAAATGCTATGTTTCACACTAATGAATTTCGAACTGCAATATGGAATCCAAATATGGGGAGGCACATTCAAGACGTATATTAAGAAACTAAGAATAACTCAAAACAAATTTATCCGAATTAGCTATTAAAAAAATAAGACTGATTCTTCACTTCCTCTTTATAAACAACTAAACATTTTACCATTACATCGTTTTGTATGTAAAGTACTACAAATATTTTATGTCAAAAGCGGAAATAATTTAACTGATAAAGTATTCCACAATTACAGTACACGTAGCAAAGCCACTAATCAAATTAAAAAGCCCAAAATTCATATATCTTTAATATCAAGAACTTTGGTGTTCATTGGGCCTCAAATACACAATCAATTACTATTAGCTCTGAAAAATAGTAAGCCTTTAAATATTTTCAAACACAAGATAAAGATTTGGATTTGAAAACATGATGATAATGATATAAACAAGTTAACTGATATATTGCATTAAAACTGTTTCCTGTATAAATTAAATATAAATTTATTTATGGAATTATATATTTTGTCTAAGGAAATATACCTATTGGATCTCTGTTAATTTTCACTTATTGTATGATTAAAATCTAGGTTTTGTATTTTGGATGTTCACAAAAACTTAGATTGTAATTGTTAAAAAATAAGAATATTGTTGAAAAACATGTCACAAAAAATACTATGTAGCAGTAGACAGATAATAAATTATAAATTCAGTATTGCTAACCATCACAACTGGTTATCGATGGTTAGTAATTCCAAGAAACAACAATGTATATTATCTCTGTAAAACAAGTTAGGAATAAATATTATTATTACTATTATTATTATTATTTTATTGATTTAATTCAGGAATATCCCATCCATTCGTCAGGGAATGTCTGCAGTGGGAAAATTTATTTGAAGGGCTGTCAGAACCGTCCTTACGGAGTTGCGGCGACAAAATTTACGTAAATAATATTTAAGATAATTATTTAGATTTAGGGATTCTCTCAATCATTACGAAATTAAAAATGTCCATCGTCGGACAATTCGTAACGTCTACAAGTACAATTTTTCACGTCTACATGAAATTATCTTTCTTTAAAGATTTCATTTAAAAAGACTTTTTGCGTGTGAGGTCCACAAAAAATAGGTATACTACTGCAATAATGTAGGAGACGATGACAAGTTGTTATTTGATAAGCGGCTGCATGAAAAATTCCCGACAATAAATATGAATAATGATTATACATTTCCCAAACTGAAATTAGAAAAAGATTTACCAAACGTATGAGTCTTATTTTTATATTTAATCCTCTTTTTAATAGCGGTTAATGAAATGTCGACTGTAGTAAAAATACCAATGAAATTGCTTTTATTTGCCCATTATATTACCTTTCTGTGTACTAGAAACAATTTGAATTTAACAATTAAATTAATGCAACGAGCCCTGAATCAACTCAGATAGGGCAAAAGATTCAGGATTTATTATTTCTAAAAATAAATCTAAATTTATTATTTTTTCAAGAAATCATAACATTCGTCAATCAACGATCCATTTAATTACTTATAATCATCAAATGAAATGATATGTAATATTCTCAGAATTTATTTTTATGAAAAACATTCATGTAAAAATCACATTAATATTTTGAATGCTGTTATGCGCGAGTATGGTGACGACATCCCGTATTAGCCGGGAGAGTCCCGTATTTTGAGTCCCTGTCTCATATTTTTGACTGGAAAACGGGACGCTAAAATGTCACGTTTTTGTGACAATGACTTGTCAGCATATAATGCCTTGAACAATATAAAATTTATCATAATATATTCCGCTTGCTTCTCATTTGTTTATAAAAAACTAAGAGCAATAAGCTATTGTGATACGTAATTAGTGTTTAGAGAGTCGGTTGTAGGAAGAGAAAATGCAAATTCGGCGCCATTTCAACTTGTCCATATATACTTTATCGCTAACGACATCGGTGAGGAAAAAATCAATAATCCGATCCTTCTGCTTCTGAGAGTTTCTGTGCGACTAAGTATGCAATGTTAATTGAGAAATACAGGTTTAATTCCTAATGAATGAAAATGCAAGTTAAACGAAAGCGTATTTTTTTTAATGTTCCTTTCTAAGGGGGTTTTGTTTGGCGTGAATTGAATGCAACTACATAATGTAAGTTATACGTATTTATGTATTTATTCATTATTTAATCTTAATTTCCAAACCTAAATATTTGACGTAAAATAGTCCACTTGAAATAAAATGTAAAGTCCTCTTTTGCCTCTTTTGTCATTGTGACAAAAACTAAAATGTCCCGTTTTTATGATTTGAAAATACGGTCACCTTATGTTCGAATAAATATAATAAAAACTTTATCGTCCTTAACATAGGGAGCAGATATATCCCGTAATTATTTTGATACATTACGTCGTTGATATTTATAATACCGACGATTGGTATACATTAAGACATTAGGGAGAACGAGTGCTTCATATTTCTGTGAAATTGAGATCAAAATTTCGATTACGCAATTTCAAAGGAAATATGCATTTTGGGATCCTCAGAAATAGAAAAAGTGCTGTGTTTTTGTTCAGTTGGTTGTTGTTTTCTATCGAGGTTTCTATCGAGAATTGAGACTCTGCTACTCTATAGTATTTTGAAAGTAGAATTTTAGTTCTAAAATTAAGGGATGAAGAAACTGAGAAAACGTGAAAAATGTATTTTATTTGACGGTAGATAGCAGCTGAGAAAAGGGCAAAGCAACACCAAAACATTAGCCCAGATCAAAGAAAATGGACGATTAACTAGTAAGAGAATGTCTGTGCCACTCAGTAGCACCACCAATTTATTCTTATAAGATCTGCACTCCTACAAGACAGCCGGATATGCTCAGTAGCAATGTCGTTCGATCATCTGCAGCATCGTTGTACCGGAGGTTTCACGGTTCTGGTCGTGGCAGTAAATTATTGACCTCACTTAATTCATCTAGATAGGTAGTCTGAAGGAGAATTCTAGCCGCCGGCTCATCTAATCCATAATTTTTGTTGTTTTTTCGATCAATTCTAAATGAATGTAGATAGGGTTAAAGTGTTTAGGTTAGTAATATAGCATGCACTACACTTACGGGATTAATAGCTATAGTAGATGAATGGCCAGAATCAATACATATTTGTGTTTACGTGAACTGAATAAACGATAGCAGTTTACTTACAGGTCATCATCGATTATAGTTGTCACAACTCCAACGATGTTAAAGGCAAAATTCAAGTTGTATGTGATCCCAAGTTGAGGGGCACTACCTTTTATATAATGCATCATTACACAGCGTTTTTTGTCATCATTTGAATCTTTTTTCTCGATTCCAGCCAAAAATGGAATCCATCTTAAACTAATTGCAATTATCCACTCATCGCCTTTTGGAGATTGACGAACTTGCGTGCAATTATAGTCTTCAAAGTGGCCGTGAGCTTTGCTGTACGTGCAGTTTACAGGAAGAGTTATGAGATGAGCAGCTTTAGTTTCTTTGCACGTCAGCATTGGCAATCGACCCCCATTACATACAGACAGGGTGGCCAACACTGCAGTAAAGAATGAAAACATGATCTTGCTCATGGTGCGTTGATGACATCAAATTATGTTTTTGTCCACAATTATCAAGCAACACCGCTTTATTTTTTTTGTAATTAATCATGAATGGCCGTTTGTAATTATTCTATTTTCTAAATTTACGGTATAAATGCTGTGGACGATTATGTCTGGTATGAACTCTCGCGTAGTACATACGGTTTAGTTTATTTTAATTAATACGAGAGTAATATAAAAAAGTTTTTGTTAATATAACACTTAAAGTTCAAAAGAAAACTGACAACTAGTAATTATTTTCTTACTTCTCCTACGTACTAATCCAATTGTCTAAGATAGAGCAATGGCCTGCTATTCCTTTTCTGGTCAAAATACAGCACAATCATGTATGCACGCTTATTCGCACTACTACACAAAATTGAAAATTACTAGTAAACAAACTCAAGAAAAATCACACGCATCTGTGCACTACCGCTGACACCAAGCAAACTGTTTCTGAACGTATTTTTTTTAGCACTTAGGCAGACAACTGATGTTATCTCTTCGTCTGTCATGTTTTTTTCCTTGTGCTTCACATGTTTCCGGAGTCTCCAGGAAGCCACACGGATGATAATCATGGGAACTTCTCTCTCCAAGCGGTTCTTCATCAAAACTCTTATTTATTGGTCTATTTAAAGAAGAAGCAAGTAGTTATTTGTTTGTATTGAATGCAATATTACGGGCAAAGTGTAACTCATGGATTTTGGCCGCAAAGGGAGTGATTTCAACACGACATTTCTATTCGACATCGATTGATGTGGTAGCTGATCTCGACCGAAAATAATTTTGTTGTGCATTAAATAACTGAATGAATTACTCGCTATCGCATGAATCTTATACAAAGCGTTTTTGATGGAAAACTAGTAGATCGGGAGAATAGCTACCCCACTGCTCCAAAGCCCCCTGTACGTATAAATCTCCGTAGCAACGTACTCTCATTAAGTGAACTGATTATTTGTATTTTTCACGTTACAAATTTAATTTTATAACCCACACAGTTCTTTAACCAACGCATTTTTTCACCAAGTGGTCCGCGACGTGCACGTCGCCACCCGACGGATCCAACGTGCTACGTTCGCGAGGGCCTTCCGGCCCTCGCTCTCGAGACCTGGTTCGCGCCTCCGCTGTCGCTCCGGCGCTCACGTTGTTTTATATACCTCCCTCACTTTCAAGAGAATTTATATTAAAGGGAACACTCACTTTTAAGAAAATTTCTTTTAGAGGGAATAGTAAATAAATAGACATTAAAAAATGTCATTTCCTAGTAAGAAAATTTTTTAAAAAAAATTAAAAGTAAAAAATATTGTACTTACGTCTAGTCTTTTTGTGAAGTTCCGTAAATTAATACTATAGATGTTAAGAATTTCCATATAATGTCACTAATACTTTCTTTAACATGTTTTTTTCTCCACATACATTCAGAAAGATAAGTCTGAAATTGGTCTTTGACGCCATGCCGAGGAAATTGGCGCTTAATTGCACTCCGAGTGTTTTCGATTGTATTGGTGTGCTCATTATTTTCATTTATTTGATAATTTCATTTCTCTTCCACACTTCGAACATTCACGTCTACTTGCAATAATTCCAACATTCATACACCACTTAATAATTTCTAATTTCCCTTTCATACGTAACTCACAGAAAAAATTATCTTTTAAAATTTCACTCATTCTCACCAATACAATTGAATTCACTAGAAATGCAATTAAAGAATAATTTCAAACTTACCTTTATCAATATATGTAAAAAAGAATGCATAAAGCAAATGACTTTGGAACGAATGGAAAAAAACAATTGCTTAGAAACGTATGTGACTTAATGTAGCCTTGACATAGGAGGGTAGCTATTCTCCCGATCAGCCGGAGAACTAGATAGCGAACTTCGATGACAAGGAACGTTTTAAACGGACAGGTTTGTGCAAGGGCCTTTGCACATCGATCGTGGACAAAATGTTTCAAATTGTATCGTCAGTATCCCCTACTCGTATTTGTTCCAAGCAATTAGTAATACATTATTTAATAATAAACACTTTCTTTATGGACGATTCCTGCCATGGTTACATATCCTTGCATTCCACATGCTAAATCATCAGACAAAAATGCACATTTTCGTTAATATTTACAAACTTCTCACATTATACAAGTCAAAATATTTAGTGGATATTTCAGTGAACAGAATTAATTTCTTTTCACTTCTCTACAATAGAAATTTTGGTATATTGTACTTGATTCAAGAACACCTATATTTTACTAATAGAGTCTTTGAGACAGACACCTCCAGTTTACTAATACTTGTCTTTAATATTGTCGACAATAGTACATATATAATTGTCAAATTCTACGGATAAATAATAGTTATTTTTATGATTTGATGGATAATAATTGTTATTATGATCTGAACTACTTTATGATGTTATATGAAATGGGAATCTTTCAAAACTTTATTTACAACAGCCCTACAATTTTTTATTTCATTAAATTAATCAATAGCTAGGCATTGAATGTGTTTATTTAAACAATAATGACTTTAATTTTTTTATTGGTTTGTCATATGCAACAAGCCTTGTCAACATTTTATAGTTAAAGTTTATTACCAATGTCTGTATCACAGTTTAAAATTCTCTTTAGTTTTTCTTGTATTCTAGGATAAAAAATATTAAAATACCAGCTCATAATAACACCTGAGTGAGTTATTCAGATTTTATTTCACCGTTGTTGACAAATTAATAACAATGTTTATAGAAGGGTGAACTATTATTTCTTGTCAGAAGTGTGCAAAGCATAAACGAAGCCACTGCCCAGCCAGTATTGCCATACCAGGATCCTGGTAATTTTACCAGGAAATTTAATGAAGATACCATGTACCACAATGAAGACATCCTGGTATGTTCAAATACCATGATTTTGAATCTACGATAAATTATGATGTATAATTTAAGATTCGTTTAATCTTTCTTCATTCAATATTGTAAATCTAACACCAATATTACAAATAACTATGGGTTATTTAGGTCATTGGGGTGACTTAGAATAGTCTTTTTCTAGCACATACTATAGTAGAAAAAGATAGAACGTTCCATTTCTTCCATTTAGTTTATCGATATAAAATTAAACGACATCGAGTTAAGTTTAACGTTCCTCGAACTTCAATTGACAATGCTTCCAGAAATTTTAGTATAAGTATTTAATGATTTTGAAGGTTGGTACCATGAAAAACATTTAATCATCTGACAACGCTGCTTCCTTTTCCGCGTTCTTCTAAACTGAGATGTTTACATATTTTTACGTAAGCATGCGTTATTTGTTGCTAGAAGTATATAAATCCTTGAACACGAAGTCCTCGCTCTTGAGACATGTCAAAACACTGTAATTAAAGCAAAATATGCGAGTACATATTCACAATGCATCAGGTAAGCATCAATGCATCAGGCATATTCACATAGCATAAAGTTAATTTTATACTGATTTATAAAATGTTAGAAAAGAAAAATGCAAAGTTGACGTTGAAGGCAGAATATAATTTGCTCGTGATTTTTTTTACAATTAACAAAAATGTAGCCGGTCTCATTAAAAATGTTTCTCCTATTATTGAAATAAATTTGAGCAATTTTCTTGCTATGAATGTAGTTATTTTGCCATGATGCAGCAATTTTTGCTCCAACAAATGAGTATATGGTTCCTATAAATTTAAAGATCTTGCATATGCCTGGTGAAATTAAAACACTTTTTCAATGTACTACATTGTGATTCATAGTGTTCAGTGCTTACACTCTTCAGTTGAATCTTTAAGTTCCCTTGCAACTTCTGGGGTATCATTCCATAACGTACAATTAAGTTACACCTGGGGGTGCTATTACATAAGGTATGAATCACGGTACTTTAACTAAGAAATCTTGATGCCTCATGTTTTTGCAATGGTACGTACGAAAGTGAACGAACTAAAACAATAATTTTGTTGAATGTGAAATACAAACTGGTAGTGGAAACAGAAATAAGTATAATTACCAAGAAATCCGATAATACGTACTCACTTCAATGCAATTTAACGAAGTTCCCATTAAAAGTTTCATTTGTAAATAAAACAAATATATAAATAAATCATGTGGAATGGGTAGTGCTTTGCATATGAACAACTACATTTAGGCCTGCTTAAGTCTCCAATAAAAAAATTATTTATTTAATGTTCCATTAAGAAAAGTTGCTTATAAAGTTATAGAAAACACCAAGCATCGTGGATTAATGATAAAAAATTTCTTATCCAAATTATTTTAAATTATGTTAATATTAGTGTTTGGTATTCATGTTTTATTATAACAAAAATATTGCACAGAAATAACACGTTTTCATTAAACAAACAGTGCATACTAATTGATAATGATTGGTGATAAGTTATCAAGTTTTGCACTAATGTAAAACAATAACAGCCAATAAATGATAATTAATGCTAATAGTAATTTAATTCAATACAAACTTCAGTTCTCAAATAAATAGCAGGAGCTGAGAATTCTGATTTTATTATTAATACGTGCACCAACATTAGTCATTGTTGTGTCCATTAAAAAAATGTGAATGAGAGAATGAAAGTTTAAATGAAAAATTTGAAATCATAGTCATATGCCATGTTTTGTCCAAATAATGATACGTGAAACTCTGTGTGTCCTGCAGGCTTAACTTTCGTGTTCCTACAAATAGTGTTAAATTTTGGCAGACAAAAGAGTATTACAGTAAGTTCAGATATTAGTTTGAGTAAGTTTATATTATAATAGTAAGTTTATGTTATAATAGTTTTATGTTCGAGTTCCATTTTGTCTTACAACTGATTTTTATCATGAAATGGTATATAACTGTGTTCTCTCTGACCCCTTAGATGCATTCTCAAATTGAGAGAAATATATGAATATTCATTCATAAGTACAATTAACAGAATGAAAAAAGAATAACTCTACCACTGCACATCAGAACTGGCAGTGGCAGTGCTGGTGATGAGGTTACACACAGCGAAAGTGTAAACATCAATGTTCAAGTTTCAAAGAAAGTTCGGGGAAAATTGTCATTTGAGAACACTCACGTTGGTTAGATCAATGCGGTTATCACCTAGTGAAGTGATGAATCCATCACAGGCCAATGCATATTGATTGATAAATTAATTGAGTTATTGATACAATTAATATTGTATCAATAATGGTATCGACTGAACAATTAATTGAGTTAGCGGTACTGCTTGGCTGCCGAGTTTTGGTGTTCCAAAGTGCCACACATTCTAAGCTCGGCAGCCAAGCAATACCGCTGCCGTGGCCCAATCATGCACGAACGGCACTGACGCGACCTAACCAGGCGCGAGCTTCGGAACCTCGCCCTTCACTACAAATACAGGGCCCACAGCCTCGGGAGCGTCAGCCAATGCGGTGCTGCCAAGTAGAACATTTTTATAATACTGTTTATAATGACGATCGTGGATTATGGCCTCCTAGATCACCCGATCTGACCCCATGTGACTTTTTCCTTTGAGGGTACATAAAAGGTCAGATTACGCAGAAACCCCGCATTCGTAGGAAGATCTCCGACGTTCTATTAAAGAGTAAATCGCAGCAATTCCTCGAGACTTACTTCTTAGGGTAAATCAGAATATGTTCCGGAGGTGCCAAGAATGCATTCGAGCCGAAGGACACTGCTCTCAGCATCTCCATTAAGGTAAGATCAGATCAGCAATAGTTCCCGTGTGTCAGCACGGGAGTGAGTCAGCGATTTGCTGGGCTAATGAGTCCTCGGCTGCCCGTGCGACGCGGTCCGAATATTCAGCGAACGATAAAATAAACTCTCTGTATATATCGCAGCAAGCGTGTGTGCGCCGACCTGGATGGCCGAGGTGACTAAGAGCGAGTACCGACTCAGCGCTTCGGTCCGAAGGGTCGCGGGTTCGAGTCCCACCTTGGGCATGGCTGTTTGTCCCTTGACTTTGTGTGTGTGTTGTCGCGGAGGGCCTCGCGTTCCGCTGACCCCAGATCAGAGGAACTCGCAAGAGTGTTTGTCTAGTGTATGGTCAAATATGCGTCCCTTCGGGACGTAACGGGCAACCGGCTGTCGGCTGGATAAAAGCCCAAGGAAAAGAAAGCGTGTGTGCACATCTCATACATTAAAGATTCGACGTCTTGCGCACTACGTGTATGTTTCATTAACGCATCTCACGTACATTAGAGCACACACCCATTTGTGGGAGGGTACATCAAAGTATTATAATATAGCATCAATAGAAGAAAAGAGTAACTTCACATTTTCGGAACCACATATCTGAAAATCTTTACAAATACTTTCCTGAAAATAATAATTTACTAGCCTGAATGATTAGAATTACATGTGACGTTATGTCTCAACAGGAAATTACAAGTTTGGTTCAAGACCTGCGGTATAAACTAATTTTACGAAAAATATTGAACAACGAATAATATTCTTGTTAGTATTGGTCAGCTAGGAGCGGAATCCACTCCGGAGGCGGAGGGCCGGGGTTCGTCCCCGGTGGGAGAGTCCGCGAGGACGTTCTGGCGGAGGCTGGGCCCCAGCACCGCGCGCAGCTCTGCGGCCGCCGCCATCACCGCCGGCGCCGTCTCGGGCCGCGGCCAGCGCACCACCGGACGCGTGTCCAGCAGGAAGCGCAGCAGGCGCGGCAGGCGCCGGCGCTCCAGCGGCTCCAGCTCCAGCAGCACCAGGAACTCGCGGTCCTCGCTGAACAGCTTGTGCTGCGCCATCTCCAGCTCCCACTGGCACCACTGACACAAACACCGTCATCACAAACAAGCTCTCCAAAATGCATTTAAATTGCTTAGACATTAGACGACTCACCTTGCTGTCGATGAAGTGTTGAGTGAGGACGACGATGACCTTCCTGCTGTGCTCGATGGCGTCGATGATGTTGGAGACGATGTGTGTGCCCAGCGCGAAGTCCCGGTCGAAAAGGCACAGGACGTAGCTCTCAGGTCGGCGCTCCAGCAGTGGCACGAGGCGACGGTTCACCCACTTCCGGTTCTTGCCACTGTCACGTAACACGTACTTTAAGGTACTTATCTACGAATGTGAGTCGAATTGTTGAAAGCTCTAGCTCTATTAAACTACTAAAGTATTGTATAATTACCTGTATTCTTTACCAGGGTTTGGCAGTATTTAACAGTTAAACTTTTATTTTTTTAGCAGTTATCATTTCGTGACTGTTACGCAAAATAACAGTTATTTCGTTTATCCTATTATTGGCCGTTATCGGTTGAAATTCTTAGTTTTGTAATCTATCGGTTCAAAACCGAACTACATACTATAAGCTCCCACTGCAACCATTTTGTAGGAAAACACTTTCACTGAATCTAATCAAGCGTGATGAGCAAGTGTTCAAATTATAGATTCATTAATAAATAATTCGTCATTATTACACAACATATGCCACAATACTTTTATATTTTATTGTCTACACTACAACAAGAATTTTATCCTTTAATTTAAATCCGTCCAATATGTTTGTTAACATATTTCTCACCCACTGCTGCTTAGGTGAGATACACTAATATTTCACTAAGTTCCATAAAATAAAATGAGTTGCAGTCATATAATCATAATGTTAATCAAAATAATGCCTCTAACTTTTATTCAGTACACCGCCAACAACTTATCTCCAATAAATCAACAAGCGCACTGCAAATTTTAATACCGGCTGTCGAGCTAAATTTTGGACGGCATAATGTCGGGCGCGATCGCAATGCCGCGCTGTATACAGCGCTTACATAAGCAGACAAATTCAGGGAATTCAAACAATTTGTGTTTTCTCGTCGTTTGTATTAACAAAATTGTATATCTTCTTTGTTAACACTTACAAATACTTTCAGTATTTCCTCTCACTTTCAAAACAACCATCTGGACATTATAGAAGGAAATAAATCAACAAAAGAAACTCCTGGACAGTAACGAGGCGTTTCTCAGCAAAACGTCGTAAGGAAGGCATGATCGCCCAACAGAGCAAATGATGATCGTGTGTTCTATTTCGCACAAAATCACTCTCAAGTGTTGATAATTACGTACCTGTAGCAGACGAAGGCGTCGTAAGAAGAATGGGCGTGGCTCTGCTTCTTCCTGGACGTGGCGCGGACTTTCGCTAAATGCGCCAAGTACACCACTTCCGTCCGGTAGTAGAAGAGAACGCCGCCAATGACAACAATCGAGATTACCCCAACAGTAGGTGCACCGATTCCCAGCCACAGGTAGCGGTGTGGGATGAAACAACCTTCAAAGTTCACATCTTGTACAAAGCGATCCTTGAAGTCCTTTGGCTGATGGCATAGTAATGCCGTTATTTGTCCCAAATGCATCACTTTAATTCTTGTACTAACCAACCAGTGTTGCAGCAAAGAAGTCTGACAATTCGCACAGTCTATTAGATTTCCTCCAAGATCTACTACATCTAGAAAAGTCAAGGATCCTACCATTTCTTCCGAAAATATAGCTATGCGATTGTTTGAAATATTCAAAGACGATAACCGCAGTTTTGGAACATCAAAATAAACTGGTGATGTAGCCTGTTGTTTTTCGGAGGATTTAAAATGTATTGAATTGTTCTGTCTACATGTAACGTGTTTAATAAAAATATATTGATCAGTCCACTGTGAAATTTTATTATTAGAAATATCTAATTGCTTTACAGCACGAATGTGTTGGCCGAAGTTTATTAAATTTGATAGTTGATTATTTGATACGTTGATGGATTTAAACGTATTACAGGGCAGTCGTGGCCAATCAGTAAGATTATTTAACGACAAAGAAAGTGTTTCTAATTTATGGAGGGAAATTAACAAATTATGAGGAAGATGTGAAATGGCGTTCCGAGATAGATCGATTGAATTCAGTTTTCCTAGACCTGCAAATGCATTTTCGAAGAGAAAGGCAAGAAGATTTTCACTGAGATCCAGTTTTCTGAGTTTGGGAAAACTCGTAAGTGCTGCACTGAAACTTTTGAGTTTGCAACGGCTTAGATTTAATTCTTCTAAACATGTAAGATTTCCGAATTTCTCACGCCAATGTTCGATTCGAGTTCCTGCCAATGTGAGACTCTCTAAGTTAACTAGTCTATTTAAAGTGTTTGGATAGAAGACAAAATTCTCCACAAGTGATTCGAATATTAATTTAGTCAGATTTTTTAGTTCCCCAATAGCTTTCGGGACTTCATGAAATTGGTTCTTCTTGAGGCACAAACATGTAATACCAGCAGTGCCAGCCAGATATTCTGAAAAAATAACCACATGTACTTTAACATTTTCCTAAACATAATGTACAGACAGAATAACGGTTTTTTGATAGAAAACGTCGATCTGTGGAGCTCTGGTATCCAGAAAGTTACATTTTTTTTAATGTAATAAATTTCTTCCTGACCATCAAAAAGAGAAATAATGTTTACTTTAACAAAACAGTGATATGGAATAATGAATTAGTTTACATTTGTTTTGTATAATTTTTTAAAATCACTTATTAAATCTGTAACAAGTAATGTACTTCAGCTTCCCGGTCAATGCTCCCCATCTCGATTGGGTTTGCATCCAGTTTCCCTGATCCTTTGAGCAAATGTTGAAATGGCCCCTTGATTTACTTCTGGACGTAAATGTAGCTTCACTATGCGCACGTTTTTTTTAGCTTTTCTTTTGCTTGTGGTGGTAGTAGAGCTTAGGGTGATTTTCTATTTGGTTGACAATACAGAAAAATCAAATCTGCAGTTCGTTTACCGTTACAAATAAGTTTTGTATTACTCGGAAACGAAAATATCTAGTTTTTGAAATGTTATCCTCTTGCATTTATAAATTTATGATTATTATTATTATTATTATTATTATTATTATTATTATTATTATTATTATTATTATTATTATTATCATTGCAATCTTTCAACTATTAATAGTTAAATTGTTGGGAAGGGATTCGGAAACTCAAAAAAGCGGACGTAGATGATTTTCTCCCCCATACGTCACATATATATTTTTAGTTTTCGACTAAACAAATAAATGTGTTTCGAGATACAAAGGGCCGTGCAAGCATTAACAGAAAGCTAATTCTGCTTGTTGAATTTGAATGTTTGAACTCATTGTGGAACGATATAATAGTGTAATTCTTTTTATTTTCATAGTTTAACGTTCAATGACAATAACGAATAAGTACCGTCAAACGTGTATATATTAAACAGCACGGGTTATAAGAAACGTTGGTGCAACTTTCAATAGTCTTTGCTTTAAATATCGCAAATTGATAGCATTGAAACAAGTAAATGTTGCTAGATCTTCTAAACACATATGCGTTTAACTTGTTTCAATCTCAGTGTTTTTTAAAAGCACAGGAGTGTTGTAAATTTCTGGTGCATGATTTAATGATTTCGTTAGTTTTCAAAACTCTTAACATGTCTCCCTTGTACCTCTTAATCTGTTTATTGCACCTTATGGGTACAATGGAAATAATATTTCCTTATAACCTAAACTATCATATCGGGTTAATACTCTGTGTGTATTCATTTTTTTTCGCAGAAAATAAAGAACGTTAACTTTACTACATTTTCCAGGGTTATATGAAACACCACTACGCTGTCATAAACACACAAAAAAAGTTCAGGAACCAGGCAAAATTACCTATAGTAAACTATAGAACGTGCATTACAGGATGTGGTTGAAGAAAACATATCTTTTGAACAAGAAAAAAGAAGTTTAGAGTCACAAAAGCAATAATTTGAAGAAAATTTCGTGGAATTTCATGATAGATTAGGAAAGCTTCCTGGATTCAATATTATTGAAGAAAATCAGATCGTTAGATTACTGCAAATGGCAGCTGATTTTCGGTACTATGCGGATAGAAGTAATTTCAAAGTATTTGTTTAGCGTTATCTTCATCAAAAATGAAGTCCTAGGCTACCGCGGCCAGAGTCATGTGAATGACCTTCGGGTGACGCCGCATCGAAGGCCGTGTTGCAGACGTTTCATCCATCTTGTTGTGGTCTTCCTCAGGGCAGAAGATGAATGGTGCACGAGTTTAGAGATGAGAAACTTGGAGATAACCAGGGAAAACAGTGAAAATGAGAAGAAGCACTAATGCCATTAATGAATATTTTTGCAGAATTTTTGGGAACTATTCTACATCGTGACAAATTACGCAAGTGTACGAGGTTAGTTGTGTACGAAATCAAAAAGGGAAAATACATTTGTTTTTCCAAATGTAGAGAACATGTTAGAAGTTTCCCTGAATAAATTTAAATTGATTGTGTCTGAACCAATAGGGAATTTACACTTTCGCAGAGGATGTGGTGTGATCAGTTTTTAATTTTTTGGTTATTTCATTGAAAAATTCAGTACTGTAATTGTTTTTGCTAATAAACATTACTGTAAATGTGTTTAATTAGTAATATGAAACAATATTCACATAATAACGAAAACATGTCACAAGTTGTCGCACCAATTTTCAAAAAAAAAAAAAATATTTATATTTTTTTACGTTTCTGTTGCATAAACCCTTCTTAAATGGTTAATATAAAATTATCTCTTTACATGAGAGCAAATTTATGAATAAATGAAACCGTTTCATATAACCGGGTAACACCGAGTTAAATGAAACGCAATCTTTTAACTGCCAATGCTGCAGAAATTTTAATACAATAGATTTGCATCCTTAAACAGATTTCTAGAAATAGCCCTATTAGTGGAGCAGTGTCCATGTACAATTGTGGTGTATAGTTTTAAAGATATTCTTAATTTATATTTTAAAACGTTTCATGTATACCGGTTTGATGGTAACTGCAACGCGGGATTTGTGATTCAAAACTTGGCTGACCTCTATCCCAGCTATACAAGAACATCAAACAACCTACAGAAACACGGCAACAGGAAACAGTGATTTTTTATAGTGAATTCTTCTGACTACAGGGGAACTACTAAATCACCAACATCATGATTCATTCCACCACGAAAAAAGCATATGCAACTGCAACCTCAACAAATATATTCTCCACAAAGGAACAAGCATTTGTTATTGAAGCTAAAGACGGAATATCAGTGAAGGAATATACTTATACGGTAGCCGGTATTGTTCATCCTAATAATATTAATTTTTTCTCGTATTTTGAACAATAGATTCTGTATTTTTTATCAAATAAAGAAGAAGCAGAAAAAATTCAAATTAATTCAGATAAGCACAAAACAATTCAAATTAATGATCAAATATTGAAAGTAAAACCTCTAATTAACAAACTTATAGTTATAATCTCGAAAGTATGTCCCATCATTCTTCATAATCTAATTGCAGAACAACTTGAAATACACAATATTCAAATGACCACAAACATATCTTTCTTAAAAGCAGGAATAAATGATCCCGGTTTTCAACACATTCTGAGCTTCTGAAGACAAGTTTATGTTGATCCAATCTCTACTGAGAAACTTCCAGATTCTTTGTTAATCTATTATCAAGAAACAACTTACAGAATCTTTTTATCCACTGAAAACATATCTTGTTTTCTTTGTAAACAAGGTCATGTATCTAGATACTGCCTTTCCAACCCCAATACAAATGAATCTGAAGAACAACTAAACTTATCTACTCGTAATAATCAACAAGATATTCAAACAACATAGATACATCCTGGCAGCCATAATAATATAGATTCTTCTCTTAAACCTTTACCGGCAAGTAAAAGACTACATTCATCTGACTCTCCTTCGCTTTCCCAAGATATGAGTAAAGTAAGTGAAATTTCAAAATCTCCTGAAATATTTAAGATTATTAAAAAAACAAGTAAAAAAGTAAAAAATAAGGATAACAATCCCAATTATTCAGATGATCACACTACTCTGAAAACTGTCGAGGAACTAATTGACCCAATCAAAAAACATACTGAATCAACTTAGAAAAGTGTCCACTAAACTATGAACAATTCAAAAGTTTCTTAGAAAACACATTTGGCTCTAACGATCCAATTCTAATCGATAAAGATTATACAAACGATATCACTTCTCTTATCAAAATGATAACTGAAATATATCCCCTTCTCACAGGAAGATCAATTAAATCCAGAATCACAAGGATTGAAAATAAACTCAAAAAAAGTTTAGAACAAGAATCATCTGAATTAGAGATGTCCCTTTCTGATAGAGAAAAATAATAAATTTATAAACAATATGTATACTATACTTAAATGGAACATTAACAGTTTTTATACTAGATACGAAAGACTCCAATTACTCAATCAAATATATGATTCTTCTATTATATGCCTTTAAGAGACTAATTTCTATGCCTTTAAGAGACTAATAACTATGTTGTTATTCGATAGTGTGAAGAATGTTTAAGAGAATGGTGCATAACGCATGTTTGTTGAAAACCCTGATTTTTCGAAAATTGCGAAAACAAAGTTCAAAGTTTTTTCGAAATCTTCCGACAACTAAAATCAAGATAGAATTTTTTCCCCTAATGAAATCTGTTTCTTAAAGGTAGATTTTGGAATAAGACCATGTTCACTTTTTTGAACATTTGAGTACTTTTTCACCCAATTTAGTGTGAAAATTTGGGCGAGAAATACGTGCAGATTTAGCACTGCTAGTTGTTAGTTGGGCCCAGCATTGAGATATTTTCAAAAAGCAGGGGCATAGTGTTTACTCCTTGCATGTTTTGATACCGCGCAGCAAAGCGACCGTCTAGAATACGAGATCAGTTGGTCTCCGCGCAGAATGAAAAAAAAAACGAAGAAATAAACAACAAAATGTGATATATAAGACTGATCTTGACGTATTTAGTGTTTGTACGTGCTGACAACGTACTTGTTATATTCGAGAGAGCCAATACGTTCATCAATAAAGAGGTTGCATTGCCACATCAAGCGTACGACTGCTAGAAAATGAAGAAAATTAAAGCCTTAATAATACAAATAAGAATAACAATAATTGCAAAGTGTTATTATTACTATTGTAAGAATGATATAACAAAATTACACAATAAAATATATAATGTACAAAAATATTGGAGACACAATGTATACATGTGATATTGGCATATTTAAAACTATTTTTACCTCCCCAGGTATTAAACGTCCACATAAAACACATATAGTACAATTCCGAATTCTTTTCACGCAAAAATATTGTTTTAATACACTACTGCAGACAAAATCACGATATTCAAGTAAGTGAACGATTATTTCAGGATCAACGTTGTATTTTCAAAGGTAATCTTTTATTAAAATCATTGTTCATGCGTCATAAATGTTCAATTATACGTGTAGTGGAAGGTGAGCTCACAGAAACACGAGTTTCTATATATTTTTTTCGATAAAAGAAAAATTCACAGAAAGAACAGAAAAAAAATCGCAAAAGAAAAATATGAATTACCATCCCGGAATTAATATTGTTCAATCCCTCAACAAAATAATACTCGTCATTAACTGTACTTATATAAGAAGTAATGATTTTGCCGCAGAAATTAATATTCCTTAATTCCTCAGTTAAATAATACTCGTCACTAATAAACCTTACAGAGATACGGAGAAAGGCTTTGCAACCTTGTCATTGTAACAACTGTCCTACATGAAAATCCCTCAAGCCACAAACTGAATAACAAAATTACCTGCAGGAAGGTCCACCATGGGACTGTTCTCCACAATCAGCGTTTCCAGCAGAGGTAAGTCGTTGAAGGACGGTACGGGACCGTTGGGGTCTGTCCCAAAAGAGCCGATAAGCTCAATGCGAACCAATGAGCTGCCCGCCAGCCCAGGCAGCGCAGTCGGATAGTGCTCTTCCGAGGCTGCCTCCGCGCTGAGGGAGCGGAGCCAGCCCAGATCGGCGCGGAACAGGGGCGAGGAGAAGTTCCAGAACAGAGGGTCGTCGGGCGTGTGGGCGAACGGCGGCGACGCCAGCACGTCGGCCCGGATGTCAGCTCGAAACACACTGGAGCTGTGGAAAGGCCAAGCCGTAGCACACGTTTGTATCCGAGCGCCTCAACTGCTATGGACGCTAGTCCAGTAAGAGTAGTGCTTGCTGTACCCCGGGAGGTGGAGGGTGTTTCTACCTCGCTGGTATGTGATAACCGCCACTGAACTATACATCGTATGCGGGGTTACCTTCAGATATCTTCCTTCAGCGCCCCGCCCCCCCTATAGTTACAGCTAACGATGTAAACTATTTTAAAAGTATTTTTATGTGTTGAAAATTTCTTTCATACTTCATTTCTTTCATACGTAGCTTTGTCCAATTATCTTTTTACAGTATCTGGCATTAGACTTACCAATGAATCGTAGTAGCTAGTAATGTTATTTTCCCCTTCAAAAATTCCCAACATCTAACGGTCTGGTATGTTACCACTATACGGGATATGAACTGGTAATTTTTCTGTTTTAAAATTTTTATCTTCGTAAAAAATACTTTGAAGGTATTGATGATGCTCATAGAGTTTAGTACTGCTACATTTTTACGATTTCTCCTAATATACTCAATAATACACAAAGATCACATGTGAGCTGTTCTTATGGACCTCTCAACACGGCTGGCCGAGCACAATGAGCTGCCCAGCGACACCTCCGCACTCTAATTCAGTTTTTCGTCATTTAAACACATATACCTAATAATAAGTTAATCATTTTTCTACGAAACAAATACTTTTAAGGATGAAAATCATATAATATTACTATACAAAAATATTGCGGGTTATTTTGACCCCAAATTAAAATTTTCAACAATAAAAAATTTAAAAACGTTATCATATTTTTGTGACTGGTTTTCATGTGAAAAAATTTCAAAATTATTTGAAATCATTTTAACTCAAATCCTATTTCATTTTCTTTATTATTATTATTATTATTATTATTATTATTATTATTATTATTATTATTATTATTATTATTATTATTAAATAAAAATATACAATTTTGCTATTTTTGTGAAAAAAATTAATAATTGTGAACTCATGCAGAAATAATGCCTAACGTTACATAATTATTATATTGTATTTTCAGTATAAATGATGAAAAATTATCAGTTATTAATTTTTTTGAAGATGATACACCAACAAGAAAAATCTGAAAAAATCAGTAGTAAAGAATATCTTAATTCCGATACGTAGGAATGTTTTGGAGTCGTCAGCCCAGAAATGAAACAGGAAAATACTGAACAACAATTTATTATTTTTTTAAAAAAAGTTGGATTTCCGCCAAAGTTTTTCAAAAACGCTTTTCAAGATACGTAAAGATGTCAACAATGTGTCGGAATTTTTTTCAGAATTTTATCTTCGAGTAATGACATGAAAAAATGAAAAATCGAAAATTCGTATTTTTTTCTGATATCTTACAAAATATTTAGGCGGTTGTTTCTGAGATTTTCGGAAAACGACTTCCAGAAAACTCTAAACATGTCCTCTATTCAAAATTGAATTAACTTTTGGGGCATTTTTACTCCCTTCAACCTGCTATAGCCTTTTCATTGTTTGCATTTTCCTACGTGTTGTTCTATTTAGTTTTTTTTCAATTGTGTAAACTCTATTGCTTGTGTGCATCATACATTCATATGGCATTGATAAAAAATAGTTTAATTAATACAATAAGTTCAAAGTAAATGGTTATTATAATTCATGTGCAGTGGTCGAAGGTACAACTTTCCACTGGTCAGAGGCACAACACATTGTTGTACCCCTGACCAGTATTTATTTTTTCCCCAAAATTAATTTCAATCATGTTTAATGTTAATTTCTTACCATGGAAAATAAGATTTTATAGACAACATTCAGATGCTTATATTAAAACATTAAAAAAGTGAATGAATATAAAATTGAAGCAGGAAAAAATTACAATAAGAAAAGTGGTGAAAGGTGCAACACCTTCCCCTACATTTTTCTTAAAATTTGCAGTGTTCGAGCAATTATGAGTGAGATGTGGAAAAATTTAAAATATATCAAAAACAGAATTTCGCAAAATCTGTATTCTTTTTTCCTCAAAATTTTAGATTGGGATAGTGCTAAACGTTTTGTTTAAGAAAACATAATCCTCATTTTTTCCTTTTTTGCAAGAATTATGCAAATCTACTTTTTTGGCATCTCCCACTTCGTTAATATTTACATTACTGGTAATTTGTATACATTATTGCATTTATGAGTACATGTGCCACAAATGATATTTGAGAAAGTACACTAAAACTCAAACGTTTTCTCTGAAAATGTGAGCTCGAATTTCATCAGAAACGCTCAAACGCCATTTTCGCAGAAACGGCCTCAAATTTCTTCTTTGCATTTTTTGAGTGAACAGTGCTACATGATTTAAATAACATAATATAAATAAAGTGCGTCAGGAAAGTATCTCCGCATTGAGCTGAATCAGAGCCTCACATTAAAAACTGAATTTGTGTTGGTAGCAACCAGATAAGAGGAAACCAAATGAAGGGGACCATCCTTCCAGCATCTATTATGATTTTGGTGAGTACACAATTTACGTTTCCAAGCCGCAGCTTGCATAATTTCGTGTTGCAAGCACTCTCGCCAACTAGGTGCCAATAAGAGACTTTCCTAGCGTGGTATACCACTTCCATGTATTCTTTTGCTTTTATCACAAATTACCACACATATCACAAATAATTTTATCACAAGTTTTTGAAATATCTCTCACGCCATTAATATTAATATTACCAGCGATTTGTATACATTTTTGCATTTGTGAGTAGATGTGGTTTGAATGATGTTTCTCAACTATCTGATGAACTAATGATGTTTCTCAAAAACTCAAAAGCTTCCTCTGAAGAAAGCTTCAAATTTCGCATTTTCAGATATGAGAAACTCTGTGCCATTCTGTAGCACCATCAGTTCATTCTGATTAATTTTCCACTTTTTTCACAAGAGAACTAGAAGAGCACAGTAGCAATTCCATTGGATCATCTGCAGCATCGTTTTACCAGAGGTCCTACTGCTCTAGCTAGACGTGGCAGTACTAGATTATTGATCTTAGTTACACACATCTAGATTGATAGTCTGAAGAATTCTAGCGATTGACTCCTCTTATAGGTAATTTTTTATTGTTACTCCAATCAATTCCAAATGAATGGTGTTAAGGTAAGAAATGTAGCATACAGTACACTTACGGGAATAATAGCCCAATATTTCAGGTTTTATAATATGGCACGTGAGGATCTGTCTTCATGATGGAATTTGGCACGGCTTTTTGCGTCTATTTTGGTCGTAGCTCTAGATGTCGCTTGATCTACAGCGCAGCTTGATACGGTCGTGATCAGGTGACATCCTGCGGCACGACCGAGATAGATGCAAAAAGCCGTGCCATATTCCATCGTGAAGACAGGCCCTCACACGCCAAGTTATACAAACCTATGTTTAGTAATTGAGTTGGACGGAATCGATAAATATTTGTACTTATCGAACACTGAATAAACGAAAACAGTTTACTTACATGTCATCGTCGAATATAAGTGTCACAAATCCAATCATGTCAGGGTAGAAATTTAAGTTGTATGTTATCCCAAGTTGAGGAGCACTACCTTTTATACAATGCAACATTACATCGCGTGTTTTGCTATTATTTGAAAAATCGTTCCGGCTTCCAATCGAAAGTGGAACCCAACTTAAAATAATCTCAATTATCCACACATCGCCTTTGGGAGATTGACGAAATTGCGTGCAATTATACTCTACTATAAAGCTGTAAGGCTTGCTCCAAGTACAGTTTACAGGAAGAGTTATGAGATGGACAGCTTCAGTTTCTTTGGATGTCAGCATGGGCAAGCAATGCCCGTCATATACAGACAGGGTGGCCAACGCTGCAGTAAAGAATGTAAAACATATTGTGCTCATGGCTCGTTGATAAAATCAAATTATGTTTTTGTCCACAATTATTGCAGTAACTTCAAGACCGCTTTTTCTTTTTTGCAAGTAATCATGTATTTCCATTTATATTTATTCTGACTATTTTCAAAATTTACGATATAAATGCCGTGGTCAATTATTTTTGGAATAAACTCTGGCGTAGTGCATACGGTTTACTTTATTTTAATTAACACAACAGTAATATAAAAACGTTTTTAATAATAACGCACTAAAATTTCAAACGAAAACTGAAAACTAGTAATTATTTTCGTACTTCTTAAGATAAGCAATGTAAGTATTAATCTTTCCTAATCCAACTGTTTACGGTAGAGAAATTGCCTGCAATTCCTTTTCTCGCCGAAATACAACACAATCATTTATATTCACTCCTCTCCACACAACAAATTTGAAATATCACCGGTAAACAAATTACAGAAAAATCACACGCATCTGTACACTATCGTTGACACGGAACACACGTTTCCCTATGCATTTCGGTATACACTTGGGCAGACAACTGTCATCTCGTCGGGTGTCGTGCTTTTTCCTTGTGCTGCAATCACGAGTTTCCGGAGGGAAATCTGGAGGAAGCCACACGGATGATAATCCTGGGTGACTTCTGCTCTCTATGCGGTTCTTCCTCAAAACTCTCATTTATTGGTTTATTTAGAGACGAATTGGGTAATTGTTGATTTGTTTTGTATGCAATATTTCGGGTAAACAGTAACACATAGACCTAGTGCTTTAAGGGAGTGATTTCAACACGATTATCTGAATATAATAATCGACTGCTGTGGTAGCTGATCTCGACCCAACATCATTTTGTCACGCATCAAATTACTAAGAATTACTGATTGTCGCTTGAAACTTCTTCGAACTGTTTTTGAGGGAAAACTATGTAGTGAAATTTGATGATAACAGACGTTTTAAATCGCAACTCTTTCATGGCGCCCAAAAATTGATGTAAATTCGGAAACCGGTTGCAGAAATAATTTGATAGAAACCGAGGGCGTCTCAGTACTATGACTAATTGATAAACAAGTTGAAATTTGAATACAGATGGGAATGAGCGGTTTTGCAAAGAATTCATATTATGTGCCAAGCGTATAGCAAGCATATAGTTTTGACAACACTGCAACTTTCCTTTCTTCTGCATAATTCGCTTCTAATACTGTGTCAGTCAGTGTTTTCCTGTTTGTTTCATTTGTCAAAGTGAGAAATGGTTGCTTCTCCTGACTATCTAAATGAATGTACTTATGCATTACAGGCGCTTTGTTTGATTTGAACGTTTTCAAGTAACAGCGAGTAGTGTGTGCTAGTAGTGCAGAAACTGCAATATTTCAATATTACATAATTGTTTCCAAAAACACGATAAAATATGTCCTGTTGTAGCACCACTAGTTTCTTCCTCGCTACCACATACACAATAGAGAGAAAGTTACGTAATGCTACGCAAGAAATGACGAATATTTGGCAGAAAATCTCTTACTACTGTAATAAGCCAAGAACACTGGGTTTAGTTTTAATGATAGGTTCGGCATCCAGCGTCATTGTTTGCAAAATCGGAAGTCAAAGAATACTTACTGTTAGGACAACCTATCATCAAAGTTTAATATTCCATGCCTCGTGTCATAACGCTGTGCAGATGGAACGGCCCCGAACACATTATGCGCAGGAGCAGAGGGCGGTGGAAGCGGTGGTCTTGTGAAAGGACGCATGCGATCATTCTCTAGAAAAACACTGAAGCGAACGCACGTAAGCGGTTGTTGAAGTGCGTACCTAACCAATGATCTTAGCTGGCTCAGCAACTATCTCCCAGTACATTAATGCTGATAATTACATACTCTGAATGTAATAAACACTTCACTATTCAGTTTAACCTCGTGACTTTCACTCGTAAATACAAGAGCGACACTCTCTGACATGACTGTACTCGATGGTTTCTGTCCTTGACCTCACTATGTCGTAACATAGCCCGTCAACTGCAAATTTCGCGAATTTTATACGTGGATTTTTTAACGTGGCATCTGTGGGTAGTATCTACAAGATGGAATAAGGTACGACTTTTTGCGCCTTTCTTGGTCCTGCCGCTAGAGTCGTTTGATCTGCAGCACTGTTTGATACGGTCGCGATTATGCGACATCTTGCATACCTTTCTCGACAATATAAACTGTGTGATCGTCGACCATTTACACAAATAAGTTATTAAAGAATCAAGGTTGATTTGCACAGCATTACGATGTTTCATGAAATGTGATCTTTCAAAATTTTGTTTACAAATGCCCCCAGATTATTTATTATTTTCTTTTCATAAAATAAATTGACAGACATTGAATAATACTGTTTCTTCCAACAAATAAACGACACTTGTTTGTTTTGTTGATTTGTCATAAATATCAAGCGTTGAAATCATTTTATAGTTAATATTTATTAAACTAGAATTTTCGAAGTTCTGTATTATCACGCAGTTAATATTATCATATTTAGGTAAATTTTATTGCACACATTCAGTTGTGTGAAAAACATTGTCAGTGCGCAGGATATCTGAACATTCTCTGTGCACAGCAAACTGCACTGCATGTCTACACATGTAATAGTCAAATTTCTACACTGAGATAATACTTAATAAAAAACAAGGTTGATTTGAACTACTTTATGATGTTATATGAAATGGGCATCTTTCAAACCTTCATTTACAAGAGTCCTAAGAGTTTTTTTAATTTCATTTAATTAATCAACAGCTAGAATATGAATGTGTTTATTTCACCAATAATGTTTTTATTAATTTGTCATAATCATCAAAGATTGTAAACATTTTAGAGTTAAAGTTAATTATCAATGTTTGTAGCACAACTTAAAATTCTCTTTATTTTTTCTTGTATTCTCGTATAAAGAGGATATAATAACAGGCGTTTATTTTGCTCATCATAACACCTGAGTGAGTGCGTTATTCAGCTTTTAGTGTACCGTTATTAACAAATAAATAACAATGCATATAATAGGATGAACTATTATTTCTCTCTCCAAATGCGCAAAGCATAAAGGAAGCCTCTTCCTTGCAGTGGTGCCTGACTTACCAGGTTCCTGCTATTAGCATCAGAATTTTCATGAAGACACCATGAACCAGAATAGGATTACGACCGCAAATTCAAAATCCGACTATTTGAACGTACCAGGATGAAGACATTTTGGTAAGTTCAAATACCAGAATTTTGAATCTATGATAATTGATGATGTACAATTTAAGATTCGTTTGATATGTTTTCATTCAATGTTTTAAATGTAACACCAATATTCGTAATAAATATATATGACATTAGTGAAAACACTGCCCTGATATAGGATTGTCTTTTTCAGCACATACTACAGTAGAAAACAATAGAATGTCTTCCATTTGGTTAATCGATTTAAATTGCGCGTTAAAGACAAAAATATATAATACGAAAAATTTCAGAACTTAAATCAATTGATTTCATTTTATTCAAATCAATTTATATATATAATATATAAATATATACAATATAAATGTATATGTAAATATATTATAATAAAAATATATTTTATATTATATATAATATAAAATATTTTATGTATGTATATATATACATATACACATATATATATATATATATATATATATATATATATATATATATATATATATATATACATATATATATATATATACATAAAATTGATATTGATATAAAATATTGGAAAAGGAAAATGCGAGGTTGATGGGGAAGGCAGAATCTCATTTCCTCGTGATTTTTGTGCAATTGACAAAAATGGAGTCTGATTTTTTTTTTTCTAAAACGAAAATGAATTTTCAGTCTTCAAAGTGGCTATGCGAACGAGCAATTTTTGCTCGTTTATTTATTAATTTCATATATAGGTTCCTAATAGTATTATGTTCGAAATCCATTTTGTCTTACAACTGATTTTTGTCATGAAATGGTATATAACTGTGTTCTCCCTGACCCCTTAGATGCATTCTCAAGTTGAGCGAAATATATGAATACTCATTCATAATTATATTGAATACTCATTCACAATTAACAGAATTAAAAAAGAATAACTCACTCACAGCAGACCTGAACTGGCAGTGGCATTTGTGGTTATGTGGTCACCACACCCAATGTGGAAATAAAGATATTCAAGTTTCAATGAAATGAACATTTGCTATTTGAGGACCCCCCAAAGGTTAGATAGGGCCAATGTGGAGAAGTAATCAATCCCCTAGTAAAATAATCATTCCATCACAGGCCAATACATATAATTAATTCAGTTAAAGTCTCCAAAATTTTCCCATGAGTACAGCTAATGATAATTTCAGAGACAATCGGGAAAGATTTTCACTGGTACTTTTTCTAAAGGAAGTATTTCACTGGTTTCGCAACATAGATGTGCATGTCGAACCGCAACGGTACACATGGTGTACAAATCGTTTGCAATTTTGAATCCATCGTCAACACAACAAGCACTTTCCCGTTCAACCTCCAGGGTAAATCATTTGGACCAAAATACACAACATGGACACACCAAAATATATTGTGTTCAGTTCATGTGCTCATCCTATACATTAAAGATTCGACATCGTGCGCACACCGTTGTAATTTTATTAACGCATTTTGAGTACATTAGCGGACACATTCATTTTCAGGAGTAGGACATATATTGCAAAAATTATAACATAGTATCCTCATTTACAAAAACTTCACATTTTAGTTATCGCGCATCTAAAAATCTACAGAAATACTTTCCCGAAAACGATATTTTACTAACCGAGTGATTAGACATACTTTTGACGTTAGCGTCTGCGCCGCAATAACTACGAGTTTTCTTCAAGACCAGAGACATATTATAACGAGAATTAGTCACCAACAATCAATTTCCTTCTTTGTGTTCCTCAGCCAGCAGCGGTGTTCGCTCATCCGCAGAGGCAGAGGGCCGGGGTTCGTCCCCGGTGGTGGGAGGGTCCGCGAGGAGGTTCTGGCGGAGGCTGGGCCCCAGCACCGCGCGCAGCTCTGCGGCCGCCGCCATCACCGCCGGCGCCGTCTCGGGCCGCGGCCAGCGCACCACCGGACGCGTGTCCAGCAGGAAGCGCAGCAGGCGCGGCAGGCGCCGGCGCTCCAGCGGCTCCAGCTCCAGCAGCACCAGGAACTCGCGGTCCTCGCTGAACAGCTTGTGCTGCGCCATCTCCAGCTCCCACTGGCACCACTGACACAAACACCGTCATCACAAACTAGCTCTCCAAAATACATTTAAATCGCTTAGACGTTAGACGACTCACCTTGCTGTCGATGAAGTGTTGAGTGAGGACGACGATGACCTTCCTGCTGTGCTCGATGGCGTCGATAATGTTCGAGACGATGTGAGTACCCAATCGGAAGTCCCGGTCGAAGAGGCACAGGACGTAGCTCTCCGGACGGCGCTCCAGGAGTGGCACGAGGCGACGGTTCACCCACTTCCGGTTCTTGCCACTGTCACGTAACACGTGCTTTAAGGTACTTTATCTAGGAATGTGAGTCCAATTATTTAAAGTTCTAACTCATGATTTTACAATGAGTTAGTTTTACAACGTCGTTTCAACAGATTCCTTATGCACATAGATAGATAGATAGAAGTTTATTCTACAATTGGGCAAATGATGCCCGGTGGCAGAATGCAAAATTACAATTACAAATAAAATAATATATAAAAAATAAATATAAACAAACAAATTGACTGTCATTTCCTATATATGCAGATGGCATTTACACTCCTATACTAAACATTGAAATGCATACACACTACCATATAAATGAATAAACTTACATATTACACAAATACACATACATACAAACATATACGCGTATATACATATAGAGTCGAAGGAACCCTCACCTACACACCAATCAGAACTTATTCAGTCATATTCAGAAGAAATGAAATCAGTTCACTTCACTTCACTTCACTTCACTGCACTGCATATAACTTTATCTAAATATTAATTGTTCAATACTTTTTCTGTACACTACTACTGTAGACTATTTCCCTACGGATTTTTCTAGATATGTACATAAAAGTATCTTCAGAAGAAGATATTCACGCAATCACATTCTATTTCACCATTTTCGTATTTCTCAAGGCATCAAAACTGTACTCGTTTCATTATAACGTTGTTATCAATCTTCTATAATCAACGAGTATACTATTCGTATACAAGTAAAATCGGGGTTAATTTAATTTCAAAATAACTGCTTTTTTATAATATTATTCAGATGGTATTTTTATACCATCTAGCTATTAAACCCTATTAATACTTGTTGTTTGTCGGTCTGTCTTTCTGTTACCCCGGGCACTCTCAAACGGCTAATTCGATTTCGATGGCAATATAACTAAAGGTGAGATATTTTTTCGTGCATCCCATAGTCTACTTTTTCTTTTATTACTATTTTATTTTTTGGTACTTTCCTCTTTTGTACATATGGACATTATATTCCGATATTAATGAAAACTAATGTATACATATTCTCTAACAGGGTTGAGCAGTATTTAACAGTTAAACTGTTTTTTCTTAACAGTTAACGTTTTGTTACTGAGTTGATAAAATGAGTTACAGTCATATAAAACGTAATTTACTAGTGCACAGTTTCAGGACTCGAAGTGTTGCTTTAACCCCCAAAGGACATTAATATTTGTGAACAGCAAGTACAAGAATTAGAGACATTCTCTTGGCCAATATTATTATATAATGAAAGAGCTACTCTATATATAAGCTATTATATATAGAGCTATTATATAATGAAAGTTGATTTAGCCATTATCATCATTTACTTGCGGTTTGAGAGTCCGAAAACGACTTGTCTTTTCATCGTAGACGTTTTCTTTCTTCTGAAGAGTGGGTTACTGACGATGTTGGCTCATCTAACGTATCGATCGTCCGAGTCCCAGACACGTTTTCCACATACTGTTGATCGCTTCTTCTTATGACAAATGGTAGTCTTTCTCAACAACAAGTATTACAATTTAATGTGAAGACTTCCGACTTAAACGTTCATAATTCGTACCTCAGTTTCACAATAAACGTCTCCACACAATATGAAGTTATGATACTAGTTTCTTAAGCAAACCATGCAAAACACTCAAATTTCAAGAAGAATCTTTATATCAAGACTCCACGACCTCACGAAGTTTTCTGCTTGTTTATCCAGAGCCTTTTAACATGATCCCACGTAGCTAGAAGCAGACAAATAACAATAATAACCTTCTACATTACCCTGAGGCATCGAAAGCTGCTCTTTCATTAAATAATGCTTTATTTCAAAATAACGCCTCTAACTTTTATTTAGAGTACCGCCAACGACTTATCTCCAATAAATCAACAAGCGCACTGCAAATTTTACGACCGGCTGTCGGGATTAATTTCGGACGGCATGTCGGGCGCGATCGCAATGCAGCGCTCTATACAGCGCTTACATAAGCAGACAAATTCAAAGAATTCAAAAAAATTGTGTTTTCTCGTCGTTTGTATTAACAAAATTGTATATCTTCTTTGTTAACACTTACAAATACTCTCAGTGCATCCCCTCACTTTACAAACAACATTGGACATTACAGAAGGAAATAAATCAACATAAGAAACTCCTGGACAGTAACGAGGCGTTTCTCAGCAAAATGTCGTAAGGAAGGCATGAGCACCCAACAGAGCAAATAATGATCGTGTGTTCTATTTCGCACAAAATCACTCTCAAGTGTTGATAATTACGTACCTGTAGCAGACGAAGGCGTCGTAAGAAGAATGGGCGTGGCTCTGCTTCTTCCTGGACGTGGCGCGGACTTTCGCTAAATGCGCCAAGTACACCACTTCCGTCCGGTAGTAGAAGAGAACGCCACCAATGACAACAATCGAGATTACCCCAACAGTAGGTGCACCGATTCCCAGCCACAGGTAGCGGTGTGGGATGAAACAACCTTCAAAGTTTATATCTTGTACAAAACGATCCTTGAAATCCTTTGGCTGATGGCATTGCAATGGCGTTTTTTGCCCCAAATTCTTCACTTTTATTATCGTACTAACCAACCAATGCTGCAGAAAAGAAGTCTGACAATTCGCACAGTCTATTACGTTTCCTCCAAGATCTACTACATCTAGAAAAGTCAAGGATCCTACCATTTCTTCCGAAAATATAGCTATGCGATTGTTTGAAATATTCAAAAACGATAACCGCAGTTTTGGAACATCAAAATAAACTGGTGATGTAGCCTGTTGTTTTTCGGAGGATTTAAAATGTATTGAATTGTTCTGTCTACATGTAACGTGTTTAATAAAAATATATTGATCAGTCCATTCTGAAATTCTATTATTAGAAATATCTAATTCATTTACTGCACGAATGTGTTGGCCGAAGTTTATTAAATTTGATAGTTGATTATTTGATACGTTGATGGCTTTGAACGTATTACAGGGCAGTCGTGGCCAATCAGTAAGATTATTTAACGACAAAGAAAGTGTTTCTAATTTATGGAGGGAAATTAACAAATTACCAGGAAGATGTGAAATGGCGTTCCGAGATAGATCGATTGAAATCAGTTTTCCCAGACCTGCAAATGCATTTTCGGAGAGAAAGGTAAGAAAATTTTCACTGAGATTCAGTTTTCTGAGTTTGGGAAAATTCGAATGTGCTGCACTGAAACTTTTGAGTTTGCAACGTCTTAGATTTAATTCTTCTAAACATGTAAGATTTCCGAATTTCTCACGCCAATGTTCGATTCGAGTTCCTGCCAATGTGAGACTCTCTAAGTTGACTAGTCTATTTAAAGTGTTTGGATAGAAGACAAAATTCTCCACAAGTGATTCAAATATTAATTTCGTCAGATTTTTTAGTTCCCCAATAGCTTTCGGGACTTCAGGAAATTGGTTCTTCTTGAGGCACAAGCATGTAATACCACCAGTGTCAGTCAGATATTCTGAAAAAAAATAATCACATGTACTTTAACATTTTCCTAAAGGTAATGCACAGACAGAATTACGATTTTGTGACAAAACGTCGTTCTGTGATCTTGTATCCAGAAAGTATATTTTTTATATTTAATGTAGAAAATGTCCTACGTTTAATGTAGAATATTCCTTAATCCCTCAGCATATTAGTACTCGTCAGTATAAAACCTTACAGAGATACGGAGAAAGGCTTTGCACTCTTGTCTTCGTAACAACTATCCTACATGAAAATCCCTCAAGCCACAAACAGAATAACACAATTACCTGCCGGAAGGTGCACCATGGGACTGTTCTCCACAATCAGCGTTTCCAGCAGAGGTAAGTCGTTGAAGGACGGTACGGGACCATTGGGGTCTGTCCCAAAAGAGCCGATAAGCTCAATGCGAACCAATGAGCTGCCCGCCAGCCCAGGCAGCGCAGTCGGATAGTGCTCTTCCGAGGCTGCCTCCGCGTTGAGGGAGCGGAGCCAGCCCAGATCGGCGCGGAACAGGGGCGAGGAGAAGTTCCAGAACAGAGGGTCGTCGGGCGTGTGGGCGAACGGCGGCGACGCCAGCACGTCGGCCCGGATGTCAATTTGTATGATGCTTAAAATAGACAGGCTACATAGGTTGACTAATTATGTTTGGTATCCAAGCGCGCATCTACAATGGCCACTAATTCCATAAGTGCAGTGCTTAGTACTTTCCGGAAGGGAGTAGTTCTCTTGACCTGTATGTGATAACACCCACTGACCTATACGTCTGATAAGGGGTTTCCCCTTCGAGGTATCTCTCCTCAGCGGTCCCCCGCCCAGCTGGAACAAGCTCTAAGCACCTAATATGTGTTGTAGTGAAGTGAATATTAGTGTGTCTGTGAGTAAGGGGCGAGAAGAGGTCAAGGATGACAAAAGAAAGATCGCGCGCGGTCAGTGGCTCGTTTGCTAGGGTACTAC
Source organism: Teleogryllus occipitalis (assembly GCA_011170035.1). NCBI lineage: Eukaryota > Metazoa > Arthropoda > Insecta > Orthoptera > Gryllidae > Teleogryllus > Teleogryllus occipitalis. Next base: position 37,940 of record BLKR01002599.1, on the reverse strand, counting down.
TCCGGTATTCCCCTGGTATTCCTCGGGAACTTACGTGATGCTGAACTTGTAGCGGATTGGAAAACTATCGAGCAGAGCAGCCAGTCTCTAAAATTCTGCCGCAGACCGTGACTAATTTCCACGTGGCTGCCAGTCCAAAGAACGGCCGCTGCCAGACTATAGAAAATATTATGAACCTTAAATGGTTGAAATATTTATAAGAATATGGCTGTATGGTAAATAGCGTACAAGACAAAACAAAAAACCATGAACGATACTGATACGCACTTCTTTTCTTGGTAAGAAGTTTTATTTGTTTCAGCGTAAAAGCAACATGTTTGCCAAATTGTAAAATTGTGGAATCTATTTGAAGTAAAATGTCTAAATTAAAGCAAAATAATCATGAGGACTGTTACTTTTACCTGCATTAAAAGAACTTTAACCTAACCTTTGATAAAACATTACTAATTTAATCTGTATTTTATACACTATCTGACATTGTAGTGGCCTCAAGTTTTAATGTTTTTTTACAATAATAAACATTGAGTTTCAATTCCTTATCCACCCTAACTGAATTGATAATTTAGAGACAGAATTACATACAATAGGTTGAAAAATAATAGTCATCCTTATTAATAATCGAAGAATAATCGTTGAAAATAAGCAACTCCAATGTGCTTCTTAGTTCATCGAAAGTACTGAAAGATATTTCATTTAATCTAGCAATGTTTTCTTTTGAACTTTTTTCACTAGCAAAAAGTTGATATTCATTTTCTAAACTCAATGTCTCTTCTTGATGACTTTCTCTGTAAGAAGTACGTGGGCGATCGATTCACGTAAATAGGGCAATTAGGCAAAAAAGGCATAGCTTCACTTAACAGTCGTGTAAGTTTTAAAGGAAGTATAGGTTTTAGTCCTGTATCAAAATAGAACACTCAATTCTTCTGATTTTCCCACGTTCGAATGTGCAATTCACAAAGCCAGAAGTAAACACTGAACTTAGCAGCTTACACATTTCCCTTTTCACCATACTTCCGTCACCTGGGGACACTGCTCTTATTCACTATAATTCTCACTATTTCAACAACTGACTACATCTACATGACTACAATTCGGAAGCTACACGTGCTCGCCTCACCTCGAACAAGTCGCCCTCCTCTAGCTGACATATTGGCTTTGCAAAACTTCAGTGTCCAGGCCGTGTCCATGTCTAGGTGGTGTTGGCAAAGGACGCTTCAAAAATGGCGCAGATCTCATTTTCGTGGAACTCACTGTATTTTCGAAAAGTGTGTACGTTAGAAATAATGAGAGAACGTACGTGCTTATGCATCCCTGCTACATTTCTGAAGACGTTCGATACTTGTGTAGAAAGAACGTTTAAGATAGTCTTGTATTCGGAAGTTTCCATTTCTAACACAACTGGATGATATAGGTCAGTGGCAATACCGTTGTATCTGTAGCACTGATGGCCGTGTGATCTTACGGTTCGAGTTGGAGCAGTAGTGGATAATTGACCTTAGCTACATACAACTACATAGGTAGACTTAAGGGGAATTCTACCCGCCGAATTCTGTTATCTAAAATTTTCAGACGTTTTTCTGTTCAATTCCAGATGAATTCCGGTCGTGTTGAAGGGATATAGTAGGCACTGCACTTACGAAACTAATAGACTAAGTAGTCGAGTTGATCAGAATCAACAAATATTCATATTTTTTTGAACCTTCAATAAACTAACAGTTTACTTACAAGTCACCATAGAGCGTAGTCGTCACCAGCCCAATGAAGAAATAACTGGAGAAAGTCAAAATGTATGTGCTCCTACGTTGAAAAGAATTATATATAATAGCGTACATGGATGCACAACGTGTTTTTTTACCATTTGAATCTTTTTTCCCGCTCCTACCCCATGCTAGTTTCCATTCCAAAAACATCTCAATTTCCCACACATCGCCTTTTGGAGATTGACGAAATTGCGTGCAATTATACTCTTCGTTGAAGCCGTAAAATTGGTAAGAACAGTTCACAGGAAGAGTTATGACATGGGCAGTTTCTTTGCACGTCATCATTGGCAAATAACCCCCTTCAGAACATACAGACAGGGTGGCCAACGCTACAGTACAGAATGCAAACATTGCCTTGCTCATGATTCGTTGATGAGATCAAACTATGTTTTTTGTTCATAATATTATTCCAGTAATTATCAAGAAACACTCATTTCTTTTTTGTAATTTATCATCAACTTCCATTTGGAATTATTCTGTTTATTCTCAAAATTTCCGTCATAACTGCTGTGGACAATTATTTATGGTATGAACTCTGACGTAGTGCATACGGATTAGTTTATTTTAATTAATATAACAGAAATATAAATAAGTTTTTGTTAATAACTCACTCATATCTCAAAAGAAAACTAGTAATTATTTTTCGTACCTCTCAAGATCAGCAATGGAAGTATTAATTTCTCCTTACCCAATTCTTTCAGATAATGCAATTTTTTGCAGTTCTTCTTCCCACCAAAATGCAACACAATCATAAATTCACATTTATATAACTAGTACCACTAAAATTGTAAAGTCACCTGTAAACCAAGTATAGAAAAATCGCACACATCTATACACTAGCGTTGACACCGAACAAATGTTTCTCTATGTATTTTTTACCATTTAGTCACACAACTGATGTCATCTCTTCGTCTGTCGCGTTTTTTCCTTGTGCCTCTTCCTCTTGTTTCTGGAGAGTAGTGTCGAGGAAGCGATATGGACGATAAACTTAGCGGACTTCCGCACTCCAAACGGTTCTTCATCCAGACTCTCATTTATTCGTCTAATTGGAGTTGGAACACATAAATCTTTGACCCCGGTGAATAATCTGATAAATCAAAGAAACTTATTTTTACAGAGGAGCAAAAAACAGCCTGATATATATATATATATATATATATATATATATATATATATATATATATATATATATATAATGGATTAATGATATTCAAACAAAACTACAAAACTTACACAAAATAGTTCTGTTTGAATCTAATCTTCGTTTGAATATCATTAATCCTTGGTTTAATTCATTTAAACGGTGTTTTTTGCTCTCCTGTAAAATTAAGTGTTTATTACTTATCAGCTTATTCACCGGGATCAAAGAAATATTTATTTGTTTTGCAAGCAATATTTCGGGTAAAGATCAAGTCATGGATCAAGTGCCTGAAGAGAATGATTAAAAAATGCTACCTGACACGGGCGTAGTGACCATAGACGCGCTGATAGTGCTGCTTCGCAAATTTTACATTTTAAATGTATAAATATGTTCATCAAACTATACCAACGTATAGTCGCATTTCTATAGTTTCTATTGTGCCGATCTTGCGTGTTCTCTTGTATTTCACGCGCTTCTTCGTATGTTCCTTGCCGTGAAGGTGGTTCATTAGTTGATATATGATTTTATATTGATGTTGAAGTTGATACATGTGTTAATTTGTTTAAGTAATTAAAATTGTAGAGCCACTGAGGATGGGAAGAGTGTTCTCAAAACACGTGTTTGGCTACATGTGATATTAAAATTATATAGCCTACTATTGTGGCAGATACCTCACTGACCACAGATAGTTTACCATGGAGTGCTTTTGCCTAAATTTTTTACTGTTTTTCTAGTACTTGCTATCCACTGCTGAAATTGGGATGTTTGGCACTCACCACAGTTAATAAAATTGCCCACAGAGTCCTATTTCTTCCAAAATGCTTAGAGATGTCAGCATTGCTGGAGTGAACACAGTGAGTAAACTGTTCGACACGTTCACTTGAGCAGCCCATGGCGTGAGTCCTCCATTAGGGGAACTTTCAGCTGAGATATTCATTCCCCTTTTCACAAAATTGAGATAATTGTACATAAGCTCCACAAGATATTTCCTTAACAAAAATATTTTGATTGTTCCATCCCGAAATTCTGTTGTTTGAAACATCAATTTTGTTCACAAAATTGACTTGATGACCTAAATTTATTACATAGTTTATTAAGTTTTAAGACACGTCAATGATTTTATAAATTGAACATGGAATTATTTGTAAATCAGTAAGATTATTTCCTTGAAGAAAAAATATATGTAAAACGCAAAGAGGAGTAAATATTTGGGAACGGAGTTGGCTAATTGGATTGTATGATATGTCCAGGGCCCACAGGCTTCGAACCCAAGTAAACGCCTTGCTGGAGAGGAAATGTAAAGAGTTTTTGCTAAGATACAGCTCATGCAATCCGAAATAGTCAAAGAGGATCTCATTTGTACTAAATCTATTCATCTTACAGTCACTCAGATCTAACACTCTCAGGGAATGACACTGTCGCATTGTTCATTTTTCAATTTGATTTCCGGATAAATTTAAAACTACTAAAAATTCCAAACTAAGTAATGTTTCCGGAGAAAAAGTGAAGTTATTCATAGTTGTTTGAAATGTTAGCCTTTCTAAATTTTTCAGTGCTGCAATAACTTTTGTTAATTTTAAGAACATCGTTTTTAAAAGGTTCAGATCGTTAATATGCGATGATCTAGTAAGATTCTCTAAAATCCTGATTGCAGACCGGAATATGACTGTCCATTGATGGCAATGGAAAAAAAATTTACCAATGTTCAAAAATCCTTCATGAATTTCCATTCCCTATTATTTAGAATGAGATGTATTCGAACCAGAAATATTTCACAGGAATCCGCAATTATTTGAAACGCACTTGAACAAATTTCGTTAGTATTTCTGACGCGAAAAATCTCGTACTGTCTCTCCGGTCTGTTTCTCGCGAAGAACTGTCTACTGTCCTATTATTTTCATGAGGTCTTATCTGAAATGCGGTTTACGATTTCCTGTTTGTCAAGCAAAACTTTCCTCTATTATAATTTGTATGTTCTAGCGGGACGCGTCAGACGTTCTGCCGAGTTTCCTCACAAGTCCTCCACAATATGTTCCTTCTCAATTCGGGCCGGTGCACGAGTTGCATCCAGGAAGTGTGCGTGTGAGTGTACAACGACAATTTGAAGGAGGTCGCGATATGGGTAGTTTTCGAGTAATTATTTGTGAAACAGGAAATTTTTAATTTTTTAAACATTTTTAATCCTAAGGACGTATCTGATACGTCATCTTCTTTTTACTGATGATTACATTTTTCTACATTGATCGTCTTTAGCGGGCTATAAACGTCTGTCCGACGTTCGTAGGGACCTAGAATACGCTTTGTAATGTCAATTACATGGTTGTAGGACAAACGCCAATGTGCGCTTCTATCTTTTGCAAGCATTTGCAAATTTCCAGGAAGGGATTAGATATTCGTACTGGCAGGTCGATTACGTCTAGAATGTCTCTTTTTATAAGTAGTGTTCTTTCTGTTAGCGATATATAGAGATGTATAGAAGACAGGAGTCAATTTCACAGCAACTCTCAACATTACAAGTTCAAGAGTTTTTAGAATGAATCAGAAATTGATCCTTCTCACAAGGACGATGATTTTGTTCTTGGACTGTTTGAGCAATGAAAATTATATCGAGGAGAGTAATAATGATATGAATAATTCTATTAGTGAGTCTTCTCAAATTAAATGTTTTCATTTATCATTTATCAGAATATTTATACTCGCTAGCCTCTATCTCAATCGTCTGCTTTCGACCAGGACAGATAATTTCGTTATGAAATTGAAAAAGCGTTTTAATAAAGAAAGATATAATACTGAAAACCTTATGAACACCGCCACAACTGAGTTACACAACGTAGGAAATTTTCATTTCTTCGAAATGTATAGAGGTTTTCATTTCGGCAGATATGATGTGTACTGATTAATTAATTATTCCCTGTTTTCGGGAGCGTAAGCTGCTTTTACAAACTAACCCTGCACTCCTCACAACTCCTCTAATCACTCTCTTCTCTATTTCCCCCTCTTCTTTCCCTCCCTTCCCCTTCCTACCTCTCCGAACAACGTCTAGTGCGGGGTAGCGAGAGGATCCTTCTCTTCCCTTCCTTCTTCACCAGCACCACCGCAATGCGTCAGCCACCCAACTGGGATAAGCTACCATAGCAGGCCCACCAATCACAATCAACAAAGGAATCGAGTACACTAAGTAAGTGCACGTATTTCTCATGGAAGATGGCGGTGTTCTACCCTTCCGCCGTTGGATTCTGAGATGCGGCGCCGACGTAAAAATTGGCTTGCTGGGCCTTTTCATATCCACATATTTACCACCAGCGGGGCACTGCCCCAGCCACGACAAGCTCTAACCTATCGTCTCCCATCGTGTGTCGAAGTGTGTAAACGTATGGGATGAGGATAGCACAAGGAAGAGGACGTTTGCGGGCGTTTCGACGCCCGTTCGCCAGGACGTTCATCACGCATTCTTCTGGAATTAATCGGAGAAACCACGGAAAAATACGGTCTACCGGAGCAGCGGCCGGCTGAATTCGATCGAGCAATCTAACTTGTTTCTGAACTCATGCCACCCTCGAAATTCGATCCTAGCACACTTGACACGCCTGAGACACTTTAGCAGTCATACGAATTGTAGAATAATAGAAGTAGTGGCGACGTGTCGTGTGTATTCATTTTATACGCTAGGTACTCAGGCTTACTTACACATATAAGATCTGATCCCACATCTAGGAATGTACACGTTTATTGCTATATATTAAACTCATTAAATTATAAGGGTAGTAAGTATATATATATATATATATATATATATATATATATATATATATATATAATATCAAAACTCAATTTCCATGTTTGCATTCGTCAGCTAGGAGTGGAGTCCGATCGCCTGCTGCGGAGGTTGAGGGCCGGGGTTCGTCCCCGGTGGGAGGGTCCGCGAGGAGGTTCTGTCGGAGGCTGGGCCCCAGCACCGCGCGCAGCTCTGCGGCCGCCGCCATCACCGCCGGCGCCGTCTCGGGCCGCGGCCAGCGCACCACCGGACGCGTGTCCAGCAGGAAGCGCAGCAGCCGCGGCAGGCGCCGGCGCTCCAGCGGCTCCAGCTCCAGCAGCACCAGGAACTCGCGGTCCTCGCTGAACAGCTTGTGCTGCGCCATCTCCAGCTCCCACTGGCACCACTGACACAAACACCGTCATCACAAACTAGCTCTCCAAAATGCATTTAAATCGCTTAGACATTAGACGACTCACCTTGCTGTCGATGAAGTGTTGAGTGAGGACGACGATGACCTTCCTGCTCTGGTCTATGGCGTCGACGATGTTGGAGACGATGTGTGTGCCCAGCGCGAAGTCCCGGTCGAAGAGGCACAGGACGTAGTTCTCCGGACGGCGCTCCAGGAGTGGCACGAGGCGACGGTTCACCCAATTCCGGTTCTTGCCACTGTCACGTAACACGTCTTTTAAGTTATTTTATCCACGAATGTGAGTCGAATTGTCGAAAGTTCTAACTCATGATTTTACAATGAGTATTATAAACGTCATTTCCATAGGTTTCTTATGGACATGTACTGTGCTTTTATAAGTTCTGCGTGAAATTATTTCCCTACGGATTTTTCTAAATATGTACATAAAAGTATCTTCGGAAGTAGATATTCATGCAATCACATTCTATTTCACCGTTTGCGTATTTCTCCAGGAATCAAAACAGTACTCCTTTCCTTATAACGTTATCATCTTCTATAATCAACGAGTCTACTATTCGTATACAAGAAAAATCGGGGTTAATTTAATTTCAAAATAACTGCTTTTTTATAATATCATTATTTAGATCCAGCTGATCGCCAGCCCAACAGAGCAAAACATGATCGTGTTTTTTTATTTTCCACTAAATCACTCTCAAGTATGTTGATAATTACGTACCTGTAGCAGACGAAGGCGTCGTAAGAAGAATGGGCGTGGCTCTGCTTCTTCCTGGACGTGGCGCGGACTTTCGCTAAATGCGCCAAGTACACCACTTCCGTCCGGTAGTAGAAGAGAACGCCGCCAATGACAACAATCGAGATTACCCCAACAGTAGGTGCACCGATTCCCAGCCACAGGAAGCGGTGTGGGATGAAACAACCTTCAAAGTTCACATCTTGTACAAAGCGATCCTGGAAATCCTTTGGCTGATGGCATAGTAATGGCGTTATTTGTCCCAAATTCATCACTTTAATTCTTGTACTATCCAACCAGTGTTGCAGCAAAGAAGTCTGACAATTCGCACAGTCTATTAGATTTCCTCCAAGATCTACTACATCTAAAAAAGTCAAGGATACTACCATTTCTTCCGTAAATACAGCTATGCGGTTGTTAGAAATATTCAAAAACGATAACCGCAGTTTTGGAACATCAAAATAAACTGGTGATGTAGCCTGTTGTTTTTCGGAGGATTTAAAATGTATTGAATTGTTCTGTCTACATGTAACGTGTTTAATAAAAATATATTGATCAGTCCATTCTGAAATTCTATTATTAGAAATATCTAATACCTTTACTGCACGAATGTGTTGGCCGAAGTTTATTAAATTTGATAGTTGATTATTTGATACGTTGATGGATTTAAACGAACTACAGGGCAGTCTTGGCCAATCAGTAAGATTATTTAACGACAAAGAAAGTGTTTCTAACTCATGGAGGGAAATTAACAAATTACCAGGAAGATGTGAAATGGCGTTCCGAGATAGATTGATTGAATTCAGTTTTCCTAGACCTGCAAATGCATTTTCGTAGAGAAAGGCAAGAAGATTTTCACTGAGATCCAGTTTTCTGAGTTTGGGAAAACTCGAAAGTGCTGCACTGAAACTTTTTAGATTGCAGCGGCTTAGATTTAATTCTTCTAAACATGTAAGATTTCCGAATTTCTTACGCCAATGTTCGATTCGAGTTCCTGACAATGTGAGAAACTTTAAGTTATCCAATCTATTTAAAGTGTCTGAAGAGAAGAAAAAATTCTCCACAAGTGATTCAAATATTAATTCAGTCAGATTTTTTAGTTCTCCAATAGCTTTCGGAACTTCATTAAATTTGTTCTTCTTGAGGCTCAAGCATATAATACCACCAGTGTCAGCCAGATATTCTGAAAAAAAATAATCACATATACTAACATTTTCCTAAAGATAAGAATTTTGAGACAGAAAACGTCGTTCTGAGGTGATGTGGTACCCAGAAAATGAATCTTTTTTATCTTCAATGTAGGAAATTTCTTTCTCTAACTTGTTGTCTTGTCAGAATCGAAGTTTTGTGGGATCTCGAACCCGGAAATTGATTGTTGGAGAAATGGTTTGTCAGTGTTTAAGGCTAGCGCCTAAATCGATGGAAAGTTTTTCTCAAGATTGATATTCCACAACCGATCTTAACAAATACTAGTTCCTGTGAGTTTCAAATAGATCTTTTCATTTTGCGGGTAATTTATCTGAATATACCAGAACATTCGCAAATTTTGCTTCTAATACGGATACACATTTATTTCTTAAACATTTTCCTCCGATAACTAATGACCACTTCGCACATGACCCTGAAAAAATTTGCTCTAGGTGTAAGGATCTAACTTTCATTGAAAGCTCTGATATTTTTAAAATTTCAATTTCAATTATATTCGGCGCTAATCCAAAAAATGAACGTGGAGACATTTTCCCTAATTTTAACAAAATCTGGTGTTCAGAAACAGGACTTGAAAGAAGGTCATGTACAACTTTTTGTAATCGGTTTGGAGTGTTTCCATGAGATATAAAGTGAAATCGGCTGAACGTTTTAAGCGATAGCGTTGTTCACATAGGACAGACGTCGATCGATTTTTCGCTATCAAGGGTCCACAAACATCGATTCTGACTACACAACGATGAAGAAATTTAGCATACAAGAACAAGATTGATCCAGTTTTACTTTCTCGTGTACATACGTACATATGGAGTAATATCTTGTACAGATAATATTGTGTAATGTTGCGGAAAGTCGATTTCCGTATTTTCACGGAAATACATGTTTTGGGGTCCCCTGATACCGTTTTGGCGTCAGCTAGTCTGTCCATCTAACTGTCCTTTTGTGAACGGCTAAACCATTCAGCCCATTTTCTCGAAAATGGATATTCCCTAATCGATTTGTCTGATGTCGCGGCCCCTTGAATTTAAAACCGATATATTAATTTAGAGGGGTACTTTTCATAAGGCTTCTGGGATACTTTCAAAATGTTAAAAAAATGGCTCCATCGATTTGCTTTATATGTTGTTATTCGATACTGTGAAGGATGTTTAAGAGAATGGTGCATAACGCATGTTCGTTGAAAACCCTGATTTTTCGAAAATTGCGAAAACGTAGTTCAAAATGTTTTCGAAATCTTCCTACAACTAAAATAAAGATAGAATTTTCCCCCTAATAAAATGTGTTTCTTAAAGATAGATTTTGGAATTAGGTCATGTTCACTTTTTCGATCATTTGAGTACTTTTTTGCGCAATTTAGCGTGAAAATTCGGGCGAGAAATACGTGCATATTTAGCACTGCTAGTTGTTATTTCAGCCCACCACTGAGTGTTTTGCTTTGGGAAATTCACCTTTTTTTCGCAATATTACTGTTCTTTATCTGTACTGGTTGAGCACTAGTGAGAAAGTAATTAGTGGTGCTACAGAATGGCACAGACGTTCTGGTACTAGTTAGGTTTCTCATTTCATTGGTCTCGGCCACCTGTCTTGCCCCAACCATTTGCCAGCTACCATCTATCGCCGCCCGAAGTACATTTTTTAACTTTTTACTTTTTATTTTTTCCTAATTGTACAACCGAAATATTGCTTATCATAGAACAAGGAAACGTCGTTCTATGTGGAAAATTTCCATTGAAAATTTTTAAGCGTTACTGGAAATACGAAATATGTAGCTATTTTTCATAGAAACTTTTGAGCTTTCCAAAAGCTTTATTCCATAAACTTTCAAAGAAAATACATTTGCAAATTTTTTAAAAAAAAAAAGAATACTACAAAATGGTTATTTTATCATATAAAAATCATTATCACTGTCCGTACAACTAATTTTAAAGAAAACATTTGGATCCGTTTTTGAAAAAGAATGGCGTTTGAGCGTTTCTGAAAATGCGGTAATTCGAGCTCTGTTTCAAAGAAACATTTACATTTTCGAGAAACTCTATAAGACATAACCTTAAGAACATGTACTCATAAATACAATAATGTAAACTAATCGTCGATATATTACATATTAATCACATGAGAGATATAAAAATTTGTTATTTTTTTAAAGAAAAAAACAGAAAACAGAAAAATAATGTCTCACAGACTATATTCAGTACTATTCCTTCAAAGAATTTAAAGATTTAATTTGGAATCGTTTTTCAGAATATATTGTATTCGTTATTCTTTAAATATCGCACATACGGCACTCAATAATGCACAAAAACTACTGAAGTTTTAAAAAAAATGGGCATGACTTTAATGAAAAAAAAATTATGGAAAACAACTGTCATTTAAAGTTAAAATCTCTATTTTCAATTTTGCAGTTGAACGAAGACGTCAGAAAGTTTCAATCTTTTGCAATTTTCAAAAATCTCAGAATTAACAGTAAAAATAGGATCGATGGCACCTTTATAAGTGCATTTCACTTTGTTCTTACAAGAATTTAAAGAAAAAAATGGAACAAATATTGAGAAAATTATGATAATGCCGCAGGGGCTTCATATAAATTACTCCTAAAATTCAAGAAAGGTTTTCAAAATCACAGAGCTTTAAGTGAAGTCAGGTCGACCGGGGTTTAATCAGTTTGGACGAAATCCTGCGAATACTTTAGGAACCAGTGTTGTGTAAAGTCGACTCACGCACGGAAGGACAGACGGAGAGACGTGTTGGTGGCAGTGCCAGCAACGAATTGCCACCGTCACATTTTAATAACCCAATTATTTTTTTGGTTCAAACAAAATTATGGCGGAACAATCCGGTACAAACCTGGTACAAACAATTTACAATGTTTCCAAAGTTGTTTACGATGAAGGCGATGCTAGTGTGGAATTGGCACAACCGCAATTGAAAGTGATGTACCTTGTAAGGTGTTGTCGTACAACCGAATGTTATTGCAGAACAAACGGCTACAAAATAGGTACAAACGAATGAAAACGTTTCACATTTTTTCGGACTTGGTGGCGAGCTTGGTGTTATGGGTAGCGTGAGACTCACGCCTCCACCTTATAATGGCGGTCTCTTAATGAATGTGTTGGTAAAAAATAAAATTCTGGTGGAACAATCCGATACAAACGAGAGACAAACGATTTAGTCCAGTTCCACATTTTGGGTAGTTGGTTACGGTTCCTTACACCACCAGTAAAAGTGCTGTATCTTGTAAGTCGTTTTGGTACAAACGAAAATTCAGGTGGAATAATCCGGTACAAACTATTTGCGATGTTTCCAATTATTTTTACGATGGTGGCGGTGCGAGCGTCAAGATGGCACCACCAGGATTGAAAGCACTATATCTTGCAACAAACGAATGTTATTGCTTATGAACTCTTTTTATTGGCATATAAGAAGCACAGATTTTGCCGCAGAAATTAATATTCCTTAATCCCTCAGTAAAGTAATACTCGTCAGTATTAAACCTTACGGAGATACGGAGAAAGGCTTTGCAACCTTGTCTTTGTAACAACTATCCTACATGAAAATCCCTCAAGCCACAAAATGAATAACAAAATTACCTGCAGGAAGGTCCACCATTGGACTGTTCTCCACAATCAGCGTTTCCAGGAGAGGTAAGTCGTTGAAGGACGGTACGGGACCGTTGGGGTCTGTCCCAAAAGAGCCGATAAGCTCAATGCGAACCAATGAGCTGCCCGCCAGCCCAGGCAGCGCAGTCGGATAGTGCTCTTCCGAGGCTGCCTCCGCGCTGAAGGAGTAAAGCCAGCCCAGATCGGCGCGGAACAGGGGCGAGGAGAAGTTCCAGAACAGAGGGTCGTCGGGCGTGTGGGCGAACGGCGGCGACGCCAGCACGTCGGCCCGGATGTCAATTTGTATGATGCTTAAAATAGACAGGCTACATAGGTTGACTAATTATGTTTGGTATCCAAGCGCGCATCTACAATGGCCACTAATTCCATAAGTGCAGTGCTTAGTACTTTCCGGAAGGGAGTAGTTCTCTTGACCTGTATGTGATAACACCCACTGACCTATACGTCTGATAAGGGGTTTCCCCTTCGAGGTATCTCTCCTCAGCGGTCCCCCGCCCAGCTGGAACAAGCTCTAAGCACCTAACATGTGTTGTAGTGAAGTGACTATTAGTGTGTCTGTGAGTAAGGGGCGAGAAGAGGTCAAGGATGAGAAAAGAAAGATCGCGCGCGGTCAGTGGCTCGTTTGCTAGGGTACTACTCCGGTATTCCCCCTGTATTGCTCGGGGAATTACGTAATGTTGAACTAGTACCGGAATGGAAAACTATCGAGCAGAGCAGCCAGTCTCTAAAATTCTGCCGTAGACCGTGACTAATTTCGACGTGGCTGCCAGTACAAAAGAACGGCCGCTGCCAGACTATAGGAAATATTATGAACCTTAAATGTTTGAAATATTTATAAGAATATGGCTGTATGGTAAATAGTGTACAAAACAATATGAAAAACCATGAACGGTACTGATATGCACTTCTTTTCTTATATTCATGTTTTCTTCCTGGCTGGTGGGCCGTGGTCCAATTGGCTTTGAACTGCCAAACGTTTCGTCCACGACTGCGGCGGGCATCTTCAGTGGCGAGGTCTCGGGCGAAGTGTCCGGGACGGCGGCTGACTGGCAACTGTTACTGCGATGGTCTCGGCCGCGGCTTTTATAGGCCGCGGGTGGGGGTAGCGGAGGGGACGCTTTCTTGCGGGTAGCGGAGGGGACTTCTTTTCTTGGTAAGAAGTTTTATTTGTTTCAGCGTAAAAGCAACATGTTTGCCAAATTGTAAAATTGTGAAATCTATTTGAAGTAAAATGTCTAAATTAAAGCAAAATAATCATGAGGACTGTTACTTATACCTGCATTAAAAGAACTTTAACCTAACCTTTGATAAAACATCACTAATTTCATCTGTATTTTATACACTATCTGACATTGTAGTGGCCTCAAGTTTTAATGTTTCTTTACAATAATAAACATTGAGTTTCAATTCCTTATCCACCCTAACTGAATTGATAATTTAGAGACAGAATTACATACAATAGGTTGAAAAATAATAGTCATCCTTATTAATAATCGAAGAATAATCGTTGAAAATAAGCAACTCCAATGTGCTTCTTAGTTCATCGAAAGTACTGAAAGATATTTCATTTAATCTAGCAATGTTTTCTTTTGAACTTTTTTCACTAGCAAAAAGTTGATATTCATTTTCTAAACTCAATGTCTCTTCTTGATGACTTTCTCTGTAAGAAGTACGTGGGCGATCGATTCACGTAAATAGGGCAATTAGGCAAAAAAGGCATAGCTTCACTTAACAGTCGTGTAAGTTTTAAAGGAAGTATAGGTTTTAGTCCTGTATCAAAATAGAACACTCAATTCTTCTGATTTTCCCACGTTCGAATGTGCAATTCACAAAGCCAGAAGTAAACACTGAACTTAGCAGCTTACACATTTCCCTTTTCACCATACTTCCGTCACCTGCTCTTATTCACTGCTCTTATTCACTATAATTCTCACTATTTCAACAACTGACTACATCTACATGACTACAATTCGGAAGCTACACGTGCTCGCCTCACCTCGAACAAGTCGCCCTCCTCTAGCTGACATATTGGCTTTGCAAAACTTCAGTGTCCAGGCCGTGTCCATGTCTAGGTGGTGTTGGCAAAGGACGCTTCAAAAATGGCGCAGATCTCATTTTCGTGGAACTCACTGTATTTTCGAAAAGTGTGTACGTTAGAAATAATGAGAGAACGTACGTGCTTATGCATCCCTGCTACTTTTCAGAAGACGCTCGATTCTTGTGTAGAAAGAACGTTTAAGATAGTTTTTTTTTAATCGGAATTTTCCATTTCTAACACAACTGGATGATATAGGTCAGTGGCAATACCGTTGTATCTGTAGCACCGATGGCCGTGTGATCTTACGGTTCGAGTTGGAGCAGTTGTAGATTATTGACCATAGCTACATATAACTAGATTGGTAGACAGAAGGGGAATTCTACCCGCCGAATTCTGTTATCTTCAATTTTCAGAGGTTTCTCTCTTTAAATCCAGATGAATTCTGGTCGTGTTGAAGGGATATAGTAGGCACTGCACTTACGAGACTAATAGACTAAGTAGTCGAGTTGATCAGAATCAATAAATATTAATATTTTTTGGAACCTTCAATAAACTAACAGTTTACTTACAAGTCAGCATAGTGCGTAGCCGTCACCAGCCCAACGAAGAAATAACTGGAGAAAGTCAAAATGTAGTTGCTCCTACGTCGAAAAGCATTAAATATAATATTGCACATTGATGCACAACGTGTTTTGTTCCCATTTGAATCTCTTTTCTTGCTTCTACCCCATTCTAGCTCATTCCATACCAAAAACATCTCAACTTCCCACATATCGCCTTTTGGAGATTGACGAAATTGTGTGCAATTATACTCTTCTTTGAAGCCGTAAAATTGGTAAGAACAGTTCACAGGAAGAGTTGTGACATGGGCAGTTTCTTTGCACGTCATCATTGGCAAATAGCCCCCTTCAGAACATACAGACAGGGTGGCCAACGCTACAGTACAGAAAGCAAAAATTGCCTTGCTCATGATTCGTTGATGAGATCAAATTATGTTTTTTGTTCACAATATTATTCCAGTAATTATCAAGAAACACTCATTTCTTTTTTGTAATTAATCATCAGCTTCCATTTGGAATTATTCTGTTTATTCTCAAAACTTCCGTTATAACTGCTGTGGACAATTATTTATGGTATGAACTCTGACGTAGTGCACACGGATTAGTTTTTATTTTAATTAATATAACAGAAATATAAATAAGTTTTTGTTAATAACTCACTCATATTTCAAAAGAAAACTAGTAATTATTTAGTAGTCATATCGTACCTCTCAAGATCAGTAATGGAAGTATTAATTTCTCCTTGCCCAATTCTTTCAGATAAAGCAATTTTTTGCGGTTCTTGTTCCCATCAAAATTCACATTTATATATCTAGTACCACTAAAATTGTAAAGTCACTTCTAAACCAAATACAGAAAAATCGCACACATCTATACACTAACGTTGACACCGAACAAATGTTTGTCTATGTATTTTTTACCACTTAGTCACACAACTGATGTCATCTCTTCGTCTGTCGTGTTTTTTCCTTGTGCCGCTTCTTCTTGTTTCTGGAGAGTAGTGTCGAGGAAGCGATACGGACGATAATCTTGGCTGACTTCCGCACTCCAAACGGTTCTTCATCCGAACTCTCATTTATTCGTCTAATTGGAGTTGGAACACATTAATTTTTGACCCCGGTGAATAATCTGATAAGTCAAAAAAACATAATTTTTTCAGAGGAGCAAAAACAGCCTTAACCTAATGCTATATATATATATATATATATATATATATATATATATATATATATATATATATATATATATATAGGGATTAATGATATTCAAACAAAACTTACCCAAATATAGTTTTGTTTAAATATCTTTATTTTAATATCATTAATCCTTGGTTTCATTCATTTAACCGGTGCTTTTTGCACTCTTGTAAAAGTAAGTGTTTATTACTTATCAGCTTATTCACCGGGATCAAAGAAATATTTATTTGTTTTGCAAGCAATATTTCGGGTAAAGATCAAGTCATGGATCAAGAGCCTGAAGAGAATGATTAAAAAATGCTACCTGACACGGGCGTAGTGACCATAGACGCGCTAATAGTGCTGTTTCGCAAATTTTGCATTTTAAGTGTATAAATCTGCTCATCAAACTATACCAACGTATAGTCGCATTTCTATAGTTTCTATTGTGCCGATCTTGCGTGTTCTCTTGTATTTCACGGGCTTCTTCGTATGTTCCTCACCATGAAGATGGTTTGCATTCGCAAAAAAAAAAACTGGCGCTAATTCTAAGAAATATTCGAAAATTCTTTTCTGCCTTCGTGTAAAGTACCCTCAAAAATCAAAACATCCAGGTGAAATCTTCAAATCCCCAAGTTTGTTTAGATCGGTCTAAGAATATAAACTTTGGAAAAATATGAGCTGAATGATTTCGACTATGGGTCCTCAAACTAGCGGGCCACATGCGGCCTGCCGAGGACATTTATATGACCTGTCAGGTGTTTATGCCACCGCTGCCTTCTGTAATATTTTTTACATGAGAAGGATAGTCAAAGTTATAGCTCGTATACATGTTTTGAAGCGTTGTGTTTTGTACACGTTCATTTTACATTTGCAGACGGAGCGCGCCATCTGTTTACGAGGTCACCGCCGACTGAATGAGTATCGTACGTCTACAGTAGTTACTGATCGATTAGGTATGATGAAGAGGTATGGGAGGGATATAGGCTTGCTCATTGCAGGGAAGTAGACAAGAACAAAACTATTGTGTAATAGATATGTGCAAAGGAGAAATACAAATATTTTCGGTGCCTTTTACAAATAGCGTGAGTACTTTAGCGCTGTCCATCAGTCTTATTAATGGTAGTAATAACCACTTTTTCTTTCCCTCGCGGCAATAGTTCACTAGATTATTTATAATTAATTGACTACCAGATCGCACTCTCGCATACCGAAGTGGATTTATTTTTTCGCAGACCACACATAAACTACAAAAACAAGATAAGCATGTTTTTCTCGGACTGCTTCAGCTGGTGTCAGAATTGGTTGAAGGAATGTCAGGAAGAAATGTCAAGAGAGAGAAAATGGACTCGGAGTGTAGAATATTCAAAGAACAGTGAACCTATGATTACTTTTTCATGTAGTACAAAGAAAGAGTTGTGTGTCTGATATACCAGAATATAGTGTCTGTGTTCAGAGAATACAACTTGCGTTAACACTTTGAAACTCAACATAAAGATAAATATGATTGTTTGGTAGGGAAGTAAGAAAAGATAAAATATTAAAACTGAATAATACAGTGACAACTCAGCAACATATTTTTGTGAAGCAGAGGCAATTAAATATTTCATCACTGCGAGCAACTTTTCAACTTGTGAAGCTAGTAGTACGCACTAGCAGACCATTCGTGGAGGAAGAATTTTTTAAAGAATGCCTTATATCTGTGCCCAGAGAACCAGTTTCTTTTATATATATAGATTATTTATTTTAAGGAATTAGGTAAAAATAACTGTTCCCCTGTTTATCAAAAACATGTTTTCTTGGTATAATATGAAGTCGTACCTGCTCAATGATGTTTTGAATGGCCGCGGTACATTGACCGTGCAAATGTACCATATTCATTAGTCTCTTAATTGGAGGCTGGAATGAATGGTTTGACGAAACGATTCCTGTCTCGTGATGATGAATTGAATTTTACTTTTGAGTTAAAAGGCTCAAATGAGGATAGGGGACGGGAAAATTCTATAGATCTTGAGAATATTATATTAAATTTTATGATTTGTTGTGTTTTATGGATATAAATATGTTGTATTTGGTTGGAATTACAAGAGAATATAATAACTTATTTATTAAACTTTGATGGTTGGTTGATTGATCCTGTATTTTGGAACAAAGATAAAGATACCTTAGCGTAATGTTATTGGAGAGTTCATATTGATAATACAGATCGCGACCTCGATGTTGGATGTGTCCAGAGAAGGCTGATTTATTTAGTACAAGGAGTCTTTCACAACCTACAATTACACAGAAAATTGAAGAAATGGGAGACAATTTGCATCAGCATTTGAAAAAATCCACAAAAAAACTTTCATATATTTCCTTGACACTCGACGAAAGCAATGATGTTCGTGATTCTGCACAACTGTTAATTTTTATTCGCGGGACTAATGATTGTTTCGAACTCACAGAAGAGATTGCTGCACGGCAAACCTATCTCGTACGGAGCCTGTAAATGAAACCATCGTGACACAATCGTCTTCAGCTCTTCGTCGTTGTGAAAATGTGGATGGGAGGACAGGAATGCCTTCAGGTGTAGGAAAGATGAAACTCGCTGTGCGAGAGGTCAGGACTGTATGGAGATGATCTAACATCTCCCAGCCGAACTCCTGCAGAACTGTCGCTGTTTGCCGCGCCGTAGGTGAGAATTAGATAGATATTTATTATTTCTCCAGGTAGGTATATACAACCTGGTGGCAGAACACTACAATTTACAGATTGAAATTAGGAATATTAACTTTAAATTACTTAACAATGTAACTTTAAATTATTTAAAGACATAATAATAATAATAATAATAATAATTATTATTATTATTATTATTATTATTATTATTATATGCAAACAATAATAGCATTGACCCATTTTGCACCACTGGTGCGTACACGCACCATTTTGTATACGATTTTTTTGTGGAAGGTATTTTTTACAGAATTAGACGCAGTTTATGCCATAGTAATATTCAATATCTGTTGTAACTTTCCCTATTTTTGTTCTTGAATTTACATTCATGTAATGAAGAAGATATAACGTTGAATATGTTGTAATTTTCACATAAAATGAAGATGTGTTTAATTTTTTTTTTTTTTTTTTTTTTTGTAATTTGAAAAAATATAATTTTGAATTCTATTTATGGTTGTCAATTATCAAGATCCATTGTATTTTCATGTAATATTTATATGAGTTATCTTCATTCTTTCATTTTCGTTAAATTTGTATTTCATTAATCATGGTGCGCAAACGCACCATTGACCCATACCATTGTATCTCGTGATAGCTCTGCTGCCCGACCCTTCGAGTGTAGCTTCTGGGAGTGTTATGAAGACAAAGAGTGTTATGAAGACTGAGCGCTGCGAGCGAGGGGAGCGCGAGTCGCTACAAAGTGGGCTCTGTTCATTCCCAGAAAAGTATTTCTAATGACGCAACAGAATATTTTTGATCATACAGTCGAGAAGTTCAGTTGCTTGGTAGGCGCGATTGCGGTCTCACGTCGACATATTGCGATTGGATATCTTTGTCAGTGGAGATAGAATTGGTGGACTGTGTGTGCGATTGTAGAATAAGATAAGAGTGAAATTAAATTGATTTTAATCAATTATAACTATTTATCTGAAATTCATAAACATTTTTAATTTCATAAATAAATTATTCATCAGGCCTTACAACATTATTTCTTCTGGATTTGAGGTAAGTGGTGATAATGTTCATCTAAAAAAATCTGAAAATAATTAAATTTAACGAAGCAGATAGGTCACCTTCCGAAATAGCGTATTATATAATTATCTTATTGTAGATGTTCAGTTACCGTGGTTTGACTACTGAAGAAATAACTGCAGAGCTCGAGACTATTGATGTGGAATGTGCCGATGTTGTTGTGATTCCCCCTGACGTTGATGATTTGACCGATGAAGAGAATATAGAAGATGACCTTACTGGTGGCAAAACGGTTGATGACGTTTTGCTAAATGATGTCACTGGTGTGTTAGAACTTCATATTGACAAACAACAGGACACTTCGGAAGGTTTTCAAAATTTATCTGAAACCATTGACACTATACCAGAAAGTACATCTCGCACGAAACGAAAGTATTTTTTCGAGGCACCCGAATGAAAAAAATATCAGCCACGTTATACGATAACACCTGAATCTGTAGAAGAAGAAGAAGCGATTCGAATGATGAGAGAGCAGCTTTCTGGCTGTACACCATTGCAAATCTTTGATATGTTTGTGGACCAAAACGTTTGGAAACTGCTACGAGGAGAGAGTATGAGATATGCTCAACAATGTAATCGGCATGATTTTAATGTCAGTGAGTGCGAATTGAAGCGCTTTGCGGGCATTCTTATTCTCACGGACTGTAATACACTACCAAACATGAATATGTATTGGTCCACTGACGAAGATAAAGAAGTTCTGATTGTAAAGGAAGCCATGAGCAGAAATATATTGAGGGTAATCAAAAGAAATATCCATTGTGCAGATAACAAGAATTTGAATTTAGATGATAGATTCAGTAAGTTGAGACCTTTATTCAATCTTTTGAACAAAAACTTTATGCAGTTTGGAGTTTTTTCATATCATTTGTCCATCGACGAACAAATGGTTCCATACTTTGGACGACACTCTGCAAAGTTGTTTATCAAGGGTAAGCCTGTTCGTTTTGGCTTCAAAATGTGGTGTCTTGCAGGGAGTACAGGTTATTTGTTTCAGTTTCAACCATATGGGGGTTCAAAGTCTCAGATAAAGGAAACTACTTTAGGGCTTAGCGCAGATGTCGTGCTTCATTTATTAAAATGTGTCGATCGTCCAAACCATCACAAAGTTTTCTTTGATAATTTCTTTACATCGTTTAAATTATTCACTGTCCTGAAAGAACGATGCTATTTTGCAACTGGAACAATTCGCGAAGACAGAATTCCAAGTATTCCCTTCAAATCATCAAAAGTTGTAAAGCGGGAAGCAAAAGGATTTTCTGATTTTTCTTTCGACAAAAAGTATTAAGTACTTATCGTAAGATGGAACGATAATTCTGTTGTAACAGCGGCAACAAATAATGGAAAGGTTTTGCCCTCAGGAAATGCTAAAAGATATGACCAGAAAGAAAAAAAGCACATACAGGTTCAACAGCCAAACGTGATTTCAGAATAAAAACGGTACATGGGCGGAGTCGATTTGCACGACAACGCCGTCGCGAATTATCGCATCAAAGCTAGGGGTAAGAAATGGTGGTGGCCACTGTTTATCAATGCCATTGACAGCTGTATTGTTAATGGATGGAAAGTTCATTGTTTGGTATCTGATGAGAAAATTTCACAAATTGATTTCAGCTCATATGTAGCTCGCGCTCTACTGCAAAGCGACAAAATTTCTTCTTTTGGAATCAGTCCAAAAATACGGAAAATTGGCAAAAGGAGCATCATTCCAGAAATCAGATTTGATAACATTGGCCATCTCATTAGAAAATATGAACTGAATGCCCGCAGAAGATGCGGAGTGTGTAAAAACCACACAATTTTTCTCTGTATAAAATGTGAAAAGCATCTTCATCCAGAATGTTTTGAAAATTTCCACAAAAATTATTTTTTTAATTTTTTACATTATGTAAAACATATTTTTTATTAAAAATTATACAATAAAAAAGTTTTTAATCAATGAGTTTAAATATTTTTTTCATTTTGATGAAAACCGTTCTCTCATTAGGATCCCAGATACCCCACTAAGGGCCAGTGGTGCGTGAACGCACCATGCCGTAAATCATTGTTGGTTAAAGATAAAAGATTTCTGGCAACATATCTGTCTTATTTGTAAATAACTGAAGATATGCACAAAAATTCAATACTTTTGTATGATTATTTCTATAGTTGGCCTAAAATGGGCATTAACTACATTTTATGGCTGACCTGCACCGTTATTTTAAACTATATTATATAATTTATTTTAAACTATAAAATACTACACGGCTTTTTATTTACACTTCACTTCACAACATTTGAAATTCACTTCTCTTTCTACTTCTATACTGTACAGAGCAGCACAACACGTGCAGTAAGCACGACAGTAAGAGCTGACGATGAATATCGGTAGGCGCGATGTGCTGGGCATTATGAATCGTTGCACGGACCGAATATCCTAAGCGGCGGGAGAACATTAAGCACCGCTATTTCCGGCTGGCACATGCCCGATACGTCAAAAATCTGTTACGCATGTACAATTTCCCCGCCTAAATTTTTGTTTCTTCAGATCAAAATAAAAAAAATTAAACTTACTTTCTGGATGTGTCTCGTATATTCAAGTGATCTGATCGAATATCGACCATTATTATTTACTCATGAATTGAATAATAAATACATTAATGAGTATATTTAGTAACACAGTGTGAAACAGACCATTTCAATTTGTTAAATAAGTGGAATATTTCATTTACTTTCATTTATATTATAATATAAGAAAATTGCAAGACATCATCAATTACGTATGGAGAAAAGTTAGAACATTCTTACCTGTAGCAGACGAAGGCATCAAACGAAGAATTTCTTTGAATCTGTATCTTTCTCTTCGAAGTACGTACTTTCGAGAAGTATTCCACTTCCGTCCGATAGTACAAAATGACACCACCCATGCCAACGAATGCGTTCACCCCAGCGATGAGTGCACCAATCCCCAATCATAGATAGCAACGAGGGATGAAGCAGACTTCAGAAACGTTCACATCCTGTATCGGTAGACCTCTAAGTTCCGATGGTTGGTAACAAGTCACTGGAGTGCTTTTGAATAAATTGTGTTACTTGGGTAAGTACTAATTTTAAATAATTATTTTATTGTTCATTAGTTTATATATGATTTTATATTGATGTTGAAGTTGATACATGTGTTAATTTGTTTAAGTAATTAAAATTGTAGAGCCACTGAGGATGGGAAGAGTGTTCCCGAAACACGTGTTTGGCTACATGTGATATTAAAATTATATAGCCTACTATTGTGGCAGATACCTCACTGACCCCAGATAGTTTATCATGGAGTGCTTTTGCCTTAAGTTTTTACTGTTGTTCTAGTACTTGCTATCCACTGCTGAAATTGGGATGTTTGGCACTCACCACAGTTAATAAAATTGCCCACAAAGACCTATTTTTTCCAAAATGCTTAGAGAAGTCAGCATTGCTGGAGTGAACACAGTGAGTAAACTGTTCGACACGTTCACTTGAGCAGCCCATGGCGTGAGTCCTCCATTAGGGGAATTTTCAGCTGAGATATTCATTCCCCTTTTCACAAAATTGAGATAATTGTACATTAGCTCCACAAGATATTTCCTTCACAAAAATAGTTTGATTGTTCCATTCCGAAATTCTGTTGTTTGAAACATAAATTTTGTTCACAAAATTGACTTGATGACCAAAATTTATTACGTATTTTATTGTTTTAAAACACGTCAATGATTTTATAAATTGAACGTGGAATTATTTGTAAATCAGTAAGATTATTTCCTTGAAGAAAAAGTATATGTAAAACGCGAAGAGGAGTAAATATTTGGGAACGGAGTTGGCTAATTGGATTGTATGATATGTCCAGGGCCCACAGGCTTCGAACCCAAGTAAACGCCTTGCTGGAGAGGAAATGTAAAGAGTTTTTGCTAAGATACAGCTCATGCAATCCGGAATAGTCAAAGAGGATCTCATTTGTACTAAATCTATTCATCTTACAGTCACTCAGATCTAACACTCTCAGGGAATGACACTGTAGCATTGTCCATTTTTCAATTTGATTTCCGGATAAATGTAAAACTACTAAAAATTCCAATCTAAGTAATGTTTCCGGAGAAAAAGTGAAGTTGTTCATAGTTGTTTGAAATGTTAGCCTTTGTAAATTATTCAGTGCTGCAATAACTTTTGGTAATTTTAAGAACTTAATTTTAAAATGTTCAGATTGTTAATATGTGATGTTCCAGTAAGATTCTCTAAAATCCTGATTGCAAACCGGAATATGACTGTCCATTGATGGCAACGGAAAAAAAGTTTACCATGTTCAAAAACCATTCATGAATTTCGGTGCCTATTATTTAGAATGAGATTATTCGAATCAGAAATATTTCACAGAAATCCGCAATTATTTGAAACGCACTTGAACAAATGTCGTTAATATTTCAGACGCGAAAAATCTTGTACTGTCTCTCTGGTCTGTTTCTCGCGAAGAACTGCCTACTCTCCTATTATTTTCATGAGGTCTTATCTGAATTGCGGTTTACGATTTCCTGTTTGTCAAGCAAAACTTTCCTCTATTTACGACTTCTAGCGTTCAACCATTCAGGAATGCCAAAACTTAATATGTTTCATTTAGGATATCCCCGTCTATTGAAGAAATAAAATTCGCAAATGAGGGCGAAAGGAGCACATACGAGTTGCAAAACTTACAAATCCCCATTCGATAATCACGGAACATAGTGGGTTAGTTAGAACTCCTGCAAGGTTTTCCCAATTTTCTCAAAAAAATTATTTTTACTTTGTTACTTACTAAGTTCGTTTCAATAATGCAAATCTATTTCATTTAATAGCTATTTCCTCCTTTATTGAAAGATCATCTAGTTACCGAGGCACACCCAGGATTTATCTCTGGGGTGAACTACAGGTTTAGGGACGAGCCGACTTAATGTTCTTTTACAAAAAAATATTTATGCTGAATATAAAATGTATTTTTACTTCCCGTACGTATATGCGGAGTAATATACGGAATATAGAGAAAGTTAAGTTAATAACGCAGAAAATCGATTTTTTTCAGCAAGGGTCTTGCTCGTCTTGGCAGTCCTTATTATGAGCCTATAGACTCTACCCAAGTAAAGCAGCTAACGTATGATAGATAATATTTTGGTTACCTCGTGGCATGCGAGTACATATTTTGATTTGGAATTAAGTACTCATTCATGCTGGCAAATGGAAAGGCACGTCCAAATTTACCGTTCAAAAAAGTTTATGTTTCAGCTGTTCTTCTAATCAACTGATCGAAGACAACGATGTTCAAAAAATAGTAAAATTCATCCCACGCGAATATCTCTGTTGGAACGAGCTTCTTAGTACATTATTTATAAGCATTATGCACAATTCAGTACGTACACCTTGTCAGAGGAAAGCGACAAGTCTTGTAAAAATTGTTAAATTGTATTATTCTATGTTTCTTTATTCTATACTAACAAAATACCCGGCGTTGCCCGGGCTTTCTTCATATTCAATCTGCGAATAAGGGAAAAGATCAATTTTATATAAACCAAGGAGGTTATGATTATTATTTTTAACTTAATTGGTTCATACTTTAATAAAATACTATAAATTTCTTTCATTTTATTTTACAACACATTGCTATTAGCTAAAATTTTTATCTTATGCACCGCTATTGGTTTCTATCCAATAAATTAGGTACCAGTCTTGCTGAAGCACTACTGGGCCCTGACGGAGTATATTAAAAACCACGTGCTCTAAGCGAGAGGCGAAATATGGTCGCGGTGCATCTACAAACGTATTATTTAAATTACCTATTTTCCGCATTTGGGTTGTTTTAATCTCTTTTACAAATTTTGCTAGAACACTACGACAATTCTGAAGAAGAGATCATAAAAATTTCATATCTATTCATACGCTTCTTTTTGTATAGTGCGATTTTTCTAAGAATGAGCCAAAGTGACAGCTAGTGCTGGCAACATAACTGAAGGATCTGCGGTCGTTGTGCCCTTGAGCCCATTAGACTCCCTTCCCGCATTCGTTCGTTTGCAGTTGGCTAACTTGTAAATGGCTTCGACACTTCCTTTTGTCGTGTCCTTGTCCGACAAAAATATAGTGCGCTGCGAGAAATAATTGATATTAGGAAGTGCAGTGTTATGTGCTCTTCTGTAAAAATTCTTTTTTTCTTTATATATTACATTGAATTTACTTTGTGTGTGATAAATATTATGTTTATTTTAAAACCGAGACTTGAATGCGAGATGCGTACCGGTGCACGTTTTTCCGGCTTAAAATCATTTTCCTTTCTATTTACATTCGTGGCAGTTTTCTTTTACTGATTGTGCGAGCAAGTTAAGAGACTTTCCACATACGCAATTAAATTTAAATAATTCCCGGATTCGCGTACGTGCATATACCTCAGCAAAACTCCTAGACTTCTGCAAAGGGATGTTTTCACAGGAGCTATTATCACTTTACGAAGGGGCGTGGCTGAACAGCTGTCGCGGCGGAGGGATACTTCTCTGAAATACATGTGATGTTCGCTTGTTTTCGCGAACTGTCACTTCGGCTCCTTAGGAAAATCGTTCTATAGTATCGATGTCGGTTGCACGTCGTTGAATTCACTTTTATTAGTATAGATTATCGATTCAGGCTGCGCAGCTCTCACCGGCCGGAAGCCAACTTGTAAATCTGATACTCGCCCACGAGTCCTTTGTCCGCGCTGCACACTTCTCGGAATCGTTCAAACGCTGCAGCCATTTCGCGAATTTTTTGAAACGCCCTCGTGTCAATGCTCATCGCCTCGTGCGACGATTCCTAGAATCATTACGCCATGCAGACAATGTAACATATTAGCCTCGTATCGCATATTAAAATTTCTAAATTTTATTTTTCTACATAATTATATAACCTACATGTATTATACTTCAAACATACTCTAAAATCCCTTCAAATACACCATGTTAAAATTAGCTCTGTTTGGTTGACGCTCAAATCCACAGGTACAAAGTCAGCCTAATCGCGACGTGTTGTACGCGCACAGCTATATTTTGTCTTATTAACTGCAATTGACTGTGAACTATGTACGTGTTCGGCGCTACTCCACTTCTTCCTAGTGTTTACAGATTATGACAGCGCCCATCCATTAACGTGAGCAGTATAACGTGTGAAATGCAGTTACTTAGCTCATGTGTTTCAACTTCTATGACTGCGCATATCTGACTGATTTAATATTACATTGCGTGACTATTTTTAAATAGTGCTGACGTTTCTTGCGTGTGACAATATGTACGGACACTGTACAGCTAATTACGACACAAACTATGTAATGTCTCGTAACAACCAACACATCGCCAATCTTGCGCCCTGCGTAAGGCAATTGTTCAGGTCAATATGGCGTGAATCGTCACTGCACGCTCTCTCGCACCATCCAGTGCTTCCGGTCCGGAAGCGGTAGCTCAGTGCATCAACTGATGCCACTGCAGCGCCTCTGACCGGGATGTCCTACGTTCGAGTCCTGACGGCGGCAGGATTTTCGACACTAGCTTTCCAGCTAGGTCGAATTCAGTCGCTGTCTGGAGGAGAATTCTAGCGTCCGGCTGCTCTGATCTGTAGTTTTCCGTGGTTTCTCCGATCAACACCTGCCGAATGTCGGAGCAGTACCCTACCAAACGGGCCACGGACGGCGCGCGATCTGTCCTTCCTCTTCCTTGTCCTATCCTCTCCCCTCCACACACACTTACACTAACATCCACTACACTACCACATATGCCGGGAGACCGGTCGTGAGCTTAGAGCTTGTCCCAGCTGGGGCGGTGCCCCGCTGGTGGGAGAGTCCTGGTTAGGGGGAAACCCCACTAGCCGACGGTAGGTCGGTGCTGGATCTCGCCATGAATCTCGTCATCTCGCTATGAATCGATCTCGCGCCCGGAAACACGAAAAAATCAATCAATCAATCCAGTGCTTCCGGATCGTCCCGCCCGCTGGCGAGGCCGTGACGTCACTCAGGCCACGCGGCCCTCACGTATCAGCTGAAGAACGGAGTAATCCATACGCGAAGGTCATTCAGATTAAGCGTTCGCACTCCATGTTCCACTATGTAGAGATATTTTAATTTCAGCTTCATGAAACAGTTATGCTCCATGTATTGTGTTTTTTTTTCTCATTTGCCATCAATTTAATCATTATTTGTATGATTGATTGATTGATTTTTTGTGTTTCCTGGCACGTCAACTGCTTTGGTCATTAGTCCCGTGAGTGTAGCGCATGTTTTTTTCTCGGGAGATTGCGGTGATCTTCCCCCGCTGGATGGCAAGAGCCGACGCCGACCTACCGTCGGCTAGTGGGCATTCCCCCTAACCAGGACCATTTAAATTAAAAACACTTTTCACATTTGATGGGGTTCTGATGTCCAGCCAGATCGATTGCGGAACATGTATTCGGAAGAAATGCAATGTGGTAAGTAGGGACTCGTGTAGCCCACATACGTATTTGAAAACAAAATAAGCCTTCTTCGGCATCCGGATCTTGAAATGTTTTAGTCAATATTTTGTTTTGTAATATTACATCCCGCTATACTACGCACATACACAAGACGTTAAATAATCGTGCATTTTGCGTAAGAACATGAAACATGTTTGAAAATTTTAATAAATTATTGCATATGATTGTCATCACCTTGTCATCTTATTGGAGAGACCATTACGCTTGATAATGTTCTGCAACAGTAAATGGATCCAGGCTGTGATCTCGTTACTGAGTAACCAATGTATTTATGTAGATGAAGCATTAAAATAAATCTTCTCTTACTTATTGCTGCATATATTGTTTGAAATTCCAACAAATGCTGAGATCGATGACCGCACGTTGAAATTTATGAGGAACGCATTTTCACGATTCAGTGTTTTCCCAGACCACTGAAATATATACACACAATTCCAAACGTCATTTAATTTGCTTAGATTGCTGATAAAATTGTGAAGAGGCTGGACTAATTGCATATCCAAAATACACACAAAACCACACACAAAACACACACACGTGTCCTGGTTTGTACGAAAACAGTAGTTTTAAACTGAATGTATTAGGAGTCATGTCGCGTTTTGCGTAAAAAAAGGTCTGTGATACAAAGATCATCAAAATTAATACAAATCTTAATACAACTCAATTTTGGTCAACGATGTCACGTTTCGAATGTTTGCTTCTTATTTAAGAATAATTTAAATTTTGAGAAATTCAATCACTGCTTTACAATTTGAGGCATGAGCTTGATGACATATTGCTTCTGAAAATATATATTTAGTGAACGTTGTATTGTGTTGGTTTGCAAGAAATATTTGCATGTGGAAAGTACTGAACATATTGCGGATAAAATATTAGAAGAAGCTGACAGTCATGAAACATTACTGCCCATGAAAAGTAAAGACAGGTATGAGATAGAATACATGTATAAATTGAGAAATAACTTAGTCACTTCTGACACAGTTTTCCTATAGCTAATCCTTTTTAGAATGAATAAACACAACTGACGTTTACATTTTTACATCTGTAATCCTAAGACCAAATGTTTTACATGTAAAATATTTCATTTAGTCACGTTAAATATTTACTGTTGTTCCATTAGTCACCTAGTTTAACGTTTTCTTCACCAATTTAGTTTTATTCATCCGTTGTTTATATGTACGTAATTGTTGTAGGTATGTAATCTATGTTGTAAATTTTTGTTCATGTTTCGTGACCAATTAGAAATACCTTGGACTGTATTATAGTTCCTTATCAGGATCTTATCGGGTCTCCCATTAAGCAGAAGAAGTTCACCACCACCTCTAGCGATAAACAAGCACTACACTTACGGACCAATGATCGTGGCAGTAGACGCGCCCGGAAAGATCAATCAATCAATTTCACCTCGGGACTGTAAATTCCCATTAACTAAGAGTTTCGAGGCGGAGAATCTGAGTTATTTTTGAGCACTTACTACTGGCTTTTTGAGCTAATGAAAGGGACTGAGAAAATGTACCTGAGAAAATTGTTTCATTTCATCCAAGACAATTCTGACGATCTTTAAAACGTCATAGACGCATATTCGAGATAGAACAAGTAGAATTCCAACTGGTTATGACATCGTAAATGCTCTGAAAGGGTTTTTAAAAACAGAAGACACTTAACGTGATGACCACGACGATATAAATGAAGAAAGATTTCCAAGAGTGCAAGATCCATTGTAGGGTATAAAAACTGCTCTAATATCCTTTGAGAGTGTGAACAAAGTAGGATCAATATTGTTGAGAAGCACGAACTCTGGAGAAAAATCTACAAAAATATTAATGAATATATCTACAACGGTAAATAGTAATAATGAAAATTATTTTAATGTTAAGAGAAGATATTGAAAATCTGAATTTGTGGGTTTGCGTGTCTTACAGATAATTTCAGAAACCAAACCATCATCATGAGGTAAGAGTTTATTTTGACGTATCCATTGCAACCAATCACTTAAACAACAAACAAAAAACATTGGTTCCCAGAGGTTCTTTATCACCGAAGTGGACCGCAATATTGTGAACCATTGACTGACGGAACCATTTCATCTGTACGAGGTGCACGCGAAATGAACTGCCCCTCACTGCCGTAAGGGCTGCCGCCTCCGCCGCCCAGAACGAAGCGACCCTCGCAGTCCCGAAGGTCGCCGTCAGAGGTCTCTTGGGAGGTCCGCGGTCGCCCTGGGAGGGAGCTCTGTAACTGCGCTAATTGTTTGTACGACTGCGCGAGTAATTGCGTTCTATAACTCACGAGCTGAGAGGGAGGGCTGGGACCGCAGTTCGAAGCGGCGACAGCAGCTACTTTTCCATTCTGCGTTACGTAGTGCAACCCAGACAAAGGCAGTTAAAAGGAATTGGTGTACGGGCTGAGGTAGTTCAGGGTATTAACTAATGTCACAGCAGTGCCTGACCAGGAGTTCCTGCAGTTCCAGTCCTGTCGGTGACCGGTTTTCGATGCTATTCAGCCGCTGTCTGAAGGAGAATTCTTGCGGCCGGTTGCTCTGACCATTAGTTTTCTGTGGTTTCTTCAATTAATATCAGATGAATGCCGGAATAATACCCCCAATAAACGGGCCAAGGGCAGCGTGCGATCTTTTCTCTTACTTGTCCTGCCTTTACCACCTTCAACCCGCCCTTTCTTTTCAGCGTAACGTAAATTTACGGGTGACCTCATATTTGTAGGTATATGCCTTCAATAATAGCGAACATTCGATTGCTTGATTAGCGATTCCGGGCGCGTCAATTTCTAAGGTCATTACTCCCTTAAGTGTAGTGGATGATTTTGTTCGCGCCCACACGCAAAAGCAGAAAAGGGAGGTATAAAATAATACACTTCCTACGCCCTAGGCGGCAACACCGAAGCGCGGCATGGAAATTTCCACAAGCCGAGCGGCATCACCGCGCCGCACGCGGCGCGATATTCCACGCCTGAACCTTCTAAAGCCTTCCAGAACATTTCAGAATTCCAGCTGTTGCCAATTGGTCTGTTCAAATTCACCCCTGCAACCGCTGCAATACTGCAACCGCTGGGAAAGCAGTCGCTAATTGGCCTGTTCAAATCAGTTCAAATCCCCTCGTCGCGTACCCGCAACCGAAAAGAAATCAGTCGCTGAGAGGCAGCCTCGCGAGAAACATGTCTCGGGCTCCGTGTCAATATATCACGTAAAAATCTCATACAGAAAGTGACATTCTGTACTCATGTTGTGGTAAAGTGAAAAGCCACATTATTTCAATTTGTTATAGTTTAGCATTGTGTATAAATTGAACTAATCAATGTGTTTCACACGAAGTTGCAAGTAAGTTGCCAGGCGAGCACATGTGCTCGCACTTTATGATTCATGATGGAAGGTTGCTGTATTCTCACATTGAGAACAGTACTAAAAGTGTATTTTAATTGTAAAGAACAATTGTGACAATTCAAAGGTTATTAAACATCATTCTGCAAGGTGAGAATTGTGTTTCCATCATAACCCACATCACTGCAAGATTCCCTACGAGCGTCGGAAGTGACTGAGTGGATTGCCTGCTAACATCCAACACCTAATTATACAGTCCACTAAAAGCAAAGGCAACCGCCCCGTCCAGATTTTTTGCAGAGATGGCTATAACCTTCACCGTTTGAGGGCAGATCCGGAGAAGACGTACCCCGTCGGCTTGGGGGTGTTTCCTCAACCAGGTATCTCCCACCAGCGGAGCACCCCCCAGCCGGTCGAAAGTTTAAGCTCCAGACTGGTCTCCCGACATGCGTGGTAATGTAGTGCATTTATTTTCACCTATTAACGTGGTTTAAGGGAACGCACCTTTCACGCACTACTTCGCTAATTTTTATCCTCAGTAGACATAGACATCCTTAGCAAAACATATTCAAGTTTTCAACATGTCAATACAAAAGATGGGAATCCAATTTATTTATTTTCTAAAGAAACAAATTGCAAATAAAATTTCTAACTAAACCCGTACAAACATTGCGTATCTTAATCATAGTCCTTAAAGTGAAAATACCTTCATGCTGAAACACCATTTCAAACGTTCTCTAAAACTCGTACTGCAAAGGGGGGTTGCACTATAAAAATGAAACAACGTCCAAAAATATTTCGTCGTGTACATTACGTAATAAGCAACAGAACTGTAACCTTTAAGCGACCTGAAAATCGGATGTTGATGGCCTAAAACGCATTGTTTCGCAAGTTGTTTTTGTTGTTATTATTATTATTTTTATTATTATTATTATTATTATTATTAATATTATTATTATTATTATTAATGCTGTAACATCTCTATCCAGGGCACAAGCCTCCCACTCTCAGGTGGGGTAGCTCACAACTACATATATTGCAAATTGCGAAACCATCACATTTTCTTGTAGAAGAGAGTATATTTATTTAGAGAGAATATTTAAAAAAAGAAGCAACCTTTTTAGTTCGTTTGGTTACGACGGCTGCTTGTCAGAAACAATAGCTGAGCGCGGAGCGACGCAACTCGCCGTGCGCATGAGGGCCAACGGAGCTTCCAGCGCCACCGCCGCCTCGGGCAGCGCGCCGCGCATGCGCAGATGAAGTTATCGAATCGCTGCCGCTGCCGCCGTCGCTGATGCATTATTAATAGCCGTAACTATATTTTTATGGAATGTATTCCGCCAAGACCATATAGAAATCTAATTTCAGCGTACGTAGGAATAAAATTTACAATGCAGCGAGCTATAAAATGTTGATTCCTTTGCAGCGCCGATAAGAGGAAAGAGGCAAGGCAGAATAACTGGGACGAACGAGTGCAACAAACGCGAGAAGCTTTACAACCGACGAGTTGAAATAGTGGTGTGAGGACTAGAGGCGGGAGTGGACATTTTAATTGATAAAAGGAATTAATTGAGTGGGGTAGCTTGCGAGTGGGCAACTGAAGTCGGTCGGCCGGCATCGGTATCCGAAATGCTTAACCGTCCTCCGCGAAGTCACGGAGGGTAAGTAGCTTGAGATACCGAGGGTCTCGGGATACTAACGAAACAACGCCGAGCTCTTGGTAGAAACAATGGCGTGACAGAAAACAACTGTGCTCAAGGAGGCTTTCTCCATATGACGTGTGACTGTCTACATTAAAGGAGAAATACTCGAAGTTGATTTCATTCGGTCTATACGGTCAAAAACAGTAAAAACTGTTTGACGTATCGGGGGTACCAAGTTCAATAGCTGATATGGGTTTGGAAACATTGTTACAAAAAGTAACAAGGAGATGCATCCTGTTTTGTTTCTGAACATACAACTAGTGCACGTTTTCTTGAGAATTACACTAACGCCAGCTAAATAGATCTATTTAGGTGGCGTTTGTTACAACACAGCAATTTTCGGTTCACGACGCGATAATTTTTTCTACAAGAATGGTACTGCTGTTCGTTCACAGAACGGTCAATTTTTGACAGTTGCTACTTTGAACATAAGAAGTGAAATGTTTAATAATAAATTTGCGAACACCTACATATAGAATTACCATGGAACGTAATAAATTGGAAGAAAGCGAATTTAAAATTTTTAAACTGAACAAAATTGGTTTTAATTATTTTTACTACCGTCTACATTGTTTGAAAATCTAAAAAAATATATGTTATAGAATGTTATAAGACCCATTTTAGGGGGAAATTGAGAAAGTACTCCAACGACGCACATTATCAAGTCGAAAATTAATTTCAAATTTTTTTCTATATGAATTTGGCGTCAAAATTCGTTGACAAAAATACCTTTAAATTCAATCTTGTTTACCCGTCTCTGTAATTTTGTCTGGAGAAGGATTCTGATTTTTGTCAATCTACGTCATTTTGTATTCTCTTTCACATGAGCACCGTGATTATCGATTTGGTTTGGGGGCACTTGTCACCGCCTTTTGTGGCTATACCCTTGAACTTGTTTGTCTCAGATGGGAGAAGCAAGCACCGTGTGGCTGAAGACTAATGAAGAACTATCAAAACAAAACATAACAAAACAACCGCGAAACACAACGGTGCAAGTGTAATGGTTTGGAGGTGTATGGGGACAAATGGTGCGTATGTGCGTGTGTGTGTGTGAATTAGTTTTTACTAAAAATATTATGGACCATCATGTATTTTTTTACACTTGTACTTTTCGTACTGCATGTTTAACTTGCTTAGGGTTAAAGTATGTTAGGAATCCTCTCTTTTAGTCTCTTTCCGATTACTATCCACTTGAAAGCCCTCCTTACAATTAATGTAACTTGCATGGCCTGAAACCTTTAATATGGTTGCGGGCCATATTTTCATTATTTGGGCGATCCATACGTAACCCCGCATTGTTTATCTCGGCACTTTGTCCTGAGTTCAGCCGAGAGCTAGAGAAGTTTCCTAGTGGCAGGCTGTTCTGACAGGTAGTTTTCCCTATCTACAACAGGCGAATGCCGGAGCAGTACCCTAACAAACGAGTGGCGGACCGCGCGCGATCTTTTCTTCCTCTTCTTTGACTTATTCTCACCCTCCACTTATACACACAACATACACTTACATGCACTTCACTACCACACGTATCGGCAGATCAGCCAAAGGCTTAGAGATTGTCCCGGTTGGGAAGGTTCCACGTTGATGGGAGATACCTGGTTGGGGAAAATGCCTGCAAACCACGTTGGTCGGCGCCGAAGTGGGGTTTCCCCCTAACCAGCAGGGCACCACCCCAGTCGAGACAAGCTCCAAGCTCCCGACCGGTCTCCCGGAATATGTGGTAGTGTAGTGCATGTTAGTGTAAGTGTGTGTGTAAGGAGAGAGGATAGGACAAGGAAGGGGAAGGATAGGTCGCGCGTGGTCCATGGCCCGTTTGTTAAGGTACTGCTCCGGCATTCGCAGGCTGTTCTGACAGATAGTTTCCCCTATTTACAACAGGCGAATGCCAAAGCAGTACCCTAACAAACGAGTCGCGGACCGCGCGCGATCTTTTCTTCCTCTTCCTTGACTTATTCTCACCCTTCACTTACACAGAACATACACTTACATGCACTACACTACCACACGTATCCGGAGATCAGCCAAAGGCTTAGAGATTGTCCGGGTTGGGGAGGTTCCACGCTGGTGGGAGATACCTGGCTGTGGAAAATGCCTGCAATTCACGGTGGACAGCGTCGGATCACGCCATCCAGCAGGGTAAGATCACAGCCACCTCCCGCAATAAAAAACTTTCACTACACTTACGGGACTAATGACCTCAGCCGTTGAAGAGGCTCTAATCAATCAATCAATCCAGCATAATTAAAAAAAATTTAACCAGATCACTAGAATTAACACTTTACAGGTGAGAGTTAGCTCTTATATATGTTACGTAATAGATGCTGCACTACAGTGACGCGAACGTATGAGTAACTGTAAATTAGCGCACCATCATACTTCATTTCTGATTGAGGACATATCCACTGGGTACC
Organism: Teleogryllus occipitalis; assembly: GCA_011170035.1. NCBI lineage: Eukaryota > Metazoa > Arthropoda > Insecta > Orthoptera > Gryllidae > Teleogryllus > Teleogryllus occipitalis. The sequence goes on along the minus strand of BLKR01002599.1, from coordinate 1,838 downwards.
TCTATGATAATTGTTGTTTATTTAATGAAATGCAATAAATGAAGATAAAAGAAAAACAAGATATAGAGTGAGATGGGAGGTAATTATTTCTCTAGCTTATGGGGAACAGAATAGATATTTTGGGAGATGGGATTCGATTCTTATAGGAGCAACGCTGGTTTCACCAGGGTTAAAGTGAATTCTAAATTCTGAATTCTATTGCTTCTATGACAGTGCCTTTCCCGCCGACCACCGCCACGCGTCGTTGTCCTGGATTTTTTCGTGTTTCCGGGCGCGTCAACTGCTTTGGTAATTGGTCCCGTTAGTATACTACATGTTTTTTCTCGGGAGATGGCCGTGATCTTCCCCCGCTGAATGGCGAGATCCGGCGCCTACCTACCGTCGACTAGTGGGGTATCCCCCTAACCAGGACTCTCCCACCAGCGGGGAACCACCCCAGTCTAGACAAGCTCTAAGGTCCCGACCGGTCTCCCGGAATATATGGTAGTGTAGAGCACGTTAGTGTAAGTGTGTGTGTAAGGGGACAGGAGAGAACAATGAAGGGGAAGGACAGATCGCGCGTGGTCCATGGTCCGTTTGTTAAGGTACTGCCCCGGCATTCGCCTGGTGTTGATCGGAGAATCCACGGAAAACTACCGATCAGAGCAGCCGGCCGCTAGAATTCTCCTCCAGACAGCGACTGAATTCGACCTAGCTGAAAAGCTGGTGTCGAAAATCCTGCCACCGTATGGACTCGAACGTAGGACCTCCTGGTCAGAGGCGCTGCACTGACATCAGTTGATGCACTGAGCTATCGCTCCCGGTGCCTGCCCTCTGGTTCAAACGAAATACCACACCGCACCGCATCGCGCCACGCTCAGGAAATCTCTATGGATAATTTACAATAAGCTGCTCTGTACACCGTGCACCCCCCCGCCGCCGGAATCCTCTTTATTAGGAGCCTACGCTTCGTAATAAACAGCCTGGCGACCGGTAATGCCGATGTTTTCGAAACGGATAAAATTTTCATGACGTGGCTTCGACAAAATCCGACTCGCCCAACCGAGTGCGAGTCATTCGAAATAATTAAAAATCATTTTCTGAGCGAGGATAAGTCCCCTTACGCCCCCATTCCCCGCCTTCCGATATCGGGCGACTAATTTTTGTGTTGTGTTGCATATAGATTAAACCGATATTAACTCTGTCTCTGATATCGGCTTTAGTAGCTCTCGTGAAGAAAAAGCAACAACAGAGAGGTAGCTAAAATTGTATTATACAGGGTATCATCATTATTGGCACTTGCAGTTCCCGTGTTAGAGGATATCTGATGTGAATTTCTCTGCGGACGAGAATAGAAAAATGAAATGTAATTGGGTGTAGATTTTCTACAAAAAATAGATAATTTAATTTTGTTGCAAAAAGAGAAGCAATGTCGTATTATAAAAACGTTTCAAAAGAATATTTGAACGTATTCTACGCATTGTAAAATAAATTGCCGTTATTCACCACACAAAAGTAGATATTATGGTCTTCGTAGTTTCTAGCTAACGAATATAACAGTAAATTTAGATAAGCAAAGTCTATTTTCAAAGTTCATTTCGATGTGATTAAAAAATTAAATTAACCACTTGTTCGATTAACACATAAGATCATACAGAGAAACGTTTTGTCTTTAATTTAGATAGCACTATATGTTTATCGCGTTGTGAAACGCTGTGTATTGAGACTCTTTAAAGAAAATCATGAAAATGCAACAAATGTCGAAATTATTCACAAGTTTACTTTAGTTTTCTCTGCAAAGGCACTAGTTATATTTCAACAAAAGTAAACAACACTTTTTATACTACTAAAATAGTGCT
>BLKR01002598.1:18240-187270 GCA_011170035.1 Teleogryllus occipitalis | reverse complement strand
AGATACAAAATCCATTATTATCGGATAACAAATTTAACTAAATATATCTAATATGCGCCAAAAATGTATAAATTAATATTTTTTTAAGCATTGAAATTTACTAAAACGAAAAAAATAGTGGTTTGAGTCAGAACATTGCCATAAGAATTGAAATAATTGTTCAGAAATATAAATATTTAGAAAGTTTTTAAGGCGCATTTGATGAGTAGTTGAACATTCAGCAAACCCCTGTGTTTAGACATAGATGACTTGGGTGGCTCGTTTCAGCATCATTTTAATTGTCAAAACGATTTGGGATGTTACTACACATGTCATTACAATAATAACTGCAGATTTGTTTCAAGGAATTGCCAATTTTAAAGGAAATTTTATCGAAAACGTAATGTAATTTACACAAACTCTCAAAATTGGAAGTAAATTTCAATACAACATACATTTTAATTGTAAATAAATTCCGCATCAAATTTCAGCCTGAATTATTTTAGAAATTCGTGGTAAATTTCTTGTTAATTCCACACTCACATAAAACGTATATGAAGTCTATATTGGTATCAAGAGAATGTTTTACAGTAAGTCGACCCGAGCCGCTCGGCCGTCACCTGACAGATAGATCGATATCCAGAGGCTATCTCACAGACCGCGTGATCGTAGATGCTGCCGGATTATCGTGAAACGAGCAGTCGTGACACAGACGCGATCGTGTTGTGGCTACCAGCGGAAAGTGAAAGTGTACACGTACATGGAGTGGAACTCAGCCGACACTGAACAAGTCTTCCCGGGAATGTATCTCGCGCTCTAAATTGCCTGCACTTAGAAATCTATAAGGAAAGTTAAAACGTCGCCCAACGGTATGATGCATATGATTCTGTGATTGACAGGTGTGTTACCCATTCTATTAAAAGATTTCTATCTTGCTGAAAAAGTAATGCTTAGAAATAACAAGTATAAAATCACACGACAGATCTGACATTGGAAAGTGATAGTTGTAAATAAAGAAGACTGAAAATTGTACATATGTTAAGGAAAATCCACTAACATTTTAGGTCGTTAAAATTTTCTTTTTATAATTGACATGAGGAAATTAGAATAAAACAATAGATATTTAGCCAACATTCCAAAATATTCATTTTCTCACGAATGTCGTTCGATGTGATCAACCTTTGGAGATCTTGGATTCCATGATAAGTTACAAATTCAATATTTTAAAAATAATATCATTGTATTTGCTCTAACCTATTTGTCTGGACATAAGTTTTATTTTAACAACACGAAAGATCAACCATAGATACGGAGACGTAGTCATAATTCTACCTCTTTCTCTTTATCAAATATTTAATTTATTACTAAATACAGCACCAGCAATAACTGCCATGAAATATTGGTGAAAACACAACATTAGACCTGCTCTGACAGATGACCACCTGAAGACATGTCCGAACAGATCTATCCTGTGTGTGTGTGTGTGTGTGTGTGTGTGTGTGTGTGTGTGTGTGTGTATATACTCCGCATGAAGCAACTGATCGCGCCCTCAACCGATGTTCTTAATAGAGATTGGCCAATACATTACATAACAATCCACCAAGACTAACACAAACGCACACATCCACGCAACCATCTGATTTGCGATATAGATTTTCACCGGGAAATTGCTTCCAAGTCATTCGTGCGACAGTGGTGGTGGTGGTGGCTGCGACCCATCGTACGTTGCGGCCACCGTCCCATGACGTAAACCCACCAAGACCGGTCGCTCCCAATGCAACGTGCCACCTACATCCCCGCCAGCCAATCTAACGTATTATATCTAAGGGTCCAGCTCATTGCGCTCGGTCGGTTCTCAATAGGCACTGCCCACGCTCCGAACCGCGCCGCCGCCATCACTGCCGCCGTTCGGTACTGTCGCGGAGTATGGCTCTCGCATTGGAGGACACGGCCCCGCGAGGAACTGTGCGTCGCGGGGCGGTCGGGTCCCAGCGGTCGCTGCAGCCCAGGCACAGACGGTACAGCACGACTGCCACCGCCGCCACCGCCCCCGACTGGAGAATATTGCTCGGGCGGAGTCGCGGCGTTTCCGAAGGCTCTTGGGCCGGCTCCCGGTCGCACCTCGCTTCCAGAGCTACCTACATTTATCTCGTGGCCGGCATCGCCCCCCGGAATCCGTGAATGATGATGTTATTAACCCGGCTCGCCCGCGCGCTCGCTCTCTACGGAGACTCCGATGCGCGAATGGACGACGAACACGAATCCAAATGACTCACTCTCTGGTTCAACGGTGAAATGAGATGGATGTAATGTTTGTGTTATGAAAGCAATTTCGAATTTCCGTAAGTAGATATGTAAACCAGAGAACAGTTCATCATACGTAAACATTCAAGATTTCGCATCTACATATAAAAACACGTTAAGGGAGGAATACGCTTTAACTGAGGTTAATTAAACTCTTTCAGGTTTTACTCGAAATACTACGTCACCCTTTATTTGAACATTAAAAACTGTAATGACATAAACAATTTCACACGAGTAATTCACAAATAAATTCTGGTTCGATCTAATTTCACAAGAAATAGTGGTTATTAGTTCCAAAATTACTAAATGCTTTCACAAATCATTTTGATTAGACTGAATAGACTGTATGATTTACTTGCTGTTATTTTATTATTTTAGATTTAATAACGACTTTGTTTTAAATGTTTTTCTGATGTTCTGTTCGTAAATAATGTGAATCAAAACTTTCAAGATGGCTAGAGCACATAACGGATAATTCTTATACAAAAGCAAAGAATACCTATTCTGTAAATAATTAGAAACTATTATGCGGTCAAATAATAATATATATTAGTAGTCTAAAGACAATTTTGAAAACCTCCAATATATTGTACAGCTAACAATATAGTGCAACACAACATAGTTCATACGCAATTTCTTTTTAGATTTCTTAGAAATAATCAAGTGAAATCAAAATTAAAAATTACATACCGTTTTATATTACGTATGAAGTACTAAAATACATTAAGGGTAAACTGTTTTGTTATTTACAGAACAGTCTACAAATTGCACCTATGAGGAACCTTGGGCAAGATCGCAAAGAAGCACTAACAGGTACACTAAATGTTGAACCAGGAAAAAAAATGTTTCGTTAAAAATAGCAGGTTACACATCCACTAATTGTCAAATATCCTAATAAATTACCGATTGAACTCCTTTCCGAGCCAGAAGCAAACTCGTTTTAACTACCCGTTGGAACGCACACCGTCCTTAACAGCCTTGATCTATTCGAACACTAATTATCGGGGCATTATTGGTTCGCGGACGTGTCGGGATGGCCTTGGTGCGAGGATTTATGGGCCCAGAGGCCTCCGAGTGTGTAGGCGCTGGCGGCGTCGCAGCGTCGCGGCGCCGAGCTTCGGGGCGGGCCGCGCGCACGGGCGTCGCGATGGCGCCGAAATGGCGCGCGCGCGATTGGCGCCAGGGGCGGAGGTCTCGGATGGCGCCCTCGCCGGCGGAGCTTAATGGCGTTCCGAAGGCTCTAAGCCGCGGAACGAATCGGGAAGGAGAGTCTGTGGGAGTGACGGCTTCCGCGTTGAGAAGTAAGAAGTTATCTTTTGTGTTCTTTAACCATCTGTTATTATGAATTACTAGTCTGGGTCGTTCAGTAACCATGAAATATTTAAGCAATTTTAAGAGTTTATTATGTATACGTTGAGGTAACTTGCATCTATTTTTAGTACAACCGAGGAATATATTACTTTTAAGTTGTTTTATTACCATTAAATAGAGAAAATGGGACATTAAGTGAAGAAAAAGGGATATGTTGGATGATATATGCTGACCTAAATATCTAAGAATTTAGTGGACTATGTATATTAAAAATTAATAAATGGTTTCCTTTGGACAGATTTCATGGAAAATACATTAAAGCTCAACTTGATAAATCGATTTATTTCAGTCATTCTAAACAAGATAATCATAACATCGAAACCAAAGACAAACCGCTACTGAGATGACTTCAATTAATCATTTCCTATTTTTTTCTTTCCTTTCATTTAATAATTGCTGAAGAAATGTATACATCATTTTATTTAAACATAATACAAATAGTTATTTTCCTTACAAATAATAAAATATGGTTTCTTTAAAGAATAATACCGAAATTCTGTTGAAACAAGGAAATGTGGATGTGGAAGGGACGATGACTTATTTTTCAGTTGTTGAAATAGTGGCAGAGCTCGTATGAATTTACAAAACAATTCTGAACTTAATATAGGCGTTTATAATTATCTTTATTAATTAAATAGCCGTTTTCATTTCCCCCAATTTCCAAGGGCCAATACCAATTGTAATATGGAAAAATATTTCTCATGGCAAACAAACTTTGTGACTTGTCTATTCACGAATTATTTGTTTTTTACAGAATGTGACCTTATTTGAAAATATTTTCAACTGCACACTTGATATTTGACAGTGATGAGAATATGAAATAGATGTCAAATAAAAAAGATGTAAATATATTTATTATCTCCCGAGATGCTGATTTTGCAAATGACCAGCTCCACCTTTCTTTTTAATTAACATTTCTTAACAAGCACAATATCCGAATTCATAATCAGCAAAACAGACATAAAATATTATTACGATGTACTAAAATCAATTTACTATTTTTAAAGTCGCCAGTTTATACTGAATTGATGCGAAAAATATGTAAATTATAACGAACATTAACATCATCTCCCAGTAATATAGTATAATGAAAATATTAAGCCTTCTGAGAACAGGATTTAAAACGCGTAATCTGACCTTGTTATTCACTGTCGTTCAATATCATTACTGCAAAAAACCATGTTATTTGTGGCGTGCCAAGTAATAAAGATTTATGTCTGTAATCGACTATTAAAAAGCACGTAGGCAACAAAGTATTTTCCGGGAAATAATACGATTGTGTAATTGCGGTACCTCAAGTAAATTAACTGATCGTTTACGTTTAGCTCTGATCACAGTTATTTCAACGCGATCCATTAATCTAGTTTCACAAAACACACTGCTGACCTTCAAAATGCCTGCTGTTCAAATCATCGGAACGAAAGAGTTTTTCGGTGCAAAATGTTAAGAAACGAACCGCTTTGCTCGTACCATTTTTCAATTTCTAATGAATATCAGTAAAAAGGATGTTAATTAATTGTATTCATTTTAAAAAAAATATTCATTACGTATCTTGTTAAGTCGGAAAACAAAATAAGGAAACTTGAAAATGAAGTGAATTTTGTTTTTTGAACTGCTTGTGCTAATTGTTTAATAAAGATCATGGATTGAAAATATTACATTAAATATTGTTGACTTATTTTTGTATGATAGAGCAGTTTATACAGATATAGAGAAATAAAAAGATTAGTCTTCTACAGTTTTGTAAACACCAGGACATGTTGTATGTGCGGAGGAGTGTAAATTAATCAAATATATGTCAGTCATTGGACAACATTTCTTCACTGGTGGTTGGAGATCAATCAACTTCGGTGCCCACATTAACAGTGAAGATTAAATTTAGCCCATTAATAGTGTAGATTAATAGTGAAAACGATACATATTACTTCTGATTAATAACATTAAATGTTACCAGTTTTCACTTGCAGGTAATATATCCAGCCTAAATGAACATTTTTACAAAAACCTTTTACCATTTATCTGCGGAACTGCAGTCGGTTGTACTTGCTATATTTCACCGATTTTTTCTGCAGCTGCAGCACAGAATTTTAGCAAAATATTTATAGCAAGATATTACTGAAATATGTTGAATTAGAACCAAGAAAGACAAGAAAGTTCAGAATCAATTTTATGTTATACTTTACACGCAATCTCTTGTGTCATTATTATACAAACAAAGAATCTCCTCTTTCAGAACTTTAGAACAGAGATCCTAACCTTACAAATTAAATACATAAATATCTTTTATATTAAGGGAAAAATAACACCATTAAAATTTTTCAAAAGAATATACAGAGATTAATTTTTAAAACTGTTGTCTAGCATCTTTATGTAATAGGTTACTTGTATCATCTTCTATCAGTTATTACGGATCGTTGGCTTTTGTTCCCAAGCGAATAATATTCCCATTTCAGTCCCTCTAACCACCTCGATTACGGTAGTCTGCAACACTAAGTTAGCACTGAGAAAAAGAAGCCATAACATCATGGACTATATTACCATGGACCTATATGGACATAATTACATGGACCTATTAAGCAAACCATCCGACATGAATCCACTCCTGAAGATAGCACTGATGTGAAAGCAAATCTGCCGGGCGTAGTTTTCAGCAAAGAACGACAACAGACATTAACAACGAAAGCAACAAAATCAAAAGGTACTGCGAACTAAATACTCCTATTGCAAGTGCATATTAAATGGACAAAGTGCAAATCTGGCTAACCAAATTATCCTATTAATGTTAAGATTATCTAAAGCGGTTAGATAAAGAAATATTTGCGGTTAGAAAGCATACTACGGACTTCTGCTGGATGGAGTTGACATTAGTCAACACGAGAAGGCTAAGGTACTTGTATTGCATTACAATGGCTAGGAAGATAAGATATTGGGAACTGAACAGGGATCTCACTGGTGGTGGCAAGTTTCTAAGGTAAATGCAACAGAAGGCGTGTAGTTTCGACGTCACACTGTTACAGATGAACATTTCTCCTTACATACACGGTACTACCAAATATAACTTCATTGCTCTTCCGTATACGTTCGCCTTTTCTAGTTGGCAACGATGTTTCGGTTCCAACCGTCACAAATTAGATAAAATAACCTTGATACAAAATGAATAAAAAATACAAAATGTCGGCGGCATTTTTAAATCAAAACCCTTTCCGAGAACACACAACACCCCTCAACTCGAACAATCACCTCACATCAGCCTGCGCCCAACATTAGCTAGTTGAAGCTCGTATTGATCTGATTTTATGCCTTAATACACCCTTTTTCAAACCATCTGGCTAATGTAAAATTTAAACGGGTATTCCTAATATTAAACCATCTTTGTGCGGTACATCCGCCCAGCGCCGTCTGACGCGGAATCGAACTCGCGGCCCGGCGGACGCGCCGCGCCGCGTGGGGAGGCGCGTGCGCGAAAATTTATAGGCGGGATTTCAGCGGGACCCTCCCACCTAATGCGCGCAATTTGTCTGCTTCGCGCGTTGTGCTGGGCGATCGGAAAGTCGCGACCGGGAAAGTTGGCCGCGGCGGTGCGAAGTGCCACTGTTAACGGATGGCGGTCTATCGGACTGAATGAGTGAATGTTACGTATGTCATTTGTCCCGTAAAAGCAGTGCATATTGCATTATCTGAGGTGGTGGGGTTCCTCGTCCATTAAAACGTGAGATTCGGCGACGACCTATGCAATCCTACAGGAGATTCCTTCTCCAGGTGATAGTAAAGTGGATGTGTGTGTGTGTGTGTGTGTGTGTGTGTGTGTGTGTGTGTGTGTGTGTGTACGCGCGCGCTGTGTAAGGGAAAGAGAAAGGTCAAGAATGAAGAAAGAAAGATCGGAACGCGTTTCTCAGGGCACTGTTGCGGCATTCACCTAGTACTGATCGAATAAATAACGAAATACTATCGTTTAGAGCAGTCGCTAGAATTCCCTTCACGACTGGTAGACTTCGACCCAGCTACATATTTAGCGTCGTAAGTCCACTAACGATTGGATTCGAAGCTAGGATATCCCGATCAACGATGCAATCCCAATCAACGATGTTGGTGCAACGGCGTTGCCATGGAGCCATTGCATGAGGTCACTTGATTGAGAATATATGATGTTGTGAAGAGCATGCCGAAATTGCTTGGCCGAAAAAAGGGGTATTAAAATGTTGAAGAGGGGTGTTAAAATGTTGGTGAGAACTGAAGTTTTATTTTTTCCACTGCTCAAATTCTAAGTACATATTATTTTTTTTTAATTGGTAGCTTTGTAAATGGTTAGTTAATTTGACTTCGTATGCTATTTCATTTGTATAATCTCAGTTGTATTCATCAATCATTTAATTTCTGCTTGCTCTGCCACGTTACCCGTAGGCATGTGTTACGTTCATTTTAATAGTTAAGTATCTAATATCATCTAAGTTACGATTTGAAAATTTGTATTTTCGAAAGATGTAAATACAAAACATTATTATTTAAGTTCTCAGTTACACAAATCTGACATATTTATCAGTGTATTAAACGTATGCTGTACAGCTGCTTTGCATACATATTTAAATTTAATTAACAAAACATGTATTCGGAACTTGTTATAAGTATTTCATATTTTACTTAATGAATAAATAAACTGTACATAATTCGGGTAGGCAAAACTATTAGGTAAAGCCAACCTTTAAATTTAGAAATATTTGCTTTAAACCAGTTCATTACTGCTTATTCGATTTAACTTCTATTTCATTTCTTTCTGAGAATTTAGATATTCAATTAGATCAATGAATTAAATAATTATATATTTAGGTATATTATTCATAAAAGGAAGTTTAGAAAATAAACTGTGATGCAAAGTGATACAGACACCTTGTATATGTCTGCCTGTAAGAATTACTGGAAAGAAAATCAACCAAAACTTTTATAATTTTTTTACTTTAAGACTAATAAAAGAAAAATCGTCTAATCTTTACAAATACAAAACCAAAAACGTTATAAAGTAGAAAGGTATATTTTTAAGTACACATAAAAACCGGGAGAGGTAGCTCAGGGCATTAAATGATATCACAGCGGTGCCTCTGATCGGGAGGTCAGGTCGAGTTCCGACGGTGGAAGGATTTCAGCTACATAGCAAGAGTTACTAGAATTCAGTTGCAGACTAGAGGAGAATTCCAGCGGCCCGCTGCTCTGATCGGTAGTTTTCCATGTTTTTTTCCGATCAACACCAGGCGAATGACGGAGCAGTACCCTAACAATCGGGGCACGGATCGCCTGCGATCTTTCCTTCCTTTACTTGTCTTATACTTATCCCTTACACACACAATTACACTTATATGCACCCACCGAGGAAAAACATGCACTTCACTTACGAGAATAATGACCTTATCAGTTGACGCGACTACAATCACTAATCAATCATTAATATAATACATTTAATACTAACATTCCTCTGCAAAAGTAGTAAAACCTATCAGCGGTCACAACAAAAGGACTAAATTATGAATGCATTACTCTCACACTTTACTTATTCTGTCATGACAAACGTTATACTACTGCAAGAAATAAACAAGAATTTACAATGAACATGAAATGAACATGACCAAAACACGTGCTCTGTCTACGAGCTGTCCGTAGACATATTTCTCATACTGCATTCATTTCATTGACCTCGCATAACATCTAGAACACGTTACACTGCCTAGTAGGCAATAAAATTTTGTCGACCCAATCTAACCAAAACACACCTACATACACAAAAGCGCTAATGAGTTGGAGGCAAGGACGACTTAGGACATTACAGCGGCAACTCGCTAATTTTCCTCATCTGGATAAAATAACAGTAATATTGGAAACTCTATGTGAAATTTGTGATAGACAAACCGAATGTAGTACAGGTTAAAAGGGTCCGGTGCGATCTAGATCATGGAATCAAGAACAGTGGAGCACGACTAACTTCAACATGCTTGTTAATGTCGCGCGGACGGTCTTGCTAGAGTTCGCGGACCTTGTGTCTCGAACTACTAAGCATTTATTTAAAAGCAAACGTTATGCAAAGTCAGTTAGTGCCCTAAAATAGAAGTTAATTTCCATTTCTCCTACTAGAGCCAAGAAATGACCAATCCAAATGAAATACATCAATCATATTTCAAATTGACAATTGAGAGCAAAAGTAAATACTTTGAATTGAAAGGAACTTGATTTCGTAATCGAGTTTACTTAAGAGGGCAAATAATTGCATTGACTTCTCTCATTCCATTAGAAGGTTTAGCATGCAAGAATTAAGAATTGTCCGCCTGTAAGAGAGTCTTGTTCATTTATTGATACTTATTAATTTATTCCATATATTTCTACATACAACAAACATAATAAAGATAACACAAACGAAACATAGTTCAAAAGGAAAACTAGTGAAGAATTCATCGTTGCTTTTCTTTGGTAAAACTATCTATGCAAGGCAGAATTTAACAAGAAAATAATATTAATGAACATGAAATAAAGTAATAAGTAGTTAAATATATAAATATCATTCAACTCTCTAGTGTCTTACAGAATACATCAGGCAAACATACTTTCCCACAAACCAGCCGTTTTTCTTTGTCTTTTTTGTACTACTTAGCTTCCCCGCTACAAGCTTGTGCTTATACATACATCGCTCTGAATTTGGAGGGGAAATGAGAATGGAGTCAGGGGAAGTCGCAGGTGTTCACAAGAGCGCCGAGCTGCCCAGGCAGGCAACTATACTCCGACTTAAAAACAGTGGCACTTCAAGGAGACGAGCTAGTCGGAGAGGGAGAAACTGTTATTCAAACGGGAACATCATTACGGCTTTAAATTTTGGTTTTGGAGCTCCCTATTGGAAGACAACGTCCCCCTCTTATTGTAGGTCCTGGCCTTTAAGTGCCACTACGCTTAAAACGAAGTATTGCTCGTGCGGGCGCAGTGAGACAGGCCAGCAACAAAACTGGATTCGCAGCTGATGTGCTAGGGAAACTCCCGGTTCTCAGTCTCTTATTTTCCATCATTGCCCCTCCATCACTTACCACCATAACTTTATCATTAGGAGGCGGATTTTAATTAAATGTCATTTTTTCTTTTCACTTTAGAACAATGCCGTTTAGTATAGATATTCATTTTATGTTATGACAAAAGGAAATGACTAATTTTTATAGGTCATTATTTTGCATTTTTTGTCGATTTTGACTAAGTCATTTTTAACTTTTCCCATCATTTTTAATGCATTTTTTGCTGATTTGATCAAATTTAAGGTCATTTTAATGGTACTTGCTTCAAATAATATTTACGAGATGTAGTCTATTCTGTTTGTTCGCTCAGAAATTGTTTTGACAGCCCTTGATAGTATGTAATTCCTGTGACGTATATCAGCGCCATTGTCAGTTCCGCCGATTTCGGGATAACTAAAGACAGATTTTCTGGCAAAGAACAGTCAAAACCAAAAGTTTCCAAGCTTAGTTGTCTCGAACGAATGGAAGAGGCGTCCACTACATTAGTAACATATTCAACAGCTTGAGTTCATCCGAACTGGTTTTGATAAAAAAATTGTCATTTTTTTCTTTGGTTTTAGGGCATTTTTAAAGCATTTTAAGAGCATTTTATTGATCATTTTTGGCGATGTTTTTGGTCATCAAAATCCGCCCCCTACTTATCACCAACAATCTCTAGGTATCAGCTTCAGAATAGTGAAATATAATTCTTAAGTTACAGAGACGTTGGTTAGCAGTCTGTTCTTACATCTTTCACGTGGTCCTAGATTTCTGTCACGTGTCCACGACCTAACCAACTTCCCACAGAAGTTTTTTTAAAATAATTTCTTCTTGTTCGACAACACTGTCTTTCAAGGGTTTTAATAGTATATAATATTATTTAATGACATTTTGGGATTCGCCATCGATAAAGTATAAGCGATTTGCACTCTGAATTAATTGTTAATTAAATTTGGTTCTTAATTAAGAAGATGAAGGTAAATGCTTATGTTAAGGAGTTGAGGGTGTTATAGTTTACGGGGGTTTGTATCTTGTCTTTGGAAAATCTATATTTTAATATTCTGTAACTGTGTAGCACAATTACGAATCGCGTGAACGTTTATAGTGGGAATTTTAACTTGAACCAGTTCTGATTCGCAGATATTCATTGTTTCATGTTCTATATGTTCTACAGTAGCATAACGTGATTTAATTAACATATTGTACACAGTTTCACTTTCACCTTATTGCATCATTTTTCGTTTCTTGGATTCGTTTCCATAGTTATTGATATCAATACTTACGGTAGATGATTGTTGGGATTGAGGATAATGAAGAAGTTGAAGAGCTACTGCTCTGAAACACTGAAGCTGAGGTCGCTGCACAGTCAATTGCGATGAGCTGCGCTCCATAACGTTGAGAAGGCTGCCCTTGCTGTACTTCTGTTGTTGCTGCAAAGTTTCCTCGTTTCCTTGAACGTGTTGTAGTTGCTGCAGTTGACGCAGATAAAGAATTTGTTGGTCCAGCTGTTGAATAATAGCGTGTAGTTGATATTAAACAGTTTTAGATTCACACGCTTCTTTGTAAGCGTCCCTTATGTCTGCTGCAAAACAAATCAGGCCGAGGCCAGAGTCAAGACGGGTGTGCTCACTTTTAACTCGCTGAACGATGTTCAATTTTTCATCGATTAATGTTATAGAGTGTACATTATTTTGGCTGATAACTATAGTATTATGGTTTCAAATTACTAAAGCACTGGTTTCACTAACACATGCCATACTGTTGCCACGGAGTAAGAAAGAGAAGCTCGATGTGCACTGCGCCGAGGCTCAAGCAAAACTGTGGAGCAGAAGTCTCAGAATAATCGGCAATGGTGGAACCGCGATTTCAAATTATTCTTAAAAAATAAAATGTTCAATATTCGTTGATTTTCGACTGTATTCTTGTGGAGAAAAGATTTTACTTCTCTCAATTTTTAATCTAAAACCTTCAGCCAAGCTCTTGATTTTCGTTAATCTGTTTTTACTTTCTTGTTAGAAGTTCCCTGGTCACATCTATCACCTCCTTAAATAGAACCATTCGGAGCAGGTTGGCACTGTTTAATTGGGGTTGGTTAGTACGGGGTTAACCACCTCATGGCCTTAAAATAAAATTATCATCACCTCTCATCTCCTTAAAATAAAATTATTTTTTATTTTTATTCATACCAAGGGTAGAAGCGCCAGTAAATGATATATTTAAGAGCATTTTCGTAGTTTCTCTCAAATTTCAGCTAGAGAACTGAATCTGTTACGTAAAACTCATTGGCAATCATCATACTTCATTTTCACTTGATCCCTTGCTTGAAGATGGCGAATTTTTTATTTGTGATTTTTAATTATTTATTTCCAAACTTTTTTTTCAATAGAGACTTTATAAAACGGTGGTGGTCAGATAATCGATGCAGTATTTGACTCCCTATTTCAATCCATATTTCGCTCCCTTAACGTGTCTGAGACCAAAATAATCTCCAAAAGTACCCTTCAGATTGCAATACTACAATCCGAATATTAATAATTCACCTCTTTTTTAATATAAAATAAGGTCCAGATAAAAAAAATTGTTCTAATCCTCCCCACCAGAAGACACAAAATCCACGTTCAGTATCTCTGAAAGTAGTATGAATTTTCAATTCATATTTTTCAAAGTTTGTACTTGAAGTGTTCACTATTGGCGCAATCTGGAACTTTTATTTGCTCGTATATCGCATGTTTGAGTAATCTTTAGTATTAAACTTGAAATAAATAAAGTAACATACCCAGTGTTCCAGAAGAGACAAAAATATTTTTTATTACAAAGTTGTACAAAAATTAAGAAAAAAAACTTAGATAAAATTAAGATTGCTGTTGTTGTCAATGTGAGGCTGTTCCTAATGACCAACCAGTGATTAATTTGTTTGTATTTATTTTTGTATATAAAACGTTGAAAAGTAATTAATTTGATATTGACACTCAACATCCTCACAGAAGTAGTGTGTGAACCCACCCGATGGCCTGCACCAAGCAACCCCACAGATGTGGTTGATTGCCAACATGTTACAAGTGCAGCAGGTTTATAAGAAAGATTGAGGTGAATGGCGGGATTAGCAAAACAAACAGAACTTTAAAGCAGGTGACAGCAACATATTTTATTGAAAGAGAATGTATAATAAAATCGAATAACTACTAATAACTCAGACTAAAATAGAGTTACATTGTGTTGACATTCATTGACTTCTTCACGTCATTCACTGACTTGATCGCCAACAAATGATATACCTATATGGAGTCATGTGTTTGCAATGAAAAGAGTGAATTGCACCGGAAAGAAACAAATAAAGTAATTTAAAGCATTTTGTGCTCGCTGGTAATGAATTAATATGTATATTAAGTCATAGAATTCTTTCCATTACTTACCCCTTGAAAATTACACCACTCAACCTATTCCCCAAATCGTGGCCTTAAAAAACTGAAGCGGACTTTAGCCAACAAATCATCTGGAAGAGCCAGTCCCACCCCTTCCCAGGTTAACAGCGGCAATGACATATTTCCCAGCGGCAGTGACATATTTGAAATTGGAGTGGTCCGTCGCATTTACAGCAACATTATTGATGAAAACATAAGCGAACGTATTAATAATTAATGTCTTTTGTCTTTATTCGTATAATATTATTTGCATCATGCTCATCGCAACTTTGAAAACTAGAGGTGCTAAAACAGCACGTACTTTCTCGCGCATATTGTCACGCCAAATTACCCGAAAAGTATTCAATTTTCGAAAAATTGTACATGAGCTTATCTATCTTCAAGTAACAGATTTCATTCAGGAAAACAATCTCTGTCTTTAATATTTTAGTTTTAGGAAGGCTCGGAAAAAAATTTTGAACTTTTGCAATTTTCGAAAAATCAGGGTTTTCAACTAACATAAGACATAAACCATTCCCTTAAACCTTCACATTATTCAACAACAAAAAACAATGGAGACATTATTTTGAAAACTTGGAAAATGTCAGGAGCTTCATGTAAAGAACCCCCGAAAATTAAAATATCGGTTTCCAATTCAAGGGGCCACGACATCAGTCAGATGGATTGGGTAATATCAGTTTCGGAGGAAATCGACTGAACGGTTTAGCCTCTCGCGTTGTTCACAGATAAACAGACAAATGGGCGGACAGACAGACGTTTTCTTGTCATTCGATTTTTCGGTATCAAGGACCCACAAAACATGGGACACCATGTGTTGGAGGATTTTTTAAATTTAGCAACTGGATTTATCCACTTTTTTGTTGCCAGGGCCCTATAATAAGAGTTTTTCGGCCGAAAATTCGCTGTTTTTTGCGCATTACATAACTTTCTCTTTACTCCGTAGCGAGAAAGTAAAAATCGATCTCTAACATTGTTTTGACCACCACGGGTTGTACTGTCCTGAAGAATGTACTGTCTCATTTCACTCCATCTCATTCGCTACGTCATTGCAAGCACGGAGAGGTCACTGGTAGCCAGCTTCGATTGTGCAACAGCAGGGATCGTTTCATCAAATCCCCAACCCTGCCGAGCTCTGGTCGTTGGATATGAAGAGAAAGTCACGCTCCCACAAATAGAAGTTCGCAGAAGACCACGAACAATATGGAGGGAGCGCGAGGCACGCTATAAGAAGCAACGGTCGTCAGGGCATTACGATTTCTTACATGACGAAACATCTTTATGAGCAGTGACTTGGAGAACTATTGCTTCAGTGATTTAGTTGTGTGTCGCTCCATAACGGAAGCGTGTGTGAAGGAAAGCGGACTCGCAATTCAGAAAATATGATACAGCGATAAGAATGGAATTACCACGAGTAGTATGTTGAAAATCATCGTGAAGAAGACATGACATTTTAAAATAGGACTATGATAAAAAGAAAATATGTGAAAAAATGTTATAAATGCGCAAAACACTTTAAAACATTAGAATCGATTGTCATTGGAAAAAAAAATGTAATAATGTTCGTCTAAAGTAGCCAAGTAATACAGCCTACAAAAAGGGACACGAATACCCGGTTTAAATACCATAAAAACGTATTCGTTGTTAGTTAATTGACTCAGAGAGCATCTATATTTCTCGTTAGTGTGCATGCTTATTCTTTGATCCCTAACCCCACCCCCTATTGTAAGATATCAGCAGAAAAATAAAGATTATTTAATCCATGGATTCGTATACCTATATCGATTTAATGAAAAACTATTTAAAAGACAAATAAAGGAGCGTATAGGTTTCGATATATTTGTAAAGGGCAAGGTTTAAAGTATTTACATAGACCAAAAACCAATAAAAATCCGTCATTTGAACTATTTCATGGCATATTGAGAAAAAATATTGTTTACAGCCAACGTAAGCTCCCTACCGGCAGTTAGTGAAAAATGCCCAAACAGTTTGCTGTAGCATTGCGGACGTTTATTAAATAATTTCAGCGTCAATTCACTTTATCATGAATCAGTTCAATCTAACATCTTCCTGTTTTCATCGAAACCTTCATTCCAACACATATGCTAATGTCGTTGAAATTTTTTACGTTCTTGCTCTTTCTTCGTAAGAAAAGAAAGTATTGTAATCGGGCAGCGGAAAACGGCGAATTTTCGAGAGAAAAACTCTGGTTGTCGGGCCCAGGTAAGGAAAAGTGGATAAATATTTTCTACATGTAGTAAATTACTTCCTCTAACACGTCGTGTTGATAGAATTCCAGTTTTGAAGGTCACTGATACCGAAAAAGCGATTGACAGCAAAATGTCTGTTTGACTGTGGTCAACGCTAACACCTACATCTTTCAGATGATATTCTCCGAAATTGATATTCCCAGATCGATTTAAAGAAACTCGATATCCTACGAGTTTGAAATGGATATTTTTATTTTTGGAGGTCCTTTACAAGAAGCCTCATCGACATCTTCAAAATTGTCTCAAAAATGGCTCCAATTTTTTTTATTAAACTTTCTCCTCAGATAGTGTAAACGACGCTTACAAGAATGGTGCAGTATATTTTTCGTTGAAATCCTCGGTTTTTCAAAAATTGCATAAGTTTGATTTTGTTGCGGTGTCTTCCTGCAACTACAAAATTTAAGATAGAACTTCTTTTCCTTAATAAAATCTGTTCTTTAAAGTTGGATTTAATTTTGCGTAAAATGTAGGCAATTTTTAAAAAAATTATTGTTTCAAAACCGACTACTAATTTTCTTTTGCTTCTTGCACGTATCAAACAACGATAAAAATTGGCCCTAGTCCCATTTCCGGCGAACTCTCTCTATTTTCTAAAATTGCAAAACTGTAACATTGCAAAATTACAAATTTGGAGATAGAGATATTTTTGCCTTGAACGAAATTCTAAAGATATCAGAAGTTCACGTATACGTTTTTACGCTATTTTTAAGTGAAGTTAACGCAAACTATTTTTTATTTACAAAAATCCCTCCAATTTTTTCCGGGTACAGATTGAACAAGGAACGGTTAAAAGAATACCGTAGATCTCATTTTTATTGAATTCACTGAAATTCACTGATTTCGAAAATTACAAAAGTTAGATGAAGCAAGTAATGAAATTCACTTACTTAGGAGTTTAAATTTCAAGCACCTGGAATATGTATAATGAAGTCAAACAGCAAGTAATGAAAGGAGCAAGAATATCAGGGCATTTGAAAGATGTGACATTGAGAAACAAATTTCTTAACGTAGAAAACAAAGTAAGCATTTATAAAACTATGGTAAGGCTATGACATATGGAGCAGCAACAAGGGAAAATAATAGAAGAACTAAGACTCTACTTAGAACATCAAAGATGAGAACATTAAGATTAATATTGGGTGTAACAAGATGGAATAAAATTTAAAACCAAGATATAAGAAATGAATGCGACATACCGACAGTAAAATTTGTAAAAACAAGAAGATGGAATGAGCACATTAGCAGGACAGACAGCAAAAGACTATTCGAGATTGCGAGAGATTCAAAACCTACAGGAAAACGCGAGCCAGGCAAACTGGAGAAAAGATGGATTGACAGTATGATTTCCACATCTTCTGAATCATCCCGATGGTGAAGAAGTGTGAAGGAAAACATGTGTAACCTAAATAAAAGTAGATGAAAACAAAAGTTAAAAATAATGCGAGAAAGTATGTGCTGTTGTAGCACCACTCGTTTCTCAATGCACAGTCCTCCTTAAACCCTAATCACTCTTCCTTGCACAAGACAAGGAAGCCACTGGGGTCGGGAGCACAACGGGCTAGAGCGGGGCGCCGCGCAGCGTCCGCGGTCAGCGCCGGCCGCCTGGCTAACGGCCGGCCGTCAGCTGCTAATCGCCTCGCATCGGTAACGACGGGCACTACACGCGCCGCCGGCCGCGGCCACCACTCACGCGCGGGCGAGTGCACGCCCCCGCGCCCGCCACCGCCCCGTCCGGACCCGCCCAGCCTCCAACCCCGACAAGGGTCACCTCGCGAAATCCGGGCAGCGAACCCCGGACGACGACGATGCAGTAAAGTCAGCAGCAGTCTGGAGCGCCGAGCACCAGTCCTCGAATCTGGAAGGCGAATACCGCACTGCGAATTCCAGACCGCGAATCCCGTAAGGTAAAATAGACGGAAGTCCGGGCAACGAATATAGGACGCCGAATCCTGAAAGGCGAATTTTGGATCAAATGCCGGAAGGCGAATCCCGGACGACGAATATCTCGCGGCAAATTTCTGACCGTAAAGCCTGTACAGGCTCCCACAGACCGACGCGGAAGATTCGCAGCCTACGCGGATTGGTCGCAGCGGAAGTTTCGCGTCACGTGTTTCCTTATGAGCACGTTCAGACCTGCGCGGCAGGCGAGCGTCGCGGCAACGGATTGGCAGCGTTTAATCGGTGGCGAAATTTGTAACGCAGTTAGACGCGCTTCTTCCACTGCAACTCGAGTTTCGTGGAAGTCCGCCCGTGTTCGGGAGTGGTACCTCGCCTCTGGTCGAGCGACCTTGCCAACAGTCACCAAACGCTGACTCATTATTGACGCTCCGGTGTGAATGGTCCCACGAATTCCGCGGCCGCGTCTAGTTCGGAACTTCCCGCGCCGCACCCGCTGCGGATCTACCGCGCCGGTCTGTGGAAGCCTTACATTGAAGAGGGCGAATTCTGGACCTGAATACCGGAAGAAGAATCCTCGAAGGCGAATCTCGGATGCAGAATCTCGGAGAGAGGATCTTGAATGCCGGAATACGAATCTCGGAGGACGAATATCGCACGCCGATTTCAGACCGGAAAGCCCGAAGAGTCAAATCCGGGCGTCAAAACACAGATAATGAAACTCTGATCGTGAGTGTCGTGGTGAGACTTCTGAAAGGTGAAATTTAGATCATATTCCACAGACGTTTAATGTGATACGGTTAACGGTATAACGGTGAACTTCGAAGAGCGCAAGTTGGAATGTGAACCCCTTTGACAAAACTCGGAGAACGAGACCTGGATGGTGAGTCGTGATTGGCGAAACCCTAAGGGGGAATTCCGAACGGGGAATCACGAGCGGCGAATCCCGATCGACGAAGCCATAACAGCGAATCCCATATGAATTCCGGACAGCAAATATCTGACCGAGAATACAAAATGGCGAATCTTGAATGGCGAGTTACGGACGGAAAACGACGAATCTCAACAGGCGGGTCTGAGGCGACACTGTTATGGCGACGGTTTGGTTCAAGTCGGCGAACGCTGAAGCACGAATTTTGCGGCGAGAGACCCCATCGACGATATCTAGACCTTCAAGTAGTAATCAAATACTGTCAGACATTGAATGACGCATCTATAATGGATAATTCTGAACAGAGAATCACGGACGGCGTACGCGGCAGCCCTAATATATGACTATGAGACAGGAACGGGAATGCCTTCCTTTCGACTGCAAGAACAAAGCACAATCATGGTTATAAGATTTAAACTGGGAAGAATGAAGCCATAACCGGAAGCAGTGATAGTAGCCGACCGAGATGAAGCATTGAGATCACAATTATAATAATGCGATCCTCAATATATTCCAGATGATGAAATGCTCTTTTTGTTTGGGATATGCATCAATAAGAGATCTAATCATCTGAAGGTTTTCAAGTCTGTCAATTTCCGAATACATGAAAGACCAGTTCAAGTCTTCTAGCAGACCTGTGGAGTCTTCATAGTTACAATCACATGCTCGAAACGGTACGATAACTCACCAAAATCTGTGACATCTGTTGGACTCCGCACAATATTGTATCTACAAATCCATACTGCTCATTCGACAGGTCCAAACAAACTAGGTACTGTTATTCGGGTTTTGGAGTGAAAAAACCTTGTGATCTTGCGATCAGAACGTGACGTCATAATGGTGGTGTTCAGCCTTTCGATTGGATGACACCGTAACAGCAGCTCTGTGAAAACCGCAGTATACCTACGTGGCATGGACGCGCTGGTGCCGAACTATGACGCCCATCGCACGGAAGGCCGAATAAATAAAAAATCTAAATAAAATCAAAGGAAAAAGTAATTTGTTTTATTTTCTTGGATGCTGACACACGACTTGCACACCCAAAAAAACGCCACTGATTGACATGCAATTCTGTTAATGTGACTATTTATTTTTAGTTCGAAACTAATTTCAGCGTCTAACGGAATTTTCAAATTGTTGATTACCTTATTCTTGGTACAATAATATCGGTATGAAATACTGACATGTCATTTGTGGGAATAGTTGCAATGAAATTCGAAAAATACTTGGTCTTTGCTCTTGGATGTATTATCAATAGCGGTTCTAAGCAATTTGACTATAAAACTAATTTATTCCTGTCGAGTTACAGTAACAATCATGTTTACGACAGTAATATATAAGGATAAACTGAAGGGTTCCTGATCTGGAAACATGGGGTAAACGATTTTATCTAGAGAATAAACCCATGAATAAAAACGTAATTATATTTATCCTAGAGAAAATTATCAGATCCATAACTTACATTCTGAATTGTTTATGGTAATTAACTTTCCATATTTCCATTCTTTCGGTTCATTCAAGCGAATCAGCACTTAATATTCCTTCGTGATTCAATGAATTTCACGCTCTCAAGCAAAAGATTATCTCAAAATCTCCGATCGAATGCAGATTTTCACCAAGAAAAATCCATAGCGAGTAACTATTATGTTCATGCTACACCTACACCTTGAAAATAGCCACCCTCTCTCCGCGTGCTAGTCCAGGACAGTCACGCTTGTTCACTCAAGGCAAACTCACTTCCACGCAGTCCGAACGATCTAATCACAAATAACGGTGCTTTACATCACATTCATTAGCGAAGAATTCGCAAAACCGGACGTGTACAAAGGGGAGGCTAGCGACTACACATTGATCCAACCCGTGCGACCTCACGCGTTTGCTGTTAAGTGGGCAGCACTGCCCATAGCACCCACAGACGACAACCTGCTCGTAGCAACCTTAATTAAAGGCAAACGCGACCTCCCGCCTGTAATATACTCGGGCCACCGGGTCAGGCCGGGCGTGTATACCTCGGCGTCAATTCCATATCGAGCCGATTAAAATAACTGACAAGTTAATCACGTATCCCGCCAGGTCGCGCGGCGATCGAGTCGGCGCCCGGAGAAGGTCGAGCTGGCTAAATGGCGTGCAGTTTTCGTTTTTATAGTGCCTCCTATTACCCTGTAAACGCCCTTGACACGTCGTACCCCAACGGATAGACTAAATTGGGTGGCCAATTAGTATCGAGATGAATAGATGTCGCGGTAAAATAGTTGGCTAATAATGAGCTGTATAATGTAAAATGACAGGTGGTATCCCTTACCGTGACGATCAACCGGAAGTTAATGCGACATAAAGAACATAACATTAGTTATTTAAGTATATAACTTTAATTCAAAGAACAATCCAATATCAATAAATTTAGTGTCTTTTAAACATTTACAGTTTCTTCACTATGTGGAACACACGTTAAGAAATATGTAAATACAATTACAACATGAATTAAATCGCTTATTTGTGAAGGGATTAGGAATTTGGGAAGAGTGGACTTTAATTGCATTCTAATATAAATATTTACTTGACCCAAGTTTACAATACAGTACACGAAAGCCTGAAATTCTAATAAAAACTACAAAATTATTTTATTTTACGCGTACTTAGGATTTTATTCAGCGTTTTTTACGGTATCTCGTGTAATGCAAATATTAAATTTCCAAGTTTACAATCGCGCCCAAGAACGTGAAATTTCTTAATGATGTCTTGATAGATAATATGAGTACGTCATTAAGGAGCATGCTTCTGACTTAACTTTTTCACAAATAGCATGATAAATAATTAATATTTTAATAAAAAATAACGTTTGAATTGGGGATGTACGGCGTTTATTCTTACACTGGCTAGAGACATTTTCCGAGTAGTTTGAAAGAACCTAACTCGAATTTTGGGGAAATATCATTTTTATTGTCTAGTGGTTCTTGAGTTCAGGTTAATGAAAGGAAAACAACACTTTACATTTCCGATGTTTCCGCTATTTACTCGGCCTTCATCAGGGCTACAATTTTTTTAATATACAGGAATATGTGTGATTTATAACCGTAAATTTTAGTCACTTTAATGTCAAAAAAATTATCTGTGAATGAAATGGTCACTGTACATATTCCTGTATGTAAAATAATTATTTTATTTATTTTGTGGCCCTGATGAAGGCCGAATAAATGCCCGAAACGTCGACAATGTAAAGAGTTGGTTTCCTTTCATTGACCTAAACTCAAGAATCACTAGGCATATAATTCCATCGGGTCAAGAGTCATTGAATATATCATTTTTATAGTAAACCAGTCCACAGAAAACAGCGTCTTGAACGAGACACAATCAGGTGGCAATGAGTTCAAGGTCTCTAACGTCTGAACATTTTTCACAAGTCGATTACAAAAAATGTATAAACCGGATCGATGGAGACGATAAGTAACTGGCGAAGATGAATCTAGTCAACTATATGAAGTTTTCAAGCTTCTTTTTTCTGTACATAAGCTAATTATGCAGAATAATGAAGTCACAGACTGGTTTCTGAACTACAAGTATACCAACCATACTGAAAAAGTATATGAACAAGAAACATTAATTTTGTTGAAAGCGCTTTCGACAGATGACTGCAACATCAATATTCAATGTATTGACAAGTAAAAAGGAGGAATACATCTTGGTATTCTCAATTTACCCCTTCTTTTGTACTTCAAAGTCAATAACCTCTCACGTGCCATCATTGTATAATTCCAGACTCATAATAATTGATTGTGCAAGTTCTTAGCACCATTGCTCGACTAGACACCAGAAAAAGAACACAATCGAGTGATGAATGCAACGTAATGGTACATAGAGGACAGATTATGTTACAGGCAACCGCGAGGAAATAGGCCGTTCACTGGCTGCCCGTGGAGCCAATTTGAGACGTTCATGCACACCTAGGTGCTAAATAACAATACTCCCACTTCATAACTTATTATCCGCCGCATTTTCCGAGTCGTAAATACCTCCAGAGAAGACCGCGTGAAGCACACTGTAAATAAGTCGGAGTCAAGAACCCATTTGGAGGCGTATATATCACGTTTAAATGTATGGTCGCGGCCGCCTGGCCGAAGAGGAAGACCAGCAGGGGTTAAACCTTTTAAACGTAACAGTTTGAGTGCAATTGCTATCTTGATCGTAGGATCAACACTGTCACAAATCTTCTGGGAAATATACGACGTGGAATTACTTTTATTGCCTTATTATTCGCTCATAACATTCCAATCAGGAGAATATTTATCGCACCTTTCGTATATTGGAAGGGCACGGACGCGGACAGTTAAAATAGAGAAACGGTTTTTAACAATTTAATCTCTAGTCGTAAGTTCAAGATAATTTGCTCTCAGTGAGCGCATATGGAGTGAGTATTTGATTTTGTTGTATGTGTACTTGGTAACACTATTTGAATAAATCGTATTAAACGGTTATATACAGTACAAATGCAATTGCATTATCTATACATACTCAAACATATTCTATAATGATTCCAATAATTCATACAGAAAGCATAAGAGAAGGGAAGAGGGAAGGTGATGGAGTATGTGCAATACATGCAGAGAGTAGGAGAGAGACTAGGAAAGAGAAATAGAGAGTAGCAGAGAGAGTAGGAGAGAGATAGAGTAGGAGTAGGAGAGAGAGTAGGAGTAGGAGAGAGAGTAGGAGTAGGAGAGAGAGTAGGAGTAGGAGAGAGAGTAGGAGTAGGAGAGAGAGTAGGAGAGAGAGAGTAGGAGAGAGAGAGTAGGAGAGAGAGAGTAGGAGAGAGAGTAGGAGAGAGAGAGTAGGAGAGAGAGAGTAGGAGAGAGAGAGTAGGAGAGAGAGAGTAGGAGAGAGAGAGAGTAGGAGAGAGAGAGTAGGAGAGAGAGAGTAGGAGAGCGAGAGTAGGAGAGCGAGAGTAGGAGAGAGAGTACGAGAGAGAGAGTGAGAGTTGAAAAGGAAGAGAGGCAGGAAGAGGAGGAGAGAGAAAAGCAAAATGTTCTATTACATGCTTTCTTTTACAATCAAATTAAGAAAACACTTTTTTGGTTTTAATAACAACCAGTGTTAATGTAATGCTCTACCGAAGAGTGTTAAAAAGAATTCAGATACGATGAAAAATAAGCTTCTAAAATTGAATATTTAACGCTGAGGACCAGAATAAAAGGTGTTTCACAAAACAGCTGTTTATTTATGGGAGTACACTAATGCGCATTCACTCATAGCAGACATCGTCATTGAGAAAATCGTTCTGTACGGAATATTCTAGCCGTCACTTGCCCATTCACTCATTCATTAATCCTGTGTTCGAAATGTTATCTGGCTGCTTCAAACTGTATTCTAATAAATGGGGAAAGGATTTAAATGTCCTGCAATTCTTTAAATATGTTATTATAATATGCATTTATGACCTCAAAATTCTGAAATATGCACGATAATATGCAATAAAATTAACATTTCATGGCCTATATAAACTTTTCTTGATAAAATTCTGGAGAAGCATGATTGAAATGCAAGATAAATTTGTGCAAACATAATACAATCTATCTTACTTCACGGGAGAAATAATTGAAGTAAATGAAAGTGAATGAAGTAAAAGTGAATGAAGTCACCTTAGTAAAGTACAATGTATGTCTTGTTGCACTACTTCTATCTGGTTTAAAAGTCAAGAAATATCCCAGATTTACGCAAGTATTGTATCTTCTACAGAAAAGAAAAAACGCAAACTGTGACAAGCTCATTC
Organism: Teleogryllus occipitalis; assembly: GCA_011170035.1. Classification (NCBI taxonomy): domain Eukaryota; kingdom Metazoa; phylum Arthropoda; class Insecta; order Orthoptera; family Gryllidae; genus Teleogryllus; species Teleogryllus occipitalis. The sequence continues at coordinate 162,323 of BLKR01002598.1, read as the reverse complement.
TAATCACTGAACGCTCATAAATAAATAGTAGAGTGTATGAAAGATGAAACTTTTTAAGAGATTAGGGTCTATTTTAACTAAATAAGCAAAATAAGCGCCTATAATTTCACGAATATGCACGAAATGCGAGAAATAGACAAAATATGCATAAAAATGCACTAACATGTTAGTCTATATAGCACCTAAGACTAAAAAAATGTCAAGACACTTCACTTAGCTATGGCCTAAGCGGACAAAAGTATGCAAAATCACAGAAATTCGCCCCCTACTTATGAATGACTATCAAACTCGGCAATGCCGCGCGCGTACGCGCGCGTGTGTGTGTGTGCTTGTGTGTGTGTGCGCGTGTACGTGTGTGTGAGTAGGTGTGTGTGTGTGTGTGTGTGTGTGTATGTAAATGAGAAAACAGAGGTGAGATAAGTGGAAGAAAAATTAGACATGAAGGAGAAGGGACAAGTCAATAAAGAAGAGGTAATCTAAAGATTGGAAAAGAAATGGAGAGAAGCAATAACGGAGATGGAGCGCAATCGAGGAAGAGAGGGCAAGAGAAACATTTTAACCAATTATAATGCTGCAAATACTACTTAATAGATTGTTACAAATGGTCGGTGATAAAAGTAATTGTTTCCTACATCGATTTATAAATGAATGATCAAAACGCTGTCATTCATTTCACATTAAACACGTTCATGCCAGAAAACAATGCATATCCCTTCAGTGGCCACTTATCGCCAATCGCCCTTTTACGACTCTCGCAATGAAATCTGATAAACGAGCACAGAACACAAGTAGTCCACAGCACCGTAACCTCAGTGTCACTCAAAACAAAATTGAGATTTCTTCGAGTGGGAGTCTCCAATCAATTGAGTTCATGACCAAGCAGTCGATGGCGGCGGCAGTGGCCGAAGACCTTCGATGCGCTGTTGTTCGGGCGTTGTTATGGCGGGGAAGGGGAGGAAGAGGGAGGGGCACGCCTGCTCGTGCGCACGGGCGTTTCGTCACGAACCACCCGCCATCAGTCACGCGAAGGTAGAAGCAAGAAATCGCCGAGCGCTCAAAACGAATGGCCTGACACGGCACATGTCGCATTCGCGGGCGCCGGCACGCGGACGCAATTTGTTGCTCCCGTCCACACCCCGCTCCTCCAGCAGGCCTTTCGGCCACTTTTCCTGGCCGGGAGCAGTGGCGGATCTTGTGGGGGCCATGACTCCACCCCAAAAGATCCTATTCGTTTGTTACCTTCCTTTACTTGGCAAAATTGATTTAAATATTTATGTTAGGATTATGAAATTATTAAAAAAGTGATATTATATAGTATCATAAATACACTACAATATAATAACAAACTTCACTATACTAACAAATGTGTTTTTTTTAACAAAAATATGTGATGCCCTGTGAGCGTCTTTTCATTCCTCCATTTCGTAAGGTTAGGTCGAGAACACATCTACGGATAAAGATTTTGTTGGAGAGATAGATGTATATACAGGAAGAGAGATACCGAACAAGAGAGTGGGAGAGAGAAGGGGGAGAGAAGGAAAGAGTTGAGAGTGCCACTGAGAGGCCAGATTGACCAATTATACACCATTTTTTACAATTTTGCAACATAACTTGTAAGTTCACAGAAAATTCCACTATCAAAGTTTATTTAAAAAAGTTAGGTTTAAAAAATTATTTAGTGAAAGTGTCAATCATGTTTATTAAGCCTGTAGATCGAAATCTCAGAATTATTTTTATTTATTATTTTCTTTATTTATTATTTTATTTATTTATTAATTATTTTATTTATTTATTATTTATTTATTTTCACAGGACAGTGTGTTTAACTTCATTCAAATGATCGCAACTAACATATCAGAAAGCTGTGGATCCAACTCCATTTATTTTTATTTCCCACTGCTGAGATTTCTTTGTGATATTGTCGTGAACGTGTTACTTTTTACTGAAGGTAAGAATAAGTTTAAGTGCGTGAATGTAAACACTTGATGGCACAGCTGTAAATTGGATGGAAATGCGTTGGATCAGACTTTAAAGCTTTACATAATTCAGCACGAGGCAACATTTTGACATATTTCGAGCTCGACGTTAAAAAAAAGAGAGTACGTCTATCGCCAACATTTAAAACCATCAATCAAAAATCTTTTTACATTTTACCCCCTTCTCTCCCTGACTCTATGGTAAGAAGCAGGACATCATGATTTTGTTGAACTGTGTTCCTCAATAACTCAAACAGTACTAATCATAATGCATATAAGTAATTATGACTAAAGTGAATAAAGTAAATGATAATGATATTATCTACAATAATACTTCATAAATTACATTGAAGCAAAATCCAAATGGTTTCAGAGGGTAACTTCACCAACTGCAAACTATTTACACTCCGTAATTTTAACTTTCCAAGAAAATGTTTAATTTCAAAATTATTGCAATGCAATATTCTACATTATTTGTAACAAAAAAACTAAAGTTTATACAAACTGTGTACTTTTGTCATTTTCTCATTTTGCTGCCATGATGATCTTGGCAAATTACTAATTTTGAGATTTTTCAACAGTTTTCCTCAAAAGTGTTATACATTTTGTGAAGTTTTAGCCTACTTTTCTGAAATATGGAAAGCTACTATTTAAGTTGCTTTTGAAAGAAATCCATAAGACAATGTCAATTTTTCTCGAACATTGAGAATAAAACTTATTAATATGAATTTTATTCGATTTCATGGGTAAATTTAGAAGTGAAGTATCAGATTTATTCGTATTAATAGCAGAACAATTACATTCTACAAATTGAAATATCCTTCTGCAATGAATACCAGATCACAAGTATGACATACGTATGGCAGTGTATCCATAAACTATGAGCAACGCACCTGAACAGATGGATCGTCTTCCAGCACCAGAGACCTTGAAGCTTTCTCAAGCAGCGTGGGCAGGTTCTCCATAACAAAAGTCGCAGCCTCACTCCATATTTCTCGACGGGAAAAACACAGATAGCGACAGGCGAGCTGCGCGCAAAATAAGATATCAAAGTCACAGCTAATGAGAGAAGTCACGTGCGATTTTTAACCTCCTACGCCGCGAGCAGTTCGCAGCAACTCGCCGGTGGCACATGTAGCGCGGTAGAAGATTTAATGAGTAATTAGCGAAGATTAATAAAGAGGCCGGTTGGCACTGGGCGGAGCGTCGCCCGGCAGCAAATGGCCGTGCAAATGCGTGCCGAGGCGAACGCATGGCAGGGGACTTGGCCGCCTTAAAAGCTACACCCACTTTCAGGTTGTGATTTCAGAGGCTTCAGCTCGAAAGAAGAACTGGGAGCGGTGGCTCAGTACATCAACTGACATCACTGCAGTGCCTCTGACCGGGAGGTCTTAGGTTCGAGTCCTGGCGGCAGGATTTTCGACACTAGCTTGTCAGGTAGGTCGAATTCAGTCGCTGTCGGGAGGGGAATTCTAGCGACCGGCTGATCTGATCGGTAGTTTTCCGTGGTTTCTCCGATCAATATCAGGCGAATGCCGGAGCAGTACCGTAACAAACGGGCCACGGACCGCGCGCGATCTTTCCTTCCTCATCCTTGTCCTATCTTCACTCCTTACACACACACTTACACTAATATGCACTACACTACCACACATGCCGGGAGACCGGTCGGGAACTTAGAACGACTGGGGCGCGCGGCGGTGCCCCGCTGGGGGGGGTACATGATTGGGGAAAACCCCGCTAGTCGACGGTAGGTCGGCGCCGGATCTCACCATCAAGTGAGGACAGATCACCGCCTCCTCCCGATGAAAAGCATGCTCTACACCTACGGGCCTGATGACCTCAGTAGTTGACACGCCCGGAATCAGTAATCAATCAATCGAAAGAAGAGAAGAATAAAGGCCGGGAAGAGATGGACAAAAATGAATTAGAAATATAAGGGAAATAAAAATGTTGTTGATGACAGTGTTCTGATGCTTGATGCATTCCTCAAGGAGCTTCTTCATTTTTATGAATTTACTTTCAATTATTGCAAGCCGACTCGAACCCATGAATCGACGTAAACCATAAGACTGAAGAACCTCAATGGCAGCGCGCAAGGACGGACTCAGGGCGGGTTTTCAGAGGGGTCAGCTCAAGAGAGGTAGACGAGAAACGATAGAAAGGACATTGACAACAATGAATTAGAAAAACAAGGGAATTGCAAAGTTATTCTACAAAAGTTTTCTAATGTTTGGTGCACTCCTCACAGTGTTTAGGAGCTTCTACGTTTTTATGAATTTACTTGAAATTATGGCGTCACATGGGATGACGCCAATCAAGAGAGTTCAGGACCACGAAGGATGTGGCACCGTCAAGCTCAGGATGGGTTTCCACAGGCTTCACCTCAAAAGAAGAGAAAGGGGAACAGATGGACGACAATAATTAGAAAAACAAGGGCAATAGAAAGTTTGTTCACGACAGTGTTCTCATGGTTGATGCACTCCGCACATCGCTCAGGAGCCTCTATTTTTTTATGAATTTACTTGTAATTATTGCACGCCAACTCGAACCTATGGGACGACGCGAACCACGAGACTAAAATACCTGAACGGCAGCGCGGAAGGGCATGTTCAGGATGGGGTATTAGAAGCTTTAGCTCAAAAGAGGAAGACTAGAAGCAGCGGAAAAGATGTGGACAAAAATGAATTATAAAATCAAGGGAATTCGAAAGTTTGTTCCAAGGCCCACTACTCCTATGGTGAGAGGCGAGCGCTAGCGTAACAAATTGAACACTGCGCTCTCCGCCATGTTGTAGGTAATTGCGGAAGCGGTCATTTAAAACTGTGTGTCTTAACGCTCTTTTTACGGGATATTAGGGATTCAAAACTTTAAAAATCACATTATTATTGTCCCTTCGCACTACGATACAATATAAATTACGAAACACTTAAATGTATTTTAAAAATAACGTAATTGGAAATAGGTATTGTTTGTTTGACTTTCAATTGATGCCATTTCAACCCATATCGAATAAATGTTATGATATTATTTTTCTGTCGAATCAATTATAATTCCCAATATTTCTGAAGATAAAGGGAACAGAAAAAACAGCTTAAGTCTGAACGATCTTTAAGTTACATTCAGGTAGTAAACCAGAAAATGCTTTTACGAATGTACTGTCAATTCTGTGCAAACACACACACACACACATTCACACACACAAACACACACACAAATCATACTAGTAAGTAATCTTTTTAAACAATTAGCATTCTTTCCAGTTAACAGATCAACTGTACAAAACAAATATGATTCCAAAAGAAATTTCATAGCGCAGATAATTTTATCAATTTTGCATCGTTTTGTTGTCCTCCATGACTAATGCATAATTTATTTTTCTGAAGGATATTTTCAAATCATTCTTTAAATTGAAAATGATGTATGTAAAGATTGGTGACACAAACCTGCATTTTCAAGAATGCAATTAAGTGACCAATACTCTTGCAATCTAACATCCAATTTTTACTTTCTTGTATACGTACGTATAAACAGAGTAATAAACGAAGTATAGAGATTCAAAGATTTTATGAATTTATTTTTAATTATCGGTTTTTTGGCCTCTTCTCAAGAACCAGTGCTTACATTTAACCCTTTTTTTGGTGCGGTAACTGGATAAAGACTATAGTTAATAAGTAAACTCTTTTTTTAAAGCATGGAGTTTTTATTGTGTGAATAATATGATGTAACTTTTTCTGCCAAACTATCCTAGCATTGTGTAATTTATGTCGTTGAAGATTTCAATGTCAGTGTATTTTACATTCAATTTGGTCCCCTTAAAAAACATTTTGAAACATCCTACCGAAACTTTAACAGTGCATAAAACTTTTGTTAATAAAACCATCATTCAATATATTATTTACGAATGTATGCTAATAATATATTGGCGAATTCATTCAAGAAACAAGTGATTTTATAAATAATATCTAACATTGTCATCTAGTCACTATTGTCTTTAGAATCAGTGAGCGTATCGTAGGGGAGGGGAGCAAGAACAAAAAAAGAAGTTTTGGATAGAGACAAGCTCAATTGGAATATCACAGAAAAATGTACTACATACGATATTCGCCGGTTCGATTTTGTACTTCTGAAATTGATTTTATGAACCATTCTTTTAAGAGTGTTTTTCTGCATTAATATCACTGCCGACAAAAGTATTGTTGGAAGCAAGTAAGGAGTGTTATCATCTGCGCATTCAAACATGAGATAGCAATAAAGAGAAACTGTAGCAGAAGGGTAAAAAGAACAAATGATAGAGGATACTACATCTTGGAAAGAGGAAATTAGAATAACATGGAAATAGAAACGATTCTAAGTTTAGATGTTTGAATATTGCATACTTGATTGAGGGTGATCATATGTCTTCACGAAACCGTATAAACAAGATTTCTTTTATCACTTTATAAAACCTTTTTCACACACCAGAGTATAAGAGATGTGATAAATGGTTTAGTTTTCTAGTTTTATCACGTTCTAGTTTTATCACGTTCATTTCAATTTTGTCATTCACTACAAAAGTCACTCATGGAAACCAAAACAAGTATTTCAAATTAAAATTGCGAAACAATTCACAGAAACTCACACATTGCATGAATTGATGTCACAACTGAGATAGCTTTAATAGAAGCAAGACACAAGATGGTCAAAAATCGAATTGTTTCAAATTCGAACACCAGCATTTTTGACATAAGTATTACCTACGTAAACCTGAAAACCGTCTTACCGTATAATGAATATACATGTCCAGTGCCCTTGAAGGCTATCAAGACCTCACCATCTCCCACGCCAAATAAAGAATCGCACTGAAAGCGTGAAGGTTCCGCGCGCGGGGGCAAATTACGAAGTGCGTCGAAGAAGAGAAAAACGCATGGAAGTCGTGACGAAGGGAGAGGAGGTCAAGGCGCGCAGAAGGATGTGCGTGGGCTGGAGCAAGGGCGCCGTGCCGCGGCAGGGAGGACCCGGTGGTCGCAGAGAAAGTGTGAACGGCGCGGCGCCGGCAGCGCTATCTGCGCATGGGAATCGCGGGCCAAGGGCGCAGGACGGGCACAATGCGCATGTGGGCGCGGACCGGTATATGCAAGTACGGCGCCATTGCAAACACACGTCGCGCACACCGGTTGAGGGGGCTCGGGTTGTAAACTGATGTCACTGCAGTGCCTCTGGTTGGGAGGATCTAGGGTTCGCGTGCGGATTCTCTTCTTCTTGTACTACTTATTATACTTCTTCTTCTACTTCTTATTATTATACTTCTTCTTCTTCTACTTCTTATTCTCCCCCTTCGCCCTCTTTTCCTTCTACTTCTACTTCTTCTATTTCTTCTCCCCCCCTCACTCCCATTGATCGTAAATCAATCTCAACGTCATCTAGACATCTTCCTTTCGGACATAAACTGGATCTTCCTTTCTTTCTTCTTCCTTCGGATTCTTTACATAAGATAATCTTCGGGTGCCGATGGTGGTAGGATTTTCGACACTAGCTTCTCAAGCTAGGTCGAATTCAGCTGCTGCCTAGAGGAGATTCTAAGCGGCCGGCTGCTCTGATCGGTAGTTTTCCGTGGTTTCTCCGATCAACACCAGGCAAATGACGGAACAGTGCCATAAAATACGGCCACAAACCGTGCGTGATCATTTTTTTCTTTTTCCTTGGCCTATCTTCACACACTTCTTACGTAGACACACTTGAGGAGCAACTATTCCAAACACATATTGTTCACTGGTGGAAAAAATTGAGTTTGATAGGAAGTCGTGTAGTTATTTATACGTTTTATTTGTTTATGTATACCGCACGCTCCTGCTTTCAGATTTCTTCAAAACGCATTTATTTTAATGTGTTAAAATGCGAAGAAATCTGAAGAATTTTCAAGAAATATGAAAGCAGAAGCGTGTGGAACTTATTAAAAACTACACGACTTCAAATCAAACTCAATTGCTCTTGAATAGTTGCTCCTCACTTACATTTACACGCACGATACTACATATGTCGAGAGACCATTCGGGAGATTAGAACTTGTCCCGGCTGCGGCAGTGCTCTGCAGATGGGAGATACCTGGATGAGGGAAATCCACAAGTTAACGTGTAGGTCGGCACCGATTCCAGCTGGAAGAGAACACCACCAATTGCCCGTGATAAAAAATGCACTACACTTACGTGACTAATGACCGTTGCAGTTGGCACGCCTGGAAACACGAATTAATTAATTAATTAATTAATCAATCAATGAAGATCGTATACAACCGGCTGCAACTGCTCAGCGGTAACAACGTTGTCGCTGCAAGATCTGTGACCAGAAGTTTCTATAGTTCGAGTTCCGATGATGGAGAGTTTTTGACACTAGTTAAATAAGTGCATCGAATTCAACCACCACTGTCTAAAAGAGAATTCTAGTGTCCGACTTTTCAGGGCGGTGGTTTTACGTGGTTTCTAGCATCAACTTCATGCGCATGCCAGAGTAGTACCCTAAAAATCGAGCCACGGACCGCGCATGATCCTTTCTTCCTCAACCTTGCCCATTCCTCTCCCCTTTCACTTACTGTCATTCTTACATGCACCACAATAACAATCATCTATGAAGCCCACTCGGTAGCTTTGATCTTCTCCCAGATGGGGAGGGGTCAAAGGGGGAGGTATCTGAAGGAGGAAAACTTCGCAAGCCGACGCGTAGTCCGGCGACGGATCTCACTTTGCAGCGGGGGAGGAACTCATCACCCAGGATATAACGTGCATTACATTTACGGATTGAAGGCCTCGGTTGTTTAGGCGTCTGGAAACAATACTCATTTACGTTGAACGCTGGTTGTCTAAGGTGTTATTACCGGAAAGAGCAAAAGTTTAAATTTCTAAGGGTTCGTTATGTTTCTCTTGCTCAGAATACTTCCCTTTCGTATGGTCTTCTTACACGAAAATAATTTCTAAAATAGGTTGACACTTCCTACTAATACAATTAAATTTTCTTCTTTAATAACCTATGTTAATGTTAGAAATAGATTCGAGAGGTAATATTGCGATTTCAAAATACGCAATTATTCGTAAATTTAATGCCTGATTCGAAAAATAGAATTAGAATCTCCGCCCCAGCATCTTATTCTCGTTTTAAGCATGTACGACTCCAAAATGTATCTTGCAAACATACGTCTTGCATTGGACAATACAGAAATAATCAAAAATCATTAATAAGCACTGTTAAAAGTATTTAATTATTCATAAAATTCAACAATTGATGAGACAAATCTTATGGTAGAGGACCTGTAGCAAATTGAAATGAAATCATGTGCCGTGAAAACGTAACTGCCAGGTTTGATAGGTTTGTGAAGTGCTTGGCCATATACGGCAATGAAGCAGCACAATACACGACAATGATTCGTAATGAGAAAATATTGGAGTACAAGAAAAAAATACTAAATGGACACGCGTCTATGAAGAGGGGCCCGAGACGAAATTTCCTTCCCAGTGTGGCGCGGTATCATAGATCCGCGGGGATGGGTTACGGGTTTTGTCGAACTTGGCACTGCCCCAGTAATTTGCGTCACCAACAGGATCTGATTTTTTTACATCCGCTTATTTCAATTTTCATTAAATTAATTCGCTACCTGTCGACTTAATGAGCACTACAAGAAGGCGTGGTCGCTCTGCTGCCTTTGCGTAGTGAAGCCGACGGCTGAGTCGTTCGCTGGGACGCTGTAACTGCCACCGTGTTCGGAATTCTTGTAGCCTGTCAGCTCCCTGTTCATTTCATACTGTTCACTTATCGTTGCAGGTATTCGCCATTAGCAACTGCCATCAATCTCATTTTCCGTCGTCAGCAATATTTTCGTTTCACGGCGAACCTCTCCAATCCGCAAGGAAATATTTTTTCCAGCAAGAACTGATGCAGTAAATCAACTTTCTGACGGGAAACACGAACATAAAAATTGTAAGCATCAACAACAACAACAAAAAACGAAAACGACGAAAAAGGCTTCGATTACACTATATATATAGTATATGAGGCTATGAGCGGCAAAGTAGACCAACCTGGAAATGGGAAAGAAACTAGGTTTGACTATTTCATGAAACTTGCTACATAGAAATATGTTGCGATCTCAAGGCACTGTGGCATGTTAAAAGGTAATAGAAATATGTTGCGATCTCAAGACACTGTGGCATGTTAAAAGGTAACTGAAGGTATATAATAGAGCCAACTCGTAACGAATAACTAAAATTCACTTTTTAATGTGGATTTGTCCATTTTACTTTTTACGATTTTTGTATGTAATATAGAATTTCGGTTTTGTTTTGGTGCAACTAGTAAGAACTATACATATTTATTTCATTGATTTTAAAATCAGTTGTGAACATAATAATATAATGCGTGTACATTTAAATTACAATTGAACTCTTGTAATAATTAATATAATATATTTTTTATTTTTTATTTTTTATTTTTTATTTTTTATTTTATTTTATTTTATTTCTGTCTATTTTAATATTTCATGTATCTTTTTAAAAGCTACATTTAAATTATACTTGTTTTCTACTTACTACTTGCAACATAAATATATTTTTTATATTTGTATATAATATTATATGTTTGATCTTTGTGTACATCTGACATGTGGTTAGGCGGAAGAGCGGGCCTGATGGCCCGAGCCTCGCCATATCAATAAAGGCATTAAAAAATAATTTCTAAACAACTTTCTCCTCCAGTAAGTCATAGGTTCGTAGCTCACCACTAGGGGCCTGTACCGATGATTGAATATTAATAAAAACATCATACTTCGTGAATAATGGCCAGACGTTGAGTAAGATTCTCTTTTTTACTTCACTTTAGATATTGTCAGAGGGATATAGTGGACTTTCTGGTGTAAGGCCACTGTATTCCACTGGCAATGCACTTTCTGTTGTAAGTAATTTTCTTATACCAAGTGTATTTATTATAATATATTTTATATTTATTTTATCAAGAGTCTCTAAATTAACAATTTCATTATTTGAATATTCCTATTGAATTTTATTAGGAGATTCTTTTCAAAATCGCGGCGATATTATGTTCAACCACTCCACCTCTGTTTTCGATTGGGACTGTTTTTTCTTTGTAACGTTTCGTTCAAGTACCTTGGAAGTCCTTGGTAATTGTTTAAAAGCAAACTCGGTTTAAGTCATTTGAATCACTGTGAATGGATTTTTCTTCATAGCATTTTGTATTACTCAATGTCAATCTGTAGGTACAAAAATGTGTACATTTGTTGGGCGGAAACTGGACTAAGCTTGGCTAGGCCATTTTGCTTCCAACAGAATGCGCCAAATGCTTTGTGAGAAAAGTAGTATTTTGGTGCCATCAAGCTGCCGATTGCAAAAGGTTGCTTAGTCCTCTGAGCAGTCGATAGGGTCTACCTTTAAAAGCTGCACTTCCTCAGAAAAAACGCTAATTGCAATTTTGTGTATTAGTTCACTTTGCCGGTCATAGCCTCCTATAACAGGAATGGAGAATGATTTTTACATTAGAAGCCACATTTAAATTTCGCAGTAACAAAGAAGATAGCATGAGACTTATAAAGTAATTACATATTTAAATACAGCTTCAAATAATAATAATAATAATAATAATAATAATAATAATAATAATAATAACAATAATAATAATAATAATAATAGTAATAGTACACTACAAATATTTTTGAAATAAATTTATTACTTCAAAAAGAAATATAATATACAATATAAGAATAATACCTAAACTTTAATTTATTAGGATGCTTACTTTTGTTTCTTGTTTGAAATTAATTGGTTAAAAAGAAAACTAGTTAAAGGGTTAAACCAAGGGCAGAAAAAAGTGGTTAAATTCGCGAACACAAACTACGGGGCGAATGTTAATTGTGAATCATTAGAAATCCGTAGAAAGCCAGCACAACTCTGTTCTCTTAAAGCATCGACGAAGCAATCGTCTGGGAAAGACTTTAAGTGAAAGACTTGTAATACTGTTTTTCTTAAGTAGGGGCGACCATTCTCATAAAATAAAACGCCGAATACCATATTTTGGTTCGTGCAGTCTCACAACGCTACTCTCTACAGACATTTTGTAGCCCGTTAAATCATTTACGTCCCGACTCCATTACGAAAATCCTTAACGTTTCATTTGAATTCACTGCTCTTCTTATGGCGTAGAAATTTTTAATTAAGTGCTATGTATTTTGTTAATAACGCTTTGTTCTATAATTGTTACAAAAACTACGGTCTATCCGAGCTTCCAAGACGTAACGCGTGTTGCCTACTCATGCGCCTGCTTACAAAAGAGCGATAGGTTAACCGTAGGCAAATTTTTAAATACCAGTTATCTGAACTGCAATTAATTGGAAGTGTTTAAACTTCCAGTTATCTCAACATCCATACAGTGAAAATCCTTAAACTTCCGTTTATTTAAATACAACAAAGCTGATTAATTTTCATTTTAGAACAATAATCGCGTTTTAATTTCAGATCATTTAGATTCATCCATTGAGAGTGATTTCTGTATCGAGACATACTTAATGAACTTCCGTCCCGCAACAGTTTATTCTCCCGCTGGCGCCCGCGAAGTGGGGTTTTCCAATAATTTCAGCTGCTACTCTTTTCTACTAACCCATCGTTTACGTCATTCGAGATGTCGAGTAAAGCACTTCCAACAAAAGACTACATATTGTTCGTATGCTCTGTTCGTATTTCATCAATTAGCAAACTGTTATCTGTTCCGCTTCCGCGAATATTTTGTTCTGTATTCTTAAACCACCGATTAATTATACCCAATACCTACACCAAGGTTTTGGCAATCTTCTAATCAATTGAAGTCTCTACTAATTGGGTAAGTAAAGAAGTATTTCACTTTAAATATCACGATATAATCGTCAAGCAAACATTACTTACGAACTCTATCCAGTGTCTCTCAAAACAAACTCGCCTCTATCGCTAAACGTACCTCAATTGAGGACCACACATTCAAAAGGCGACATGTCCATTTGGCAAAAACTGAGTTCTATTGTTTTTACCTAGATTGTCCTATAATACCTTAGGTAGTACTCAATTGGTCGAGTTAACGACGCTGAAGGTAATAATAAAATTTGTGCTATATTTTTCATTTTATTGGAAAAGAATAAAGTGAACATGTCCCATTGTGAATATTTGCTCCTTAATTGTTCTATCTCTTACAAGTTGATTCACTCGTACCAAGTTCTATTTTAATTTCACAGCAATAGCCTCAAAATGCTGGTGACCTCGAGGTCGCCAACTGGAATGGACCATTTCCTTATAGTCTCCAGCGGTGCACGAGCGGAGCGCGCAATTGCCTGGTTGCCGCCGTGCAGCGCACGCGCGGGACGTCCGCACGCCTCGCAGCGGGCCGCGCGCCGTAGATCACCGTCCACACCCGCGCGCCCAATACGTTAGTCGCTCTTAGCGGAATCGCATTATGCTACCGCGCAGCCCGCACGCGAGCCGGGGCGGCCATTGCATTGTTTCCGCGCGCTGGTTCAACGGCCCCGCGGCACTCGCCACCCACCCACCGCCGCCGTCGCCGCCATCCACAGCCACATCCACGCCGTCCCCGTGCCGGCTACACTTTCCCCGCTACGCTGGACCCGCTGCCAATGAAGCCCCCACCGCCCCCGCCGCCCCCGCCGCCCCCGCCGCCCCCGCCGCTCCCGCCTCCCACGCCGCCCCCGCCGCCCCCGCCTCCCACGCCGCCCCCGCCGCCCCCGCCGCCCGCCGCTTCCGCCGCCCCCGCCGCCCCCGCCGCCCCCGCCGCCCCGCCGCCCCCGTCGCCCCGCCGCCCCGCCGCCTCGCCGCCCGCCGTCTGCCGCCCCGGCCGCCCGCTGCCCGCTGCCTCGTTGCCCTGCTGCCCTGCCGCTCCTGCTGCCCGCCGCCTCCTGCCGCTCCCGCTGCCCTGCCGCCCCGCTTGCCCCGCCGCCCGCCGCCCCCGCCCCCGCTGCCCCTGCTGCCCCCTGCCGCCCGCTGCCCCTGCTGCCTCCTGCTGCTCCCTGCTCCCGCTGCCCCCAAGTGCCGCTCCCTGCTGCCCTGCTGCTCTGCTGCCTCCCCGCTGCCCCTGCTGCCCCTGCTGCCCTCTGCCCCCGTTGCCCCTGCTGCTCCCTGCTGCCCTGCTGCTCCCTGCTGCCCCCGCTGCCCTTGCCGCTCCCCGGGGCTGCCCCCGCCGCCCCCGCCGCCCCCTGCCGCCCTCGCCGCCCCTGCCAGCTCCCTGCTGCCCCTGCTGCCCTCGCCGCCCCTGCCGCCCCTGCCGCCCCGCCGCCCTGCCGCCCCCGCCGCCCCCGCGCCGCCCCCGCCGCCAGCCGCCCCACCACCCCCGCCGCCCCCGCCGCCCCCACCGCCCCGCCGCCCCGCCGCCCCGCCGCCCCGCCGCCCCGCCGCCCCGCCGCCCCGCCGCCCCGTCGCCCCGTCGCCCCGCCACCCCCGCCTCCCCGCCTGCCATCCACTGCTTCCATTGTCACCACTATCAGCGTTGTTAACGTCGCCGTCGACGTCTTCCCACTAACCTCCCGCCACCCACACCTCCGCACTCATCGTCGCTCACACCACCGCCCACGCCGCCGCCGATTCCAATACTGCTTTCACCACTGCCAGGCCTGCTTCCCACTGCTTTCAACGCCACCGCCACCACCATTATTAACGTCGCTTCCAACACCACCATTGTCACCGCCACACCGACGCCCCTTACGCCCCGTGGCTCACGCCACCCACCACCACCCACGAGGCAGCCCAAGCTACCGCCCACGCCGCCGGCCATTCCAATTCTGTCGTAACCACCGTCATGTCTGCGTCCCACTACTTTCACCACCACCACCATCACCATCACCACCGCCATCAGAAACACCAACACCACCACTGTTGCCCCCCTGTCATACTACCGCCCTCTGCCATCCCCATCACCACTGTAGTCATAACTGCCAAACATGATCCATTTGCTTTTATCGTCATCACCACGATTCCTTGGCCCGCCTCTGCCACACCGTTGCCGCCTCACAGCCTATCTTCACCACCAGCAGATCTGCTTCCCGCTGATTCCATTGCTACAGCCGCCACCATTGCAATGATAGTCCCCGCCACCGGCTTCATCGCCGCCCTTCCCCCGGCCCCCGCCGCCGATGTCCTCCCACCCCCAAGTGTGTCCATGGCACCTTCCATCGCCGTCACCCGCGCTACTGGTGCTTCCACCCCCACAATCTTCACAATTGCCAGATCTGCTCTACGCTGCTTTCATTCATCACCACCACCACCATTGCTATCATTGCTCCAACCACCTCTACTTTCTTACACACCCTGGTGTCACCGAAATCTTCCAAAGCCACTTCCATCGCCTAACACCTCGCAGCCAACGACTCAACCTCTCCCATTACCACCCTGCTACCTCTGGCGTCATCAGTGTATCCACCGCCTCCTCAGCCCACTTGGTCCCTTGCTGCCATCTCACCCCCTGCCACGTCGCATTCATCGTTCACGCTTCCGCCCCCACTCACACTGCCTCTTCTGCTTTATCAGTCTCCGTAGCCAGGTCGAATTTAGTCGCTGAGTAGAGGACAAATCTAGCGGCTAACTGCTCTGATCTGTTGCTTTCCGTTGTCTATCCTATCTACATCAGGCGAATGCCGGAGCAGAACCCTAACAACCGGGTCACGAACCGCGTGGAATCCTACCTTCGTCGCCCTTGTTTTATCCTCACAAGCCGGATGAAAAACCCCCAAGCTGACGTGGAGGTCGGCGCCGGATCTCACTACCAAACTTGGAAAGAACCCCGCCGCCTCCAGTGGTAAAGACATGGTAAGCACGTGCAAAGTGATAGCCATAGTCGTTGAAGCGCCGGTTAACCCGAAATAATCAATCAATCAATTCTCAGTATCAATCATTCGCATTCCCACCTCGACCACGGTCTCCACCATCAGTAATTCGTCTTCTTCTCAGCAGCCACCTTTGCCGTTCGCCCACCGTTACTTAACCATATTCCAATCCACCATCGTCTTTGCAACATGCACTGTCCCCGCACCACACTTCTTTTGCACACTTCGCAGACGCTACGAGCACCATAACTTCGTATCACCACACGTTCCTCGAAGACATTGGTACCTCTCTTAAATTTCCATTGTTGTCAACCATATTATCATCACCTGCATTCCTCTTGCATAAGCTGTAACAACAGTCACCAATTATTCTCGACCTCCCTTGATGTCTAATGAGATAGCCCGTTCCTAATTATAGATACATATTGTGTGGGTACAAATGACAAAGCCGATTAGTTTATACTCAAACAAGGAACAGTTCCCAAGCATGTCTGCGATTGGTTTTTGTGATTACCAATTTCCAAGTATTATTTCATTAGGTTAAACTTTTTTCTTCTCTGTTTATTTTCCGTTGTATTATTATTTATTGTATTTTTTGTTGGTTGTATTATTTGTTTATTATTTTATTTCATTTTATTGCGAACTTTTCTCGAAGTTCCTAACTCATTAATTAAATTATTCGGTATCAACTTCAGCAGTCTCTCCATTTTTTCTTGTTATTTCATCATAATAGCCGATTATTCTGTTATTCATCATCTTCCTTCATGCACATTATTTTCACCCACGCATCCACCCATCTTTCTTCGTGCACATTCATTTCCATTTTCTTCTCTATTAGTCAGCCTTTCCCCTGCGTCTACTGCATTAAATTCCACGCAGCTCCTTTACCTGATCTTTCCCATCTGCCTTCAGCTCTCGCCGGCCCCTCCCCCTCGGCGGCTCCCCTCCCACACAGTCGGCGCAGCCTGCCCCTCCCGCGGCGGCCGTCCCCGCGACTCGCGATCGCATTGTTCGCGTGCGAAGATTAATCGCTGATTAGCCTGCGGCCGCTGACGTCAGGTGCGGGGGCGGCACGCACGCGCGCGCGGCAGCCGCCCCCGCATACGCCCCCGCCCACGCTTCCGCCCACGCCTCCACCCACGCCTCCGCCCACGCCTCCGCGCGCACCTCTGCCCGCGCCTCCGCCCGCGCCTCCGCCCGCGCCTCCACCCGCGCCTCCGCCCGCGCCTCCGCCCGCGCCTCCGCCCGCGCCTCCGCCCGCGCCTCCGCCCGCGCCTCCGCCCACACATCCGCCCACGCATCCGCCTACGCATCCGCCCACGGTATCCGCCGGCGCCTCCGACCATGTCCCCGTCTCCGCCCACGCCCACGTCTCCGCCCACGTCTCCGCCCACGTCTCCGCACACGTCTCCGCCCACGTCTCCGCACGCGCATCCGCACACGTCTCCGCCCACGTCTCCGCACGCGCATCCGCACGCGCATCCGCACGCGCATCCGCCCACGCCTCCGCACACGCATCCACCCATGCACCCACCCACGAATCCACCCACCCATCCACCCACGCATCCACCCACCCATGCGCCTACGCATCCACCCAAGCCTCCGCACACGCCTCCGCCCCCGTCTCCGTCCACGTCTCCGTCCACGCCACCGCCCCGCCTCCGCACACGCCTCCGCACTCGCCTCCGCACACGCCCACGTCTCCGCCCAAGCCTCCACCCATGCTTCCGCCCACACCTCCACCCAAGCATCCGCCCACACCACCGCCCACTCCTCCATCGCCCCTTGGCACTCGCGAGCATTCCTCCCGGTCTCGCCGCTTCCTCCTCTGTTTAACGGCTCTTACCGGGCCCGACCTTTGTGCCATCGATTGATTGAATGATTAGTGATTCGCGTCACCGGCTAAGGTCATTAGTCCCGTAAGTGTAGTCATTTGTTCTCTCTCCGAAGGTATCGGTGATCTTCCCCCGCTTGGATGGTGAGATCCGGCGCCGACCTACCGTCGATAGCCACCTCTCGTGCCTTGAGTAGCAAATGGTACGTCGAAAATCTGCGCCAGATCTCACCGTCCAGCAGGGGTAGAAAACCGCCACCTCCCGCAATGAAAATAGGCACCACACGGATCTAATGACCTTAGCAGTTGATGCGCC
This sequence comes from Teleogryllus occipitalis, assembly GCA_011170035.1. Lineage (NCBI taxonomy): Eukaryota > Metazoa > Arthropoda > Insecta > Orthoptera > Gryllidae > Teleogryllus > Teleogryllus occipitalis. Next base: position 144,366 of record BLKR01002598.1, on the reverse strand, counting down.
CGGGGTCATCAATCAACTAATCCCTTCGCGTGTGTTATCTCATGCCGTCTACTCCCGCGTTATTTCTTCAGCGGTTGCTGTTATTGAAGCCACTACAAGCGTTTACCTCAAACTTCGCCCTTGGTGCCCTTGGTGCCGCCATAAACCCTCTCTAGGCGAATAACTGAATAGATGGCATACGTGGTACATCAGGAAATAAATAATCAATCAGGCAATTTCTATTCTCCGCTGCCGCCACCTCCATGAACCGCAAGACTGCACCGCATGCCCTGCATTTCATCTCGCTTATTTCATGCACTCCTCGTCCCTGCCTCCGCTTCATCTTCTTGTCCTTTCTATTCCTACCACAACCAACCTCCGCTCGACCCCTCTCACATCATCTTCTCCCCCTTGGCCCCTTTCTCCGCCTCTACACTCATTCATGACTCGATTTCCTCTTTCTTTCCCTAGTTTCTTCTTCCGGACTATTGGGACAGCTGATTTTAGTTCAGAACCAGCATTGGCGACGTTTCTGCAGTGACTGTGATCGGAGGATTCTAGAGTTCCAGACTTGACAGTCGGCGGATAGCGAGATAGCTAGTTACACATAAACACTTATACTTACACGCTCTATACTAACGTATGTCGAGAAACCAGTCGCGAAATTAGAGCTTGTTTCAACTGAAGCGTTGATCCAATGGGAGGGGGTGGAATTCCACGTAAACCAATGTGTAGGTGACGCCATATCGTGCATCCAGCGGGAAAGCAATCACCGCCACCTCCCGCGATTTAACATTCACTACACTAGCTGGACAAAAACCATAACTGTTGACGTGCCCGCAAAAAGGCAAACAATCTTTCACCGGACGGCACCTACCTCCAATTCCACGTTCCACTGTCGCTCTGATTAACACCTTGATCCCTCGTCCTTAATACCCTCCTTAATTCTTCCCTCTCCTTAATACCTTGTCTTTGGCATCTTTTCTAACCTTTCTTCAGTACTTTCCTCTTTTTCGCATTCTACATCTGACTTTTGCACTGGACCACAATCACCTCTCCTTCCCGGCCATTTTCTTCTCGGCTCTTTTCTCTCCACGGCTTATGCATTCAACCATCTCTGCGTCCGCCCCCACATCAGACTTCGAAACTTTCAGCCGCAGGCACTACCTCCGCCTCCACAACCCTCCCCTCCACCATCGAGCAGCCAAGTGGTAGCAATGCTCTCACTAGTGGCTCCAGCTACTTGAAGCTACCGCCCAGCCTTTCACGTCCTCCTCCTTGTCACTGGGCAATTGTTTCGTTCCTTCTGGTACGACTTCGCGGTGTAGAGACACGTACAGCCCAGTAGCGTTACGTTCGGGCCCGCAAGGCCCGCAAAGCTGGCGGGCCCAGGTAAAAGATGCTGAAGGTATGCTAAAGGTTTTGCGATTGCAAGAATTGCGAGGGAAATGAATTGAATTGAATTGAATTGAATTGAATGTGCCTTATTTTACGTGGCGAGACTCAGGCCATGAGGCCTGCTCTTCCGCCTGACCACGGGAATGTTCTGCGATTGTCACTGTAGTAATCATAGACCGATGAATATGAATTTGTTAAAGGCTATTTTTATTATTTAAGGTACTAACACTCCTTGTTTGCTATATACTTTCATAAAGGGGGCCTGGATAAAAGTTTTGCGGGCGGGTCGCAACTCATTTTGTTACACTGGACTACTGCCTGCAGAAACATTGGTGTGCCATCTCGAAACTTGACGATGTACTTGCTTCTTTGTATCACAAAAATATTCTTTCACATGTGCAAAACTACTAAAACGCAAAAATAAATGTAGTTCACACAAATTAAAGTCTCCAACTATCAAGCATCAGTTGCTTTCCGTTGCTGCTGCTCATTCGGCAATATATTTTTGTATTCTCTTGAAAATAAATATAATCTGTAATGAAAAAACTACAGTGCTAGTTAGTCTGTCATAACAATGAGTAAGGATATAGTTATCTCTAGAGTGATAGACATTCTGCAGAGTGTGAAAACCAGAGCATCTGGTAAAACAAATGATCGACTTGCAAAGAATACAAAAGTTGCGTTTTCATAGACACGGCTGGCCAGAAAACTTTTTTCCATTTTAAGTTAAATATAAAATGCAAATTAATGAGTTAATAGAAAACTATACATATTGATTGTAATTTTACGCTAGGATTTCAAAATTTATTTTTCTCACCTCTTCGATGAACAAAATCGGACTATGGAAATTCACATTTAAAATCCTATCTCTTGGTTTTAAATTGCGAATTATAAAAGAAATACAAACAACTGTTAACGGGGGTCTGCAGACTAAGATTAATGAAACCTGCATCTCAATATTGTCAGCTACACAGAAGTATTGAAGTAAGAACAACCTACGCACCGACAGACTCTGAATGAAAATCAGCCAGAGCACAGCTCCATATTGGCCATTCACTATCCTACACGCCTGATTGAAATAATGTTTATTTATAAAGCAAACAAAAGACAAACCCACAGGCTGGTTTTGAGCGGTGATTTTCCTATCGGCAGGCGGCAAACAGTGTGCCAAAATTTCTCCAAACGTACCCAAAGATCAAAAATCAAAAAGTCATTTCACTTACCCAGAAATCAACACTTTACCTTTCATCGCAACGAAAGAACCCTGAGGAAAGTCGGTATATCAGTCGAAAGTCCCACAGGATGAGATTTGAAACTCTCGAACTATGCGATGGATATTACTAATTTGACTCTATCTTACGGGTTACATCATCATCACCATCACCATCACCATCACCATCACCATCACCATCACCATCACCATCACCATCACCATCACCATCACCATCACCATCACCATCACCATCACCATCACCATCACCATCACCATCATCATCACCATCATCATCATCATCATCTCCCGAATCAGCTCCATTGGGTGATTGGAAACTAAACTCGAGCATTGACAGGCACCTTGTGATCTGTCCCTTACGCTACGAATAGCCACTGTAGTTTCCTTCTTTTGAATGTGATTGTTCTGAAACTCCTTTTCGTCTGTACAAAGGTGATAAAGAGGTCTGAAAACGGCATCATCAGCCATTCGGAGTATACCAAATGCGCTAGTATTAAATGGAAGTGTAATGACAACACTTTGTAACAAAACTACGGAGCGAGTTGATTGAGCGAGATGATTGAGCGAATCTTTCGATACCCAAATATGAAGATAGTGTTTCAACATAGATGGGTTATGAGGTAAACAAACCGAACAAATAATTTCTGCGTTCTATGAAGATTTTTGTTTTAAGTAGTTTATATGAATTACAACTAACATTTTATAATGTAAATAAATCATAATTAATTAACATTTAAAATTAAATTAAAATGTTTTAACAATATTCTTACAATACCTGCCAAATAAAAGTAGCTAATGACCATGTGTCTGACCGTCATATGAACCATTTCATGTTCAGATCTGGTTACAAATCTTATAGACAGGTGCGGTACGATGATCTAACGTTTTTACCGTTAATTGTCAAAACAATTCTTTTTACAAATTTTATTTCATTGTATGTGTTTCAAACGACATTTAATATATAATTATAAGTCTCTTCATAGAGTTATCATGTCAAATTATAGTCAAAGAATGATTCACTTAAAACTCTCGATAAACTGGGAAGTCAGCGAGGAAAAAATAGTAATTTACGGTATTTGAGAATAAAATAAGATTTTATTTTGCGAGTGGAAAGTTGGGGTCTCGAGACATCAATAGACACCGAGTGCAATACATTATTTTATCCATTACTACGTTTTTCAACATTTCTTCTCATATTCATGTATCATTATTACATTAGCTGTAATCGCCACTTGATTGTTTGCGGTTTTGTTGTCAAGGATACATAAATAAAATTTCTTTTCGTGAATAGAAGTAGTGAATTAAAACTTCCGACAGTGATTTTTTAATACACAAGAAATACAAGTATTGTTTATGTTGTCCGGAACAACAAGATAAATGACGATTTAGACCGCTGTATGGCTAAATATTTTAAAAACAGTTTTTACCATCTGAAGTATTTTGTATCATTGACAAATTTGGCTCGTGTTGGGCCAGTGTGAGAAGCCCCGGGCGCGAGTAGGCGCCGGTGTCAGCGCAGACCTCTCCAATTTGCCTTCTGCCGCCTCCAAAAGCGGACGGCGTTTCCGCTCACAAATGAGTCTTGGGCTCACCACGCCCCATGCGTATCAACGAAGGCTCTCAGGGGATTTTTTTATATCATTTCTCGCCTCCCGTGTACTTGTTCGGCTATCTTTACTACGTGGTGTCATTAGCGGCGTAATTACCTCTCTAGGCTTCGTTTCCACTTTCCAGATAGGTCTCATCCGCAAGTGTGATATATTGAGAACTCGGCGTTGATGTCACTAGTTTATTTAAAAAAAACATTATCTTAACAAGTTTCTCGTATTTTCATCATAAAACGTGTGCTTTTAAAAAATGTATTTTACAATTATCTGAACAACTAAAGCGTATTAACCTAACGAAGAAAACAAGGCAATATAACATTTTCCTGCGCTTAATGGAGCTGACACTAACATTGTGCTTTAATCACCATCTCGATCTTCTGTATTTGACTTGTAAACTGCCCATTACTATTAATCGTTACATGCTTATAATACTTCGTCGCGATATTAGCAATAATTTTGTATCAGTCTGGTGCGTGAAAATGATAAAATTTCATTCTAGGTAATTTCTTAAGATACGAAAATATCAATATTGGCAATGCGATGTTTACTTGTTTTCATGATAAATTGAAGAATTCACAGCAATAAATAAGACATGACCTCAAAGGACTTAAGCAATAATATTCTCGCCAATGGATTTCTAATTCTAAGAAGTTTTTTAGCTCCTCGAAGTAAACGCTATACTGAAAATTGAAATCACGCATTAAAAGAGGACTAGGAAATAGTAATTCTTTTGAGTAGTAACAAAAATATTTAATTTACTAACTATTAATAAGCAAACCATGAAAAATATAAACGATAATATAACAATTTATTAAAGTAAATGATATTGCAGATTCATATTTGCATAATCAATATGTTTAAATATTAGTACACTAAAATAATTAATATCCTTGAAAACTATGTATGTTGAAATACGCACGAGTAGTACCTTTTTTTAAAATTAAAATTACATATACAAATCCTTTCCTTTCCTCAAATAACATTTTCATTATTGCATCCGTCTAGAGTTAACCACTTTCATTAAACCCAAAAATGGTAGGGTCATATGTTATCAACACACGGTACTTTATCTTTCAATTTTGGCACCGGCGATACCAAGCATAAATAAACTAGCACCTTCCCCGACAAGAGGCGGTCACCTTCCATCGATACACTCACGACGGTGCAATTCTTTATCAATCGGCATCCGGTCGCCCTTACGAACCTTCACGGGACTATCTTTACAACGCCGAGTCATTAGTCTCGCACGCCACGCGATAAAAACGGGACGGGGTCATATATTAGCGATGTTTAACCCTCGTTATCCACTCGTTACGAAATCGGAGCGGCCCAGCGCCGGAACGAGACGGCGAAAGGAACAGGCGAGTTTGCGGATGTCTATGGTTCAGATTCCTCAGACCCCAGTTCCAGATCCAAGTCCCTAGTTCAGGTTGTCCAGTCTATTGCTCCAGATCCTAGTCCCTAGTCGCTGGTTCCTGATCCCTAGTCATTGTCCCAAGTCCCTGATCCATAGTTCCTAGTGCATAATCCGTAGTCGCTAATCCCTAGTCCACAATCCCCAGTCCATAGTTTGTAGTCCATTGTCTAAAGTTTTCAGAGTCTAGTCTCAGACACCAATTCCAAGTTCTCAGTCTCTACACCCCGGAATCCCAGTTTCCAGAACCAAGTTCTCCTCATCCTTCAACTCTGTCCTCCATTTCCATTCACACTCCTGGCCTTCCCTCATTCCCGAACCACACTCTCACACGGACGTCTACGCTCCTTCTAGTTTCATTCCAGACTCCTGTCTTCTTCGTTCCCCCTCTCCGTCTACGATTTCATTCCCGTCTCCACCCTAGTCCTGTCTCCGTTCCACGTTCAGTCAGTCATACTCGTTCTCCGCTTCCACCCTCAATCCCATTACATCACCTTTCCCAATCTTCCCCTCCTTCCCACCGTTTCAATCTTTCCCCTTCGTTTCGGCCTCATGATGCCATCCCAGTCACCGTACGCCGTTCCCGACTCCCGTTTCCTTCCTCACCGCCGTTCGCCTTTCCCATATCATCATCCCCTTCCTGAGTCTCGTCCTCCTCACCGATCTCCCGATCCTATTTCCTCCGATCCCATCCTCGTTTCTCCATCTTCGTTCCATTCCGGTCTACCAGCTAGTCCACTAGCAACCCGGTCTCCCGTTCCATTCTCCCGACCCCCATCCTCCATCTCGTTCCCTTTCCCCCTCCTTCTATACACCCACGCGCTTGCTCCAAGCGCGCTCGACTTCCTATCTCCCGCGGCATAAATCTCCTCGAGCCCCGTACCCTTATTAACACCGACGTGGATAATATATTAATAATATGCAGTTGCGGGCGTGCCCAGGTCGGCCGGCGGTTCCGCTCCCCGCCACCGACTCCGCGCCGCGCCACGCCGCGCCGCACCGCACGTTCTCCCGCGCGCACCACGCTGACACAGTGGTCCAGAACACCAGTGGCGGCTGAAAAATCGTAGTTTAAAAAAACACGTGAACGACTGCTTAAACTTACACCACTTCCCCTCAAACAACAACGATCAGTTCCTCTAAAATTTTTGAGGCTTTTTGAAACACTGTTGTGACGTTTCTATGTCGATTTAATATATTTTAACGATTGCTTAGCAACATTTTAAAAAAATTATATAGTGAGGTCATTCTTCTACTTTTGACAATACGATTTTCGTCTTAATGAATGTGCAAAATGCTCATTTTCATTTTCTGGTCAATTCAGAAAACCAAAACAATATAACTGTGCATAAAGACAATACTGCATGTGTTTATTAAAATTCCCACAAACAGCTCTGAAAGAGGCAAAGCAATGAACGCAGTACACTCATTACGTCCGCATTTATGAGACGAAATTTGTGACATTAAACAAATTTCATTCTTCACAACTGTCAATTGAAAATGTGAATAAAGTGCCATAATAATATCAAGAAAACCAAGATATATTTTACATTAATTACTAAAAATAAGAAATAATCAATGTCAAAATTAGGTATAGAAAAACTTGAAAACACGAGAAGAATACTCCTTCAAAACGCTAGGAGTTAGAAAACACTTCATTTATAAACATTTATAACGTGGTTACAATCAGCTTACCTTTCTATCACAAATATTGCCCACTGTGAATCGCATTTAAGCTCACTGCCCTCTAACCGCCTGTTGCCCAACCGGCGCGGCGCCCGCATGTCAATTAGAAAAAAATAATCCCGATCATTCGCCAACCAACGTAAACAATGGGAATTGGGCAAGAGTTACGCGAACGGGCAGAGCTGCCACCGGGCATCGCGATCGCCGTGTCACCCAGCGCGCCGCTCCCACCCCCGCCCCCGCCTCCACCCCCACCCCCGCCTCCACCGCCCGCCTCCGCCCCACCTCCGTCTCCTTCCCCGCCCCCGCCCCCGTCTCTGCACCCGCCCCCGCCTCCATCCCCCGCCTGCACCGCCCGCCTCCACCCCCGCCTCCGCACCCGTCTCCGCCCCCGCCTCCACTCCCCGCCTCCACCGCCCGCCTCCACCGCCCACCTCCACCGCCCGCCTCCACCCCCGCCTCCGCCCACCTCCGTCTCCACCCCCGCCCCCGCCTCCGCCCCCACCTCCGCCCCCGTCTCCGGCCCCGCCCCCGTCTCCGCCCCCGCCCCCGCCTCCGCCCCCGTCTCTTAGCGGAGATCGTGAGTTACGGGTCCGTGGTTTCTGCGCCGATCGCTGCGGGAAATAAAAATATACCTAATGGCTTATGTGGCGATAGGACGCTGGGTTCAGATTCTGCCGTAAATAAGCTGCCGCTGGGTGTAATCGTGGCTGGTAGTGGAGGATGTGGGGGGGTGGCAATGGTGGTGGTGGTAGTGGTGGAGGCTGTTGTAAAGTGTTGATGAGAGGATATGGATGCAGAGTTCATCTCGGAGAACTGTATTTCAAGTTGTTGTTTTTTCGGGAACTTTGAGAATTCAGACTATTACTTTTACCAATAAGCAAACTAATGTCCTTCTGGCTTACCCAAATTTGTACCGTTAAAATTTTCTTTATTCCATCATTTACGCAACACAGTTTTTTCAATCAACAAGACCAACGTTTGTCCATGACCAGTTCTACTGAAAGTCCTTATCCAACTTATTCAGTGAAATTAGGCGTCCAGCTCAATATATCAACATATTGCCAACTTTCATCCTGAAACTACTGATGCTTAAAGTTACAACCAATAAGTTCACAACAATTACATTTTTGATTAATTGAATAACGTCATATATTTTCAGAAACGCACGTGCAATTTAATATCGAGCACCGCTGCCTCCATAAACAGCTTGGTGCAACGTAAGTCATAAAAAATCGCCAACAAGGTGTTGTATTCGAACTTTTTCTACACAACGTACCAAATGCGATTCATCAATGTTCAATCAGCGTTGAGAAACTGAATCAACATTAACATGCTCCATCCTCAATAGCAGTCAATGCTTAAATTTTCTGGCAATGCACAACACCATACATAGGCACAGCTGCTCTCCTACCCTTTGTCACTGTCGTTTAACATAGAAAGGCTGAGAGAGTTGCGAGGCCTGGCCTTTAGAAGACATCTCGTCTGACGTACGAGGCACCTGTCGCGCCATTCCTGCAGCCGACGCAGGACGGAGCAGCCTTCCCTTGCGCGGCAAATGCTTTGCATTCGGAAGGAAAGCGTCGAGACAGACATACAGCGTTCAAGAAGATATGCCCACTGGTCCGAAATATCTTCAAATAAAGGCGCAAATATGTATGTAAATAAAGTGAAAATAAAACATTTCAAAATATGAAAAGTAACACATAAAATAAATACAAACATGTAGGTTAAATGTGTTTTCTAACATGCGCAACTATTTGGAGGCAGTAAAAGGAAAACATTTTTAAATGGATTTACACCAATTTCAATATTACTAAGAGAAATGAATAATATGGACTTTTTGGAGACGTCCCCTTAAAAATTGTAAAACGTTCAATTCTCAGCTACTACCATCATTTGTATCACAAGGAATATATATATATATATATATATATATATATATATATATATATATATATATATATATATAAAACCAACGATAAATTCTTAAAGCAAAATTTCATTTTTTCATTTACTGATAAAGTGGATGAAATGACACAACATGCGGAATAGAAGACGAGAAATGGCAAAGAAAAGCAAAATACTTCTTTCTGAGCACAACTGGTATATTTTCATAGAGAAAATATAAGTGGTGTTCAGACATCTTTTACCATTCAGACACCTTTTAACAGTGCCTAACAAAAAGCAATGAAAGACTTTTTTGTATCACAAACATAGAATTCACAGAGCAGCAACACACAACGTAATCAATGCATTTCCCAAATCAAACTATAATGAAATAATCATTTGCACGAAGCAAGTGACTGCTTTCATATAAGCACTGTAAAGAACATTGAATTTCACTTATAATTCGTAACGTAGACGGGATGAATGTAATTTCAAAGAGTACTAAAAAGGTTCTACGGGCGCATGTTTACAACCGCACGATATATTGAAATCCGATTTTTTAAAATCAAATGACTGCAAGATAAAAAGAAATATATGTTTAGGGGTTGCACTTTTTACTTCAGTAATGTTGACATTCAGTTTCTGGGAAACTACATATTTTTTATCACACAAAGCCAGAGACTGAAACACTCACAAACCTGGAAGTAACTTTCAATTGCATTCGAAATTCTATTGAAATGATATTTCAAAAAAATCACCTTAAGCGAGAAAGAGCTTCTTCATCAAAAATAAATTCTCTTCAGTGGTCACGGACTTCTATTCTGAATAAACTCTCGGTCTGGGGTCACACGCAATATATCCGCCCCTGATCTGCGCGTGAGTTGTGTGAAGGACGCATTGGGTTTGTTCTCCACCCTCATGGCCCAGAATCTGTTGCATGTCGTAGCAGCGAATCTGAAATCTAACCTCTGTGTGAGAGTGTGAGTGTGGTATGTGTGTCTGTGTGTATGTGTGAGAGAGCGACAGAGATATTTCACCGTGATTTAATTGGGAAATGAAATTAATGGCGTTTACGTTAATGGCGCGTAATAAAATACGTGATATACATATATAAAATACATACAACATATGAATGTATTTATTTAATATATAGTCATATCATGTTCATATATATAAAAATACAGGGTTTGACTTCTGGCGGAACGCGACGAAACGGCGTTCCGGTACTTTTTTTTCCTAGGGCTTTTATCCAGCCGACAGCCGGTTGCCCTTTACGTCCCGAAGGGACGCATATTCGACCATACACTAGACAAACACTTGCGGGCTCCTCTGATCTGGGGTCAACAGAACGCGAGGCCCTCCGCGACAACACACACACAAAGTCAAGGGACAAACAGCCATGCCCAAGGCGGGACTCGAACCCGCGACCCTTCGGACCGAAGCGCTGAGTCGGCACTCGCTCTTAGCCACCTCGGCCATGCAGGTCGGCGTTCCGGTACTTCGGGAATAATTATTAAATAATATTATAAGTATTAAACAATTTCTATTAAATTAATAATTAATAATTTGGATCGTGTTGGTTGCACCTACAATTTTATAAATGAAGCAATATATATATATATATATATATATATATATATATATATATATATATATATATATATAGCATATCCACATAACACATGGATTTCAATTTTCTGTGTATCGGATGCGACCAGCACAGCGGTAACCATGTTGTATGTGCAGTGTCGTTGGCAGGGAGGTCTAAGAATTCGAAAAACGATTGTGGCTGATTTACAACTCTACCTAGAAGGTCGAACAGAACCACTTCTAACGGACGTTGAATTAATCGGTTGTTTTCAAAGTTTCTCTGATCACTAAAAAGCAAATAACGGAGCAATACCCTCCTTCTTCATATGTGTCCCCATCTCTCCCTTACACACACACATACATGTACACGCACTACATTATCACCGATTCGGGTGCCCCATCGGGAGATTACAGCCTGATTCGGCTGGAGTAGTGTCCCACTGAGAGGAGATACCACCAGGAGGCGGAAATCTCTTGCAAGCCATGCAGATAGGCGCCGAATTTCCTCACACAGCGGGAGAAGGAACACCGCCACCTCCTGGATAGTGAATTTTCTTCACTAACGGGACCAATGACCATAACTGTTAATGTGTGGAACACCATGAAACATCAGTCAATGAATCATTCGACGGGTTTCCTTCCGGGTGACGCTTGTAAATTTTACAGTGGCGGTCGTGGATGCTCGTATTTACGCAGATGGAAATGCTGTCGCGCACTCCGAACACGAGTCCAGAGTTCGAAGGCGTTCTGTGGGCGAAGGATGAAGAAACATGCGAAATCAAGGGACTACGAAGCACTGCCACCCAATGTGTAGACCTTCCCTTCCAGTGGAGGAGGTTCGTCGCCAACACCCGGGATGATAATAGTGACTTGAGTTACGTGACTAATACCTTCAGTAATACACATTCCCGCGATGAAGCACTTAGAAGTAATACAAGTCGCACCAACACTGAGTTCGAAGCTGCGTGAGAGAGACATTTCATTCTGTCTCATTATGATTTGATTCTTTAATTGTTCCAGGCACGTCAACTGCTATGGTCATTAGTCCCGTTGGTGAAGTAAATTATTTATTCAGAGAGGTGGCGGTATTCCTCCCCTATTATATAATATCCGATGTTGACTGACACGTCTGCGTGCAGGGGATACCCCTTCCAGGTGTCTCGTCGAAGCGAGGCACTGCCCTAGCCGGGGTGAGATCTAAGCTCCCGACTGGTCTCCCGATGTTTGCGGTAATGTAGTGCGCATACATGTGTGTGGTATGAGGGGAGAGGATATGACAAGTTTGAGGAAAAAGAGATCGCGCATGTTCAGAGGACCGCGTTGCTGTTTGAGTACTCCTCTGGCATTTGCCTGGTGATGATCGTTGAAACCAAGCAAAGCGTCCGATCTTAGCAGCTGACTGCTAGAATTCTCTTTCCAACAGTGGCTGAATTTGACCTATGTAACTATTGCTGAAGATCAGCCACCATCGAGACTCAAACCCTAGGAACTCCCGGTTAGATTCGCTGCGGAGTCTGAGAAAATGCTGGTTCAGAGTTGAATTCAGGCGGTGCGAATCTTTGTGAAATATAATTGATTTGTTTATAAATGCTTACCATCGTCTGAGTTTGAGGCATAATAGATTTTTTTTGTATACCAGCATTATAAACGACCTTTTCTGTTGCAAGAAATTGTTCATAAAAGGGCTCTTTTACGGTACAAATGATGACGTATTAGATTTTACGGTACGAATGATTGCGTCATCATACATTCAGTAAATCGCAACGTGAGAATCTTGCGGTGGTAACGGTAAATGGAACAGCCGACCACCGTTTTCTCGCACAAATGTCAAATACCCGAGACGTCACAAGAAGCTTTTTCGCAAAATTAATTTCGATTCTCTTATAAATTTATAATGCTGTTATTCAAAAAATAGCGTATGCAACTAGTTTATAAGGTTGCTTTATTGCATTTGTACAAATGTGAAAACTCGCTCCTAACGTCGCTCGTTTTCAAAACATGTATTCATGCAATAAAGCTTAACATTATCAACTAATTGCATAAATTATTATTATATACTATTATACTAATATTTGTAATACGTAAATTGTAGTGTTCTGTCACCAGGTTGTATGTAACTACCTGCAGATTAATAAGTATCTATCTATCTGTCTATCGTATTTTCACATGACTGGGTTCTTAGCACTGGCACACTGTCGGGACACTAGGATTTCGCCCCACTGTGCTGCGCGCAGCCACCACTCATTGCCAGCGCCCCCTACCGGGCTGCCTCATCGCCGGCCCGCGCGCGCGCGTCCTGCCTCCGAAGCGAGCACGCGCGCTTCAAGGCGGTTACCGGCATTTACACGCTCGGCAGGAGTATCTCCGCAGCGAACAAGTGCCCCGCTGCTGCGCCAGCCTCACCGCTTTTGTTCGCCGGGCGGAGGATTTGCTCCCGAGCTGCAAATCTCTTTCAACGTTTCTCTAGCTCGCGCCGCATGGTATTGCACGGAATGAATTGCAGCACGTGTCGACCCCACCGGGCTTGCTGATGTTGCTAGAGGAAGGCGTGCTCCGATCAACATGGTCAGTATGTCTCGGAACAAACGATAGTCGCAGTCTGGTCGGTAGTTGATCTTTATGATTGTCTACTCGAAATGGTTACTTGTTGAAGAATGCTTTGTGTTCATCTACTTATTTATGAGCCTGGACGGACTAGAGTTTGTTTGAAACATGCACGTCATTTGTTTATCTACCTGGACGGAATCCTTGAACCCGCACATGTTTTGTGTAAATACGACCAAAATATAATATGTGATCAAATGTAACCATGAATTTGAGCTTTAAAATAAGATTTATTTAAACGGGAGTATATGAGGAATACCTACAAAAAAAAACATTTCACACATCATTAACGACTTTACAAATTAAAATGTAGTTGTCAATACAAATTCTGGAAAATTCAAAGCAAGTGAAGGCAATTTGGGAATGTTTTCATTTCATTGTCTATTTATCGATACGATTTATCATTATTCGCTTGCGTGTAATTAAATATCGCTCACATATGAGTAACTAACATTTTAATTGAACCTAATTTGTATTGACTTTGGTGTAAACTGAAATGAATTGAATATACACCACTGAGTAGTTTGCTACTAGGTGCAATTTTTATTGCGAATTAATGCGTACATTGGATGCCATCCAATGTCAGTGCATTCGACTTTCCGCATGATTATAATAACACAGTGTTTATTTCGATGTCGCTGGTACTGTGACAGCCGAGGCTACTGAAAACGAATCAACTTTATATGATACAATAATATTTTTGATAAATATCTCGGGATCATCAATTAACACAAAATATGTTTTGTATTATCTCAATTTCATGTCCTAAAATATTGATATGAAATGTGAGACAAAAAACGTTAAATAAAACGTGGAGAGGCAAACCATTCCAAGGACAATATATAAACAAATGCAAATAAGCAGAGATGAATAATTGATGCGGCTTAAAAGAGGAAGAACGAATCTAGAATCGGAAGTAGTTGAATGCATGTCCAATATCGAGCATTGAGAACAATATATTATGGTAAAGCGTTCTAAAATTTTCTCAAGACGATAAATGTCTTTGGCAGGAAAAAGTAGAAACCACTAATCATATCATGTCAGTTTCCCGAATTCTAGCAAAGTCGGAGTACATAAAAGGAACGATATAGTACGTAGTTACCTCTACTGGTAGATCTGCAATGACCTTGAAGTTCCACTTGTTACGAAACTTAACAAAACCTGTGATGTTCGTTGAACTGCGTACAATAGTGTAGCACCAACAAATCCGTACTCATCGTACGATGACTGCAAACAGAACCTATTTTGTTATTCAGAATTTGGAGAAAAATTTGGTCTACTTGTGAATGTTGCTGAACCAAAGTGCCGTACCCAACGAGGCACATAAATGTCTTAAATACAAATATCGTAACTCGGTTGTTTGTTCCGCGAAGTCTATGTCAGAACTTAATCAAACTCTCAATTAGTTGAAATGACTGTGAAGTACAAGATAGAGCATTATTGGGAACAGCCCACACTTTGCGCAAAGTTTTGTAGAGGCGCCCAAATCACCTGCACCTGCTCCTAAAAAATTGTTTGTAATCACGAGTAGATTTTAAATTTATCCGACATCCACCATTCTTGGCTGTGAATTTTTGGGATAGTAATAATTACAATAATATTTATTATTATTATTTTTATAAGGTTTAATAGTTATAATTATACGTAAGTCTTATATATTTTGTGTCCGCGTTTGAGGCAATGTCTGGGTAGACCCACGATTGTGGGTAGCCGTGACCAAATAAATAACTCTTTGTACTCTGTTATAAAGTTATAGTTAACGAAACTGTGATATTTAAAAGTGAATTATGGCATCATCAAAATACTGTCTGGTTTCTTATGTCACATATCTTTTCCATTTTATCGCTTTCATGTATCTATTTCGCATCGTGGTCTAAGGGAAAACTGATATTCACGGCCTAATCTAAAAAAATGGGTATATACAAACAAATCTATTGAGTACAAAATGCTGCACCTCGATGAAAGACAAAGTGCTAATACCCAGTTCCAAGTATCTTTCGCAGAAAACATTTAAAGCAATGTATAGTATACGAAATCTGGTGACCCGTGTCCTTCCCCATAATGGAGAATATTAACAAAAAATTATGTGAATAGCAAGGGAAATAATCCAATCCAAACATGAAGAACGGACAGTACTTGCACCCGGAGAAAATTACGGTGGGGAAGGGGGCAACAGTGTAAGTAGAGTTACGACGTTTCAGCGCTTTCTACATCTTTCTGTCGACGAATTCATACATGAACGTATTTCCTACAACAAATTTACGACCACACTTGGGACGTTACAACGCTGTCAATTTGAAATGTATCTTCTCCTTTGGCCTAACGCCATTCGAAGTAAGTGATTTGAAAACTGAATGGGGTTCCTCTAAACAGTTTGTCGAGGGATCTTCGATAGTACCCCTGTGTTAACGATCCACATGTGATGTGCAGATGAATCTCTTTCCATAACTCGTTCCCCTTCCTTATATGAAAGACGCCTTGCAGATATCGGTTCTGCGATACGAAGTTGGGTGACGTGGTAAACATTCACTCTAAAACGGATTTTCCACAATCGTATTTAAATGTAAATGAAGCGATGAATATGTACCGAATACTGAACGGTGAAATAAGACCACGAAAGGATAGGAATAAATCTTTCAATTTCAAAGATGCAGATCACTTACCGAGTTCTTTTTCTGTTCTATTTGCATCTCCTCACCCAGCGCTAGGTTATCGTGTCGAGAATGTATCCTGAAATGAAGAAAAGTTAGTATTATCAGTGGCAGAATGAAATAATACAGACACTCAGGGCACAATTGTGTTTTCTCCTCAGCAAGCTGCATAACGCCCCGGAGAACAAGAAACTTCCAATTAACTTCTCAACTTTTATGCATGGACCAATTCGCTTAAGTCATCGACGTTTATGGACTGAAGACTGTTGGGAGTCCATGTTTATGAAGTGGAACCGAGTTGCTTACTGCAGTAGACAACATAAAATTTTTAAACATGTGGCTTCATGAGTATTCACATGTGTTTCTCGTTCACTTTGTGGAACTGCAAGGACCCATAGTTCCAGATAAAGGAGTTTCCAACGCTACATTAACAAACGGCCGGTGAACTTACCAAACCGGAATATTGAAACGCAATACATGCCCCAACAACAGCCTGAGTATTTACGAATTCAATACATTACGACACTATCGTTTTAAGAAATCGATTTGACAAAGAAAGGTTCCGGCTCCAACCTGAAATTGAATGTTCTATATTTTTCTACCTTCGTCAGATTGCTTCAGTTTAGCAACGCAATACTAATGTAGAACGCTGATTTCCCTATAGAACGGTTTAGACCTTCATACTCGTTTTACGCAACATTGCCTGAACATTAATGAAATAATCACGAATCCCTATAGAAAGTAGAGAACCATAAGACATGAAACAATTGAATAATATTAGAGCAGGTTAAAGACATGTCTCACTGAATATATTTTCACCCATTAATTTTCTTCACACTAGAGTAATTTATTTTGCACGCGTAGAAAGGTACATTTAATAATAAAATAAATAAATTAATGCCTTTATTGGTGGCGAGACTCAGGCCATTAGACCTGCACTCTCGCCTAACTGCTTTCTTAAGTTTAATACAGTTCATAATAAATACGAGGTCATTCAAGTAAATATGTGCACACTTAGTGAATACGGATTTTCATATTTGCGACGGCAGAAAAACGAGCGAGAAGGAAGTTGAGGAGAGTGGAAGACACAGCATTTGTGTGAGTATATTTCTGAACTTCAAGTTTGAGGCTTTAAAATTAATCAGATATGTATCTAATGGTTACTTTTGAATACTCTACAAGATTTTACCCAAATATAATGAAATTAATGAATATAGATGGTTGCATAAACTTACTTAGGTGTATGAAGAAGACGATAAATGTAATTAATCAATGTAAACAGAAATTAATATTAGGCCCTTCATATTAAGTAACAAAAAATTTTAGAATAACTCGAATTTTCTGACATTTTCATTTTTTAAGATCAAACAAAATGTAATATACTCCATAATAATAAATGTAAATATAGGATAATATAAATAACAGCATTTAAGTACAAGATAATTGTACTCGTCACACTTCGTCACCCCTAAATATACCCAAGATGCACCACGGATGTGTGGGTCGGCACAAACAGAACGCGAACAATACGTCTAGACCGACAACAGGGACAAGAGGTTTAAAAAAATGGCGCCCGTGAAGACAGCCGCCATTGTGGAAGCGATAACAATCTCCAGCGCGGGAGTGACGACCGCCCGCGCAAGGACCTCGCGAGGAACAAGCGCGGAGTATGGCACCGGCCGGCCGGCCGACTGGAGCCTCGCCCGCGGCGCCCGCCCGCCCGCCCACTGCCCGTCACCCCTCGCCCACCGCCCGCCACCCACCGCCCTACAAAAGACGATGGACGAGACTGCTTCGAAGACAGATCGAAAAACAGAATAAAGGTAAGACAGTTCGTGGAGGAATAGATGTCAAAAAAAGGGGAAGAAGAAAGAAAGAAGAAGAAAGAACAACGAAGAAGAAAAAAAGAAGGAATAAGAAGAAGAATGAATGGAAAGCAAGAAAAACAAGAAAAAGCCGTTGCAAGTTAGTGTATTGAAAGGGAAAAATATATAATTACATTATATGAAAATAAAGAAACAACAAGACAGGGAAGTCGAATATGAGGTGAAATTATAATGGAGCCATAAATGGAAGAAAAACGAGGGACGATGGGGAAATGTCATATAAAAGGCGACGTGCAATAGAAGCTGAAAGATGAGGAGAGATGTCAGGCAGAAGGGTAAGAAGATTAATACAAGGGAAGAGGACGAATAGAGCCAAAAGAAAATAAGTTAAATTAAACCCTTATACAATAGCACATTAAAGACACAGAAAGGAAACAAGTACTATCAAAGGCGTATGTGAAGGCAGCTGAAAAGTAAATGTCCGAAATTCAGAAGACAAAAAAACAGTGTCGAAATCATTGGCGGAGGCAGCACTAGTGTTGGCGGCAGAGACAACAGGGACGGGGAAGACAGTCGGCGTTGGGCTTGTCGGGCGCGCACCGAGCTCGTTAAATCACAGCGGCGGACGAGTGGGGGCGAGCGGGCGGACGGCGGGCCGACGGCGGGCAGGACGGCACGTGGACTCCCGCCGCGGTCTCGTTAATTTCATTCCCGGCCTCCCACTTGAAGCGATTAAGTCACGAGAGGCCCGCGTCCGGGTCCACCATCGTCGCCGCCCTGCGTTGCCGCTGCCTCCCCCGCAGTTCAACCATCGCCAGGGACCTGCTTGTATGGCTCGGCGACAACGTACGTTGCCGTTGCTGACAGGGAAATTGTAGTGTTCGATCCTGAAAGGCGGCGGATTTTCGACACTGGCTGGATAGGTACGTCGAATTCAGATGCGCTGTCTGGAGGGGAATTCTGGTGGCTGATGGGTTGATTGATTGATTGATTGATTTTTTCGTGTTTCCGGGCGCGTCAACTACTTCGGTTATTAGTCCCGTTATTGTAGTGCATGTTATTTTTCTCGGGAGATGGCAGTGATCTTCCCCCGCTGGATGGCGAGATCCGGCGCCGACCTACCGTCGGCTAGTGGGGTTTCCCCCTAACCTGGACTCTCCCACCAGCGGGGCACCGCCCCAGTCGAGACAAGCTCTAAGTTCCCGACCGGTCTCCCGGAATATGTGGTAGTGTAGTGCATGTTAGTGTAAGTGTGTGTGTAAGGGGAGAGGATAGGACAAGGAAGAGGAAGGACAGATCGCGCGCGCGGTCCGTGGCCCGTTTGTTAGGGTACTGCTCCGGCATTCGCCTGGTGTTGATCGGAGAAACCACGGAAAACTACCGATCAGAGCAGCCGGCCGCTAGAATTCTCCTCCAGACAGCAACTGAATTCGACCTAGCTGAAAAGCTAGTGTCGAAAATCCTGCCGCCGTCAGGACTCGAACCTAGGACCTCCCGGTTAGAGGCGTTGCAGTGACATCAGTTGATGCACTGAGCTACCGCTACCGGTGTGGCTGATGGGTCTGATCGGTAGTTTTACGTATCTTTTCCTATCAATACCAAACGAATAACCTAATATCAAGCAGGACTCTACTAAAGGGCACGACCCCTCCTTCCTCAGCCTTGTCCCCACCACTCCCCTTAGATACTCATATGCACTATTCTACCAGGCAAATCGAGAGACGCGTCGGAAGCTTAGAACTAGTCTAGGTTTGGGCGGTGGTCAGCTGCAGGAGACACCAAGAGGGTGGAAAACCCGGAATCCGAGTGTAAGTCGGCGCCACATGTCGCACTCAGTGTGGACAGAACTGCATCATCTCCAGTGATATAATATGCGCTACTCATGGAACTAATGGCAATGGAGCTGATGTACTCGAATATATTTATACTTACTCATCTCCATCAGTACGAACTCTTGCACAGGGTTTTTTCATCCCCCAAACGTTTGCGACATCGTCATTATTTTCACTTATTTTTCTGATCAGTCAACGTATCTTTTTATTAAAGACTCTTCTCTTTCCCTCGTCCTGTTGCTACTCTTCTTTCTCTCTTTCCACTCCTTTTCTCTTTTCCTCCCCTTTTTTTCCTTTCTCTTCCTTCATACATCCTTCCTTCATACCGCGATACGTTCTCCATTTGTCACCAACGTTCATTTTTGCCTCTTTTTTATAATTTTCTTCCCATTTCTCTCTCTCTCTCTCTCTCTCTCTCTCTCTCTCTCTCTCTCTCTCTCTCTCTCTCTCTCTCTCTCTTTGTACTACAATACCTCATGCAATGCAACCAATGTCATTGTTGTCACAGTTGCCTTGTCTTCCATCAATTAACATTCTCCTTCAGTATTGCCGTAACTACCCCATATTATTCACTTATTTCACTTTCCCACATGCTCCTCATTCACCACCTACGTTCCCTCACAACTCTCTAAACCTTCTTAAAAACGCTCCTGACCGTCTCCCCTCGTCTTCCGTCTCTTCTTCTTCTGACTCATATTTCACATTCTCCTATTTATTATCCTAATCTTTATTCTCGATTTCAATACACAGTCAATTCAGTGACACGTAGAACTTTTACAATCACTCCACCACCACCTCCTTCACCACCATCACTACAGCGTAACCGACAGGCACAGTGCGGAATGTTCATTTGGCGTGTCTGACATCCAGCAGTCGCTGCCGGATGTGCTCCGGTATGGCCAACGACTTCTCTGCGGTGCCGGAGGGAACAACAGTGTTGGACCACCAAGCTGGCGGTTGTAACTAACACTATTGCAAAAGGGGAAATAGCAATAACTAATAGAAACATTTTGGGTAAAAATGTAGCACAAAACTATACACTATACAAGTCTACGAGTAAACATCACAAAATAAAACAAACATTCAAAGTGCTTTATAAAATCTTGAAACAAAGAGGGAAATTAAAAGTGATTTCGTTATGAAAGGACTCGAATGCCATGTCTCTTGAGTGTGGTCGTCGTCAAATGAACACGTCGAGTATATCCAAGGATAAATTCAATTAAGTAAAGATACTGCTCCAGGCAGAAACTTTGATAATGATCTTCCAACCTGAGGCGAGATGTGTGTGCTGTTTAATACGTCTTGTCGCTTCCTACCACATGGTGGTGACGATGGTAGTGGTGGTAGTGATAGTTGAATCATTTTAGTCACTACAACGACGTGACGATTATGATATTGAAGATGATACCGTTATTACGATGAAACGTAATAAAGTTTTGCTAATTGTGGCAATGCTATCGATAGTAAGGACAATGATGCCTGACAAAGGCTATGCAAGTAATCACAACAAACGTTATGGTTAAGTTTACGTTAACGGTGGGGTCAGTGAAGGTAATGGTGACGGTTAACTAACGGTTTCAATAACTATGACAGTAGCAGTGATGGTAACAATCACAACAGTAACGGTAAAATTAACGGTAAAGGTGTCGTTAACTGTGACGGAAACGGTGATCGTGAAAGTAATGGTGACTCTCACGGAAGAGTTAAGGAAACGGTAACTGTGACGGTGACAGACGCCCCGTCCCCAGGCACCCAGCAAACCCGGGCAGGTTCACGGCCTCTGGTTTTTGTTCCTGTTGCAGTGACGGCGGCGGTGGCGGCGGCGCGGCGGGAAAACGCGCGAACCGGACTCCTGGCTTCCCTGGGCGTGGCTACTTCCGCGTGAAGGGGCGCCCGTGCCCGTGCCCGCGGCCGCCGCCGGCCAGCCGACCAGGGCACGTACCGCCATGCCGGCGCCGCCCCGCCCCCGCCGCCTCTGGCGTTGTTTAGAGGCGGAGATAATCGGATCGCGCCGCACTATCTGGTGGCATATGCAGAGAATGCAGCTACGGTCGCCGCGATTGTCATGTGTGGCAACGATATTACAATGCGCATTCATAATCTTGAACTAAATGTTGCCTAGTGGAGAAATATTTCGCTGTTCTCTTCTTTTGTGTTTTTATTTCCTTTTTTTGTGTGTTAAGTGACGTTAAATACGATGAAGATGAACTATCAGATGTAATTAATGAGGGACCACCGTCAATGATGTGAGAGTTTACGTTTGAACTGGATAAATTAAAGCCAATGGAAGTTACAGACACAAATAACATCCCTGTGGAACGTCTGCGAGACGGTGGTGGTCATCCCTTTATAGTATTTGAGTAAATCCTCGAGTTGCGGATGTACGACAGTTAGACCACTTCCCGTGCACCAGACGTAGGAAGTGTCATTCAACGCGTGTCGGTTTCCTGATGGGGAACTGATGATGTTATTTGAATCCGGCCAAATTATTCTCAGAAATGTCCAAAAACGTGTTTAATCGTGTTTGGGCGCTGCGATATTGGTGAGTATGCCGGGAATTAAACCAACACCACCTAAATACACCTACGTAGGTGGCGTTGATTAACCTCTAGTACCTCAAAATACCAACGTAGATGAAGACCAAGAGAAAGACGTAGATGAACACGACAGAGACGAAAGGCAAAACGAAGGACAAGGCGGAAGGGCAAGACGGAAGGACAAGACGGAAGGGCAAGACGGAAGGGCAAGACGGAAGGGCAAGACGGAAGGGCAAGACGGAAGGGCAAGACGGAAGGGCAAGACGGAAGGGCAAGACGGAAGGGCAAGACGGAAGGGCAAGACGGAAGGGCAAGACGGAAGGGCAAGACGGAAGGGCAAGACAAGACGGAAGGGGCAAGACGGAAGGGCAAGACGGAAGGGCAAGACGGAAGGGCAAGACCGAAGGGCAAGACGGAAGGGCAAGACGGAAGGGCAAGACGGAAGGGCAAGACGGAAGGGCAAGACGGAAGGGCAAGACGGAGGGCAAGACGGAGGGCAAGACGGAGGGCAAGACGGAGGGCAAGACCGGGAATGGTAGCTCAGTGCATCAACTGATGTCACTGCAGCGCTTCTGACCGGGAGGTCCTAGGCTAGAGTCCTGATGGCGGCAGGATTTTCGACACTAGCTTTTCAGCTAGGTCGAATTCAGTCGCTGTCTGGAGGAGAATCCTAGCGTCCGGCTGCTCTGATCGGTATTTTTCCGTGGTTTCTCCGATCAACACCAGGCGAATGACGGAGAAGTACCCTACCAAACGGGCCACGGACCGCGCGCGATCTGTCCTTCCTCTTCCTTGTCCTATCCTCTCCCCTTACACACACACTTACACTAACATGCACTACACTGCCACATATTCCGGGAGGCCGGTCGGGAGCTTAGAGCTTGTCCCGGCCGAGGCGGTGCCCCGCTGGTGGGAGAGTCCTGGTTAGGGGGAAACCCCACTAGCCGACGGTATGTCGGCGCCGGATCGAAAAAGGCATTGCGAAGGGGGGCAGAGAAAGGCGCAGTGAAAGGTTTAGAGGAAGGCGTAGAGAAAGGCATAGAGAAAGGAGTAGAGAAAGATTGAGGAAGGAAGAGAGGAAGGCGGAGAGAAAGGCGTAGAGAAAGCGGTAGACGTAAGGAAAGACATAGAAGGAGTCTTATTAGCAAAGAATTCGAGAAAACAAAAACAAAGGATTTCCTTTCACGGAAAATAACTTAAATAAGTGGGGGGCTTATTGAGGTGCCTGAATCAGACGGCCGTGGGTCTCCGAGAAGAGCATAGCGGTGTCATTGAGCTGGTCGCTGCGTCTGGGCTGCAGGGATCAGCTTTATGTCTTCAAAGAATATCGGGAAG
This sequence comes from Teleogryllus occipitalis, assembly GCA_011170035.1. Lineage (NCBI taxonomy): Eukaryota > Metazoa > Arthropoda > Insecta > Orthoptera > Gryllidae > Teleogryllus > Teleogryllus occipitalis. The sequence goes on along the minus strand of BLKR01002598.1, from coordinate 120,786 downwards.
ATAATTTTTATATGAGAAATCTGTATAAGCCAAGTGTCCCGGAGGTGCAACAGATAAAAGCGTGTTTGCTGACAACGCCATGTGGTTTTCAAACTGATTTTAAAAATAATCACTACGACAAATTGAAAACAAAACATTTCGAGATAACTCTTGACAAAGACAATTTTATGAAACATTTACATTATCTATGTTCAGGGAAGACAAAGTTAGAAATCGTGCTCAATATTACAAAATAATTGAAAAATATAATTGGTTACTTCGTGAGGCTGAGAAGACATCTAAATTGAACAAAGAAATCTCTGGACCGAAGAAAGGCAAAACAAAAAGAAAAGTTCTCTCAAAAAGAATCTCTGAACCGAAGAATGTTTAAAGTGTTGGCGACGCCACATTCAGCTAGTATGAAAAAAATCGTTTGGAAATGGTTTTAAAATGCTGTGGAGAAGGCATCTTTTCAGAATTCACGAAATATAGGATTATTGTAAACCCCAAAAAAAGGTAATGCGAAATACTTTAATGGGTAGAACACTAGCTCTTCTTTCTCATGCTCCCAGAGTTTATTCACAATATTGGGAAAGACAGAATCAAAAGGAGAGTACACGAAAATGTAGTTAATGATTAAATAGGATTCAGATAAGGGAATGGGATAAGAAAGACAATATTGGTTCTTTGTCAAATTTTAGAAAGAAGTTTAAAAGTACACAGAATCATTGTAGAGAAACACAGATTCATTCATTAAGAAAAGGCAGTCGAGCTATGCGTAAAGTAGGATTTGATTGAAAGGACAAACGCCCAGTAGGGTTTTATCAGCTGAAAGCACGATAAATTTTGTCCGTGTGTACGTCTGTTAAGAGTGCATAAGGATAAACAAAATGCCATAGAAAATATGACTGAAAAAACTCTTATTTTTATATTTTAAACAAAATGTCTGCATTGTTTTGGTCAAGTTTAAATAATATGCGTGATATGATGTTAGTTAAATGGTCATTTAGTTTTCCTAAGTTGACAGATGACCGTAGGTACACAGGAAATGAAAAAAAATCCCATTCTATTAACTAGCAACAATTCCTAGATAAGGAATAAAAAGCTACATTACTACGAAAACAACATGAACGGAATTCTAAAACCTTCTTCATTGAAATTCGCTAGTTCTATTTGCTTTATACCTTCATTTTTGAACTCCTTTTCCTTTTTTGATGCAAAGCGATTCGGGAAATAGACATTCTCAAGAGATGAAAGGTATCGCTTGGTCGTTGCAATGGGGTTAATTTGCTGAAAACTTGCCTTTTATAATTTGCTAAGTATACAGAAATATTTTACCACCTGAAAAAACGTTTATAACAGTTCGTGACAAGGTGTCAAAATCGTACGCATCCGTCGAAATGAGTTATCCTTTCTCAGCTAGTCACCTTCAAACGCCAGTGTAGAGCGTAAAAATATGAGAGATTTTTATCACACTGCTAAGACTTCTTCAAATATGCTAAGTGTTCAATGGTCAGAAAGAATTGATTCAAACTTGAACAAATCATAGCTGCCTGTGCAAAATATTATATTTCACTGTCAGTGCTGATCACGACATTTGCATCTGGTTTTGTTTTTATTAGTCAAGTACAGACAATTCCATCAAATTTATTAATCAGTATATTTACAGTGTAAATGTGCGCATTTAATATTTATGTGATAAGAAACACTATTTTTAAAGTCATATGAAATGTTCTGTTACATTTGGTGTGCAGTATTATACGAATAAATAAGTAATTTCATGATCCAAAATAGAGGGACAAGAAAACAAGGAAAGCGGGCCAGTGAGCCTGCTATCAAATAATTTACGGACTTTACACTTTCATCATAAATCTTAAAAAGAATACTAGGCGAATGCTTAACAAACAGGCCACGGGACGCGCGATGTTTCCTTCTCCTTCCTTCCTTCTCCTATCCTCATTCCTTATTTACACTTATACATGCCGGGATACCAGCCACGGTCGGGATACGGGCCGGGACATTAGAGCTCATTGCGGTTGAGGTGGTGCCCCGCTGGTGGGAGATACCTGTTGAGGGAAAACTCGCAAGCCGACGGGTAGGTCAGCGCCAGATCTCACTATCCAGGGGGAGGAGGAAATCAACCATCTCCCGACTATGAAACATGCACTACATTTACGAGACTAATGTCTTTAGCCGTTGGCGCGCCCAGAACCACTAAGCAATCAATCGATCAAGTAAAGAAATATCAAATATTTGGAATTGGCTGATCTCAAAAAGAATTGTGCTTTAACAACTGTTCATTAGTTATTTATTGTTCATTGTTATATGTTTCTTAGTAATGCTACTTGTCAATTTCATATCTGTTTCTTGTTACGAAATAGCCAGTCATTTTCTCCCTTCTCTCTCATTTCCCTTTTCCCCTTCTCTCATTTCCCCTTCTTCCTCTTTTCCCATTCTTTCTTTTCCTTCTCGTTTTCCACTTTCTCCCTTCTCCTTATCTTTTTCTTTTCCCCTCCCTTTTGTCACCTATCTTTTCCTTCTCTTTCCTCTCTCTTTTTTGCTTTCTATCTTTTTCCACTACCTTCATCCCTCTCTCTTTTACCCTACTCACTCTTTCCCCGTACTCACTCACTTTTACCCCTTTTTTTCCTTTTCTCTTTTTAATTTTCTTTTCCCTCTCTCTTTTCCCTCTCTCGTTTTATCCTGTCTCGTTTCCCCTACTCTGTCCTTTCGTCTCTCTTTTTCCTCTCTATATTTTCCTCTTTTCCTCTTCCTTCATTTTTTCTTCTTTCTCTCTTTCCCCCTCTCTTTTTTCATTATCTTTTCCGTCTTTTCCATATATCTTTTCCCTCACTTTTTCCATCCCTCTCTCTTTCTCTTTCTCTATTTCCCTCCCCCTCTTTCTCCCTTCCCCTCTCACTTTCCCTATATCTCTTTCCCTCCCTTCTCTTTCCATCTTGCATTGCTTGTTCCTCCTGGCCTCCTCGGCCTCGTCCCGCGTCACACGACAACGCCCACCAATAATGAAGCTGAGTTCCCATGATTGGGAATTGCATTTAACTGAAGCGAAATCTTGTGCTGCAGCGCCTTCTAGTGGAGTTATAAAAAATTAACAGCATAAAAGTCTCCATAAAACACATATATGTGCCAACTTTCATGGAGATCGGTCACACGGCCATCCCCCTAAGCTTACTCTGTGATTCTACCGCACCGCTACTGGCCTCTGGCGGAATATATCAGGAACCTGTCTCTCAGTGACAGGCGAAAAATAATGACCGTGGTACATCTACCAGCACATTATTTAAATTATTTATTTTCCGCATTTGTTTTGTATTAATCTTTACCAAACTTTGCTAGGACACTGCGCGAAATCCTGAAGAAGAGCCTGTAAATGTTTCGTATATATTTATGCACTCATTTTTGTGAAATCGATGTCGATTACACGTCGTTGAATTCACTTTTATTAGTATAGATTTTTATTTGATTTTATTGACGTAATTATTCGCAAAAAATATTAAAAAATACCTGTCGTGTAATGGAATTCGCTTGGAATCGCTCCGCCAGTTGTCAAAAATTACCGGTAATAGTGTTCTGTATTAATTATGATCGCGTGCACAGCAAAGGTCCTCACACATTTTGATTCCCTCCATAAATTCTGAGAGCATTAAACATTATTCACTATTTTGTCGACGTTTGTTTGCACTTATGCGTTTAATCAAGTGAATGTATTTTATATTGTGTGCCCGTGAACCGCATAAAATACAATTGATTGATTAGTGATTCGGGGCGCGTCAACTGTGAAAGTCATTAGTCCCATAAGTGTCGTGCATGTTTTTCTCAATAGGGGACGGTGACCTTCCCCCGCTGGATGGTGAGTTCCGGCGCCAACATACATGTCGGGTAGCAGGTTTTTTCCGCAACCAGGTATTTCCCACCAGCATGGCACCGCCGCGCCCGGGACAAGCTCTAAGCTCCCGATCGGTCTCCCAGTATATGAGGTAGTACAGTGCTTGTACTTGTGTGTGTGTGTGTAAATAAGGGTTGAGGATAGGACGAGGAAGAAGAAGAAGAAGAAGAAGAAGACGAAGAAGAAAATATCGCACGTGGTCGGCGGCCCGTTTGTTAGAGTACTGCTCCGACGTTCGCCTGGTATTGATCGGTATTGGTCGGAGAAACCACGTAAAACTACCAATCAGAGCAGCTGGCCGCTATAATTCTCTTCCAGTCAGCGGCTGAATTCGACGTAGGTGTGGACAGTCCTTCGTGATTTGAATCCCAGGATATCCTGGTCAGAGTGCACTGCAGTTGATGCCCTGGGTCACCTTTGCCGGTCTGTACGGCATTCTTTTCGTTATGTCATATTACAATACTCCCATGGTTATCTCGACCTAAAGCTATTGTTTCATATTCATCCAGTCTCTTATATTAATATCTTTCGGTATTTATTTACTAAATAACTATTATTTTCGTGGGAGACAGGGAACACCTTAATATTCTTGCTCTCGACGAACACCCGATAAAGTAAAGTCGTTGGTTTTTATTGAAACTTTCATCCACCAAAACCACTCCCGAAAGTCTCTCGACGGCGTAGTTATTGGGTTCAAGCTGGCAATGAAATACAAACCTTCGCAGGCAAAGAATCCCTCGCTCTGCTGTTCGCATTCCCGCGTGTTTGTCATCTGCTGCGAGCGGGTTCGGCTGCTCGTGGGCGGGCGCGCCCACGGAATTCGGCGGCCGACAGAGGCGGCGGACAGCTTCCGTGCAGCGGCGGCAACGAGCGTGAAATATTATTCAAATTAGATTAACGCGCCGCCCGGGGACGCCGCCGACGGCTCCGCCCCGCGCGCGTCGCCCAACTGCCCGTCGCCCGTCACCACTGCGGCTGCTACTGTTGCTGCTGCTGCTGCTAATATTCCTCTCACTGTTGATTCTCCTCTTCATTTTTTCCCTTTATTACCATGAAAGCGCAAAGGTTTTTTTAATATTCTCCTTTTCTCCCCTCGTCCTATCTTCTCTCCCCTCGTCCTTTCTTCTCTCCCCTCGTCCTTTCTTCTTTCCCCTCGTCCTTCCTTCTCTCCCCTCGTCCTTTCTTCTCTCCCCTCGTCCTTCCTTCTCTCCCCACGTCCTTCTCTCTCCACGTCCTTCTCTCTCCACGTCCTTCTCTCCCCACGTCCTTCTCTCTCCACGTCCTTCTCTCCCCACGTCCTTCTCTCTCCACGTCCTTCTCTCTCCACGTCCTTCTCTCCCCACGTCCTTCTCTATCCACGTCCTTCTCTCCCCACGCCCTTTTCTCCCCTAGTCCTTTTCTTCCCTCGCCCCTTTCTCTCCTCTTCCTTTTCTCCCTTCGTCCTTTCTTATCCTTATCCTTGTCCTTGTCCTTGTCTTTGCGCCTACATTTTACCTCCTTTTCATCTCTCCTTTTATTGACCCCTCTCGTTGGTTTTCCTGTAAGTTTCACGGTTTTCGTCTGTTCGCTCTTTAGTTCAATACGTCTCTTCTCCTCTCTTCCTCTTGTTCTCCTCTTCTCTTTCTCCGTCCCTCTTGTTCTCCGCGTTTCCTGTTCTGTCCTTCCTTTCATTCCTGTGTAGATTTCCGTTTCCCCATAACAATTAATCAACACTGAAAATGAGTTTCTATTGAATTCCATTTTTGTCATTTTTGTACATAATCAAAAGGCCATCATCAGGCCATTCCAGGTACATCAGGCCCATGGGGGATAGGTAAAATGGCGGACCGAACTACTGGACACAAAATTTGCTTTTTATTTTTCGAATTGTATCCCTTCATATTACACGAACACTAGTCGCAGTCCTTACTATGGTTTGACTGCTCTCTCTCTCCGAAACAGATATTCCAAACGTTGACCCGTTGATGAAGATCTTCAATGTATACTCTAAATACTTTGTGGGTTGCCCAATGTTCACTTTGGTCTCAAAGTTTGATTTCAAAATAGGCAAGATTTTATTTTATTTTACAAAATCTGTGGCATTACGCCTCGGCTTAAGCAATGTATATTTCCTACATGTATAACAAAAGTGCTCTCGATCATTTATTCATAAGCTATGCGACATGGTAAAAATACTTTCATACTGAACTACAAATTCACAACATTCTACTACACAATAGAGCTTGAAACTGATGTTTTTTTCAAATGGTATATACTAATGCAATGTGAGTGAAACTAAGACTGTTTATGTAAGTTTTCATAACGATAAGATAAGAATGTGTTTGACACCAACGATTGGCTATCTACACAGAATAATGGCAAGGGTGCACGGTGAACATTATTTCGCTCTAACTTCCTGAGTAGCTCGCACCCCGTATCAGACAAGAATCATCTGGTGCACTCGGAGTTTACTATAAACATATTAAAAGCATTCTAAATACATTTGGTTCTCAAGTCCTTTCATTATAAAACTACACATTGTAAAGTATTGTCGTTTATATAATTACTTTTTGGACATACGAAAATTATGCTATAAGGATTTCTTTTAATTATATAATTAAATGGTGCGTGATAGGAACTTTCTGGGCTTTGAATTTGATTTCAGCATGCTAAAAATACCCCAAAAAACATTAAAATTTCGGAGACAGAAATTTCATCGCAGATCAGTGTAATTCATTACTACTGAGTGAAACAAACTTTGTTTTTAGTTGAGTTTCCTTCTTTATTTCTTGTTTAATCTTTTGGATTCTAAGACTTAGTATTCCTTATTGCGGTCCTTTGTAACGGCAAAGAATACATCTCTATGAAAACTGCGAATGAGCGATAGGAGAAATTCGGAAGGTTTGTCCTTGCGACCTGCCAAAACGTCTATTTATTGGTATACGTCACATGGTTTTCTATCATCAGTCTACCCTAGCCTCAATATCAGTGTTGGGCCCTTTCTGGTGCCATTCAGAAGAAGTTTAATAATTGTAGTGTTCGATGCGAAAAAATTGTTTATAAGGTTTTCTCAGGAAGGTTAATGATAACACAAGGTATATGATATCTAATATTGAAAAGAAATAATATTAAGGATAAGGGACAGCAAATGCATGTAGCGAGAACGAAGCATTGTAACATCACTTTAAAATAGTTTTTCTTCTTCCATTACATATTCCTGTCATTTGATGGCTGCAACCCGTTGCATAATAATACTCAATATGATACAGATTTCATTATGATACAGGTTCTTGGCCAATCACAGAGAAGTTTACAAACCGAGTATTGACACTTCATTAATCATTGAGAATCGTTCTAGTAAATGTTTTGTTCGATTGTGTATATTAAAATTGCATTTAACATTATATTATGTTTATCATTTTTAATTTCTTTTATTATCAGTAATTTTTACGAGGAATATTATTTAAAACAAATTGGATCGCAATTTCACTTTGATCCTATTTGACTAGCGTAGTGGTAGTGCTAGAGGGAACATTTGACTGACGTTAAGATCAGAACGTAAGTTACCGTACGTTATATGTTGCTGCCGAGTGTTTGTTCTTAACATGCCAATTCTTTAGAAGGAAATTTCTGGTGAATCAGAGGATGAGTTGGCGTCTGCAGAAATAACAGAAAAATAAAAAATGGAAGCCTATGAATTATTGCCGCCACGTTTGTACTCTCTCGCAGGCGGGCTGGTAAACCACAGCCACCTGCGACAGGTAGAGTAGCTGTTTGCTAGGTAACCTTGGCTGAATCTTGCATGTAAATTGCGACGAAACAATTCAATGAAAAAGTCTAACTTATAAAATTTACCATAAATCGTAGCAAAAGTACCGTATGAAACTCGACACTGCCTATTAATTCACTCGTGTGAAGTTTATGATACTCTTTCGTTCCTCGCTCTTATCGTAATATCACACTCGTGTATAAATACCCATCATTACATCATTTCATAATTTACTATTGTCAAAACAATGTAATGAAGCGTTTTAAGGTGGTTTGATCCACTACGTAACCATAATATTAATAACACAATAATTATGAAGAAATTGTGCAAAGTTTGTAATAGTGTTTCTTTTGAATAGATCCCACTTTTCTGGAAATCAAAAGGTAATGAAAGAACTATAGAACTATCAAAACATAGAGGCTGCACTGGGACCCAGAGATTTAAATCCATACTAGCCTAAGTTTTGATAGAGAATTTTTACACATATAATAGTTGTGCTGCCTTTTCGGTAAAGAAAATGTTATGTTTAAGTTCATTTCTTTAAAGATTAGGTAAAGTGTTAAGATCTTTGAAGATTAGGTTTGAATTATTATTGTATGTTTTTTCTTTTATTTTTCATTTTAATTTTATTTGTTCTTAACTGTTAGATTAATTGCTTGTAAAAAATGATCACACGTATACGTAATTGCTCAAGTTCTTTAAAGGAATTAGAGAAAGGCAAGTAGATGCATAGCTCTTAAGCTGGTTTCGACTCATCAAGCTTAAGTAAAGACATTCTCTATAAATTATACAAACTGCTCTAAGTACTTTGAGATCCAGTTTGTATCCATTACCAGGAGATTAACAGGAACTACATGAATACTTCATGAGACATTTATCCCCTTAACACACAAAAAATGAGAAGATAATTTTCTCTGGAGAGTTCCTTCGTGAATATGACAAGGAAAATATACGGCTTTAAAAAATCGACTAGATTGATGCTTTCTTTAAAAACAACAGGAATACGCTTCATTTTCCGAAAAATACGACCTTACCGCGTTGTGAAAGAACACACAAGAATTCCCTAGGCAATGTGTAAATGAAAATTACAATAAGAAGCAAAAACTTCCCATTAAACTTCAGGAACGCCACTAAACGTCCACTTTGGTGAGACAAGTAATAATACACCGAGAAAGCTCAAATAAATCGCAGTCTCTTCGGAGTGCAAACGAACTTCACCAGAATAGCAGTCACCCGTAACGACTCTCGCGCTAGTTTTCTCTGAATAACGCGGTTAACATATAATGGAATATTCTCTTTCTTCCCAGTAAGATGTATTGGTTTCTGGAAATTCTATAAGCGAAGTACTTGTTCTATAGACATTTCGAGAGAGTGAATGTTTTGGACATTCATTTCAATGCTCAATCAATGCGAATTTTCCGACAGTTGTTTTATTATCACATGCAATGTACAAAAACGAAATAAACTTTTCTACTAGTATTATTTTACGATATTTAAAAATCACTTCAACATATGATCAGGTGAGCATATTTTACACTCTTAGATGGACGTTGGAACGTTTGTCAAAACTTTCGGTGGTGAGACGGAAGAACGGGCTTGAAGGGTGATGGCGCCATGTAAAATAACGTATTAACTGACCAAACAACTAACTTTTCAGTTTACAAAATTTCATTTCATTTCATTTTCATTCATTCTAGATTTCACAGATTTCATTGTTAAATAATATTTATCTACATGACTAAAAACTGAAGTAACTATGTTTGACGGCTAACTCTAGGAGAGAATCTACTTAGGACTCATCTATTTTCGGGCTATTCTCCAGAACGAGTGCTCAGATTTGAAAATAGTTTACAAAATAGGTTAAATGAGTATATATCGAAAAACTGATCATTAGAAACTAAACATTGGAGCATCTTATCGAGGTAAGTCGCGATTCAACACCTGTTACTTTTAAAAAAGGTAATATTTTATTTAATTCGTTGAAACAACCGCAGTCGGTTCGTATGTTCGCAAATACATTAACATTTATACTCCTGTATAGCATTTCAAATTTTTAGATCCAAAAAAGTAAAGTCGCTTTACCTACATCAATAAATTTTGTCATTTTTAAGCGAAACCTAGTAAACGGTACGTATCATAAGAAAATTGTGTTTATGAAATATTTTAGAAAGATTATTGCCGTACTACTGTATTTTACAAATTTATTACAAGATCATGTTGACAAAGATAGGCTGAGATTGAATGTAAATAGAAATTTTATCGTTGTACTCCAGATTTGGTATTTCCAAAACGTTCATTCCTACGAAGAAAAAAATTATAATCTAGAAGCCAATTTGCCATTTTAACTCAGATTTACAATCAATATACTAAAACATGTTGTAAAGCAGAGTGAACACGTATTTCGATATTAAAAATGTACTTGTCACTTTACTCTTACTAATAATAATGATAACTTTCCCAAAACGAACAGAAATGGTAGGGAAGAGAAATCTTACACACTCAATGCTAAAAAATGACTTAAATTATTTTTATGTAAACTTCATAGTTTCTGCGTACCTACAAAAGGCAAACCGAGAGGAAAGTATTAATTGGAAAGATTTGAATATGATATCTGAATAGTACATTTTGTTAAAAACTGTTTTTTATTAGAGAATTTATTAAAAATTTTCACGGGCATTCAATCTGTCATATCTCTGGAAGAGTGACTCCTGGACCCTTAAAACTCAGTTTTCAGTAACAGCAAATGTAAAAAGTTTCTAAACCTTATATAACATTTTGTGAAGATTAGTCCATCTGGATATCTACAATTCGTGTTAGCGGTAAACGAAATGTTTAGACTCTCGAATTTCAAGGAAAATTTGTAGCATGTATTGAATCCTACGGTTCCTACGGTTCTAAGCATAACCATTTCTCAGTGTTAATGAGTCTCCTTGTGCACAGAAACGTACCTATAAGCCATATTCCTATGCCAGTAAAATAAAGTAATTAATTTTTTCGTCGAACTTTACGGGACATTCTTTCCAATATTTCCAGACTTTCTTTTGTTTCTTGAATTTGGGAGATATGGCTTACTTCTGATCCATAGGATACTGAGATCTCACAGTTCATATTATTTAACCTTTTACCAAATGCAATTTTAATTTTATCCTGTAATTTTCCTATTAATAATTTCATTGGAACCCTTAAAATTCTATAAAACCATTCACAGAACTTCTTAGATGTACGTTTAATGTCAATTTTATCTCATTTTTCCCACCATTATTATATGTAATATGCCCATAAATATTATATTCCCAAGTAAAAACTTACGTTCACTGTTGTTTCTACCAGTTAAGAAATCCTCCATTCAATATCAAATTTCCTTTTAAACAAGAACATATATACTTCGTCTACGCAAATCAAATTCATCTGGCTACGTAAACTCTCGGAAGGAAGTTTCTATGAATTCTGTAAAGTTACAATATTCGCTCCCCAGCTCCTGGCTAATTATCATCGAATCAAAGTCTCCTGGCTACGTAAACTCTTAGAAAGAAGTTTCTATGAATTCTTTAACGTTACAATATTCGCTCCCCAGCTTCTGGCTGATTATCATCGTGACTAAGCTAGAAGTACAAGAGAGTTTATATCAATTCTATTACGTTACAATATTCAGCTTTTCAGCTTCTGTCTGAGCATGAGCGATAGCTAGAAGGAGTTTCTATGAAGTCTGTAATGATAGAAAATTCAGCTCCCCAGCTTCTGGTTCATCATAGCCGTGACTGAGCGAGAGGTGGACGAGAGTTTCGACCAACTCTGTAACGTTGCAGTATTCAGCATTTCAGCTTCTGTCTGAACATGAGCGAGAGCTAGAAGGGAGTTTCTATGAAGTCTATTGTGTTAGAATATTCAGCTCTCAGGCTTCTGGTTGATCATGACCGTGACTGAGCGAGAAGTGGACGAGAGTTTCGACCAACTCTGTAACATTACAGTATTCAGCATTTCAGCTTCTGTGTGAACATGAGCGAGAGCTAGAAGGGAGTTTCTATGAAGTCTGTTGTGTTAGAATATTCAGCTCCAAGGCTTCTGATTGATCATGACCGTGACTGAGCGAGAGGTGGACGAGAGTTTCGACCAACTCTGTAACGTTACAGTATTCAGCATTCCAGCTTGTCTGAGCATGAGCGCGAGCGAGAAGGGAGTGTCTATGAAGTCTGTCATGTTAAAATCTGCAGCTCCCCAGCTTCCGGCTGAGCGCGAAGTGCGCAGTGCGCAGACACCTGCGTTACGCAGCGCCCGGCGCGGTGGCGCCGTGCAGGGGGCGCGTCGAGTGCACGCAGGCGCTCTCGTCGCTCGCTCGTGTTCTACATGAATACATATTGGAACCGGTCATTATAAATTGCCGGAACACAGAGGTGGCCTGCATAAATAACGCGGCCGCCACGCGGCGTCTCCACTCGCTTTTTTTGCTCGTGGGGCCTCGGTGCGCCAGCGTCTTTTTTGTTGGTGTGTTGATTTTTGCTTTTTTTGTACTAGCATCTAAAGTATACGGACGAACACACTTGTGAAATTAACGTATTTAGTTATGTAGAAAAAAATTTAATCTATAGTTTTTTACGAGTAAATTGAGTGAAGATGAGTTACGGCTGGATTGTGGCGTAAAATGCGTTTACAAATTTGAGATAGCTGGGCTCAAGGGTACATTAATCGCGATAGCCAATAGCTGGAGTCTCGCCGTCAACTTGGAAATGTAAATGAGCCTTGTCGTCAACTTGGAAGCGCCGTCAATGTGTAAATGACCTTGATGAAATAAGCCGTATCGAATTGGCGATTTTTTGCTAATAAAACTCAAAGCAACTACCTTATCACTACAAGTTTTGAAATCATCAATTATTTTATATAGTGGCTTCCACACGTGTTTCATTTAACAATTTGTTTAACCTGATATCGTAGGCTTCCGCGGCCAGAGTCATGATCTCGGCTGTCCGGGTGACGCCGCGTCGAAGGCTGGGGTGCCGACGTTTCGACCGACATATCGCGGTCCTCTTCAGCAGCCCAGAAGGCAGTACAGCCCTGAAGAGGACCGCGATATGTCGGTCGAAATGTCGGCACCCCAGCCTTCGACGCGGCGTCACCCGGACAGCCCAGATCAATTTGTTTAACCTCTTTGTCGAAAGAAAATCGGCTTATCAACGTGGGTATCCACGAGGGCAGGGAATGGCAGACGATTGATTTTGCTCGTTCCTTCTTCCTTTTTCTACAGAGCGCCTTCAGACTCTCAACCCGTGATCGAGATGCGTGACAGCTTTTCCGTCCGCGAACATACGAGCTTCTTCGGCCGCCCCTGCAGCAGATAAAAACATCACAAGCGAACCTGCCGACTTCTGATTTTCTTTGAGATACAAGTTAGTGGTTGATGGCTTCCGAAACACCTGCTTGTGTGAAACGTTTTGGATACAGCTCTGACCTGTGAAGGTATAAACCAGTAGTCTTGCAAATATGAACAGATAAACCTGGTGACTGTCTGGGCTTCCGCGGCCAGATTTTGTATGATCGTGTCTGTGCGGGTCGAGCAGCTGACGAGTGTCGTTGTAGCTGACGTACGGCAAAAAATATTGTCGTATCATCAGCCACTGCGACCCAGACACAGCTCGTCGTGGACTGATAAGATCATACACGTAAAACTGGTATATATTGCAATCGTGTAACTAATTTTTAATAGTAAACGTGCACTCACAATGACACAGTTTTTCTCCTTAGTTTTGTAAGATTCACTGAGAGGGTTCATAAGTTTCAAATCTTTAAGAAAACTAATTTTATTTGAACGAATTAATTATTTATGGAGCCTTAAGTATATCTTTACTTATAAATATGAGGTTTTTTCGCATTCTTCATATTGCTGATAAAATGTAATTCGTAGTTCGTTTTTTCATTTAGACATTTTAAATTCCTCTTATTTGTTCCGACAAAATTAATAAAGTTCATATTTCATTGATAATTTGGGCTAAACCAAACTAGTACAAATTCTAGAGCCCTGATAATAGTAGGATTTTACCCCCATACCTGCTACAAGAAACACACAGACCTCAATGGTCTGTAAATGATTATTCTGCTGAGCATTTGAATATTGTCTATAAAATATACAAGCTAAAATTGTCATCTCTATACTTAAAAACTATATTGTTTGGAACGGAGTATCAATATTTTGATAACTTTCTAACTGTGAGGTGTAATTATTTAAATTTCAACACATTTCAACACAATTTCGTAAACAGAATTGTGAATATCATGTTTTCACATATCCAATAAATTAGCTAAGAAGATAATATCCGACTTCAATAACGTTAACAATATCAAAAGCGCCATATCGTATTCGTGTGTCATTCAGTGATGGTGGTTATTAATAATTTTATCTGCAGATATTTATACACAAAAATTTGTTATCAATAATACAATTTCATATATTCGAATTTAAATAAATATGGTTTGCATACGTATATCCCCTTTTTTGAACATTAACAGGAATGAACTCTGGTTGAAATCCTCCCTATCGTCAACTCACACCTTATCCACCCCTGACTTTCACTTGCTCTTCCCGTGCTAAGGTTTCCCCTCCAGCTACCGGTGAGTAATCGAAATTTACTGCGAACACGCAACAGATTTATACGACGGGAATATCTCCATATTCCCGACATGAAACCCTTCTCTGCGTTGCTAATCCCATGCACTAACCAGCGAACACGACCAGCCTACGCACCCGCGGTCGCCTCTATACGGCACGGTGATGGGGGCCCGACGATAGCCAGTCAGCCCTGCCTACTCCCTAGGCAACGGGTGGGATGCAGAGGCGGGAACAAGTGAATTCTAATGAGATTTCCCATTAATAACATAAGAATACGCATTTCCAACGCCGCCTCTATTTCATTTCATTGACACCGCCGCCTGGGAACAAACGCAGCCCAGCAAATTGTGCGTGTTTGAAAGCGTAGAATGGGCAATATTTTCGAGACGATTCCTACGCCCGCAAATTAGCATATAATCCGGAGACAAACGCCGGTCTGTGCAGTAATAAAAGAGATCCACCTACGGATGAGAAGAAATTATAGAGAAGCGACCACTTTCCTGTAACTTTTATTGTTATTATGAATTTACTATGGGAGCTAAAGGTTCAATTGGAGTTCGCCGCGGGGCAGCTAGCACAACATGAAAGGGAAATCTATGGCGGGCTTCCGGGTATTCGTGACGTCATCGAGCTTCGACAGGGACTAAGTGGTTGCGTGTGAGCCGGAAACAAGTGTATGGTGAGAGTGATGGCGAGTTCGAGGCAGGAATACGTGAGCGAAACAGGTGTCCCGCCATTCAAGAATCCAAGACACCGTGCGGAAAAGAAAATTGCAGCACTATAATTCATTAGTTTTTGTGAACGCAAAAACAAGGATATGACTTTCTGACGCGTATACATTCAGAGAAAGAATTTCACATACAATAAATTCGAACGTTGTTACCTTCTCTTTCGAGAATTACTTATTATATTCACTAGAATGACGTCACACGGCAAAGCAAGCTTTAGTAATAATGCAATAAATTCATAATACTGGTGATTAATTTAGGGAGACAACATGAGAATCATGGATGATCTTTAGAGTGAGTTGCAGGAGAAACAAACAATATATTGGATAGATTAACACAAAATGTATAAAGAAAAAGAATAAACGAAATGAATGTAAGAAAATAAAACTAGAAATTGTGGTAAGTGGATAATTTCAGAACATAATAAGCACAGCGCAGATACATAATATACATCATACAATCATCAACTCACAATAGATGATTGAGACTAAAATACTTGCATTTATAACACAATAGTTATAGTATACTCTTAGTGCAAGATTTCGTTGAGTATATGTTGTATGAGAAATTATGCGGGAAGGATAGAAAAAATGAAATAACATGAAGTAAAAGACCTCTTTCGTAGGCAAAATTCTCTCCCAAAATATTGTCAAGCCAACTACATATATTTTCTCTGATAAATATTTATATATTTTGTATTTAATCATCCATTCTTTCTTAATTATTATCTCGAAATACTCCAATATCAAAGCAAAATCGATGACAATAAAAATTGAAGAGATTCAAATACAAGAAATGAAATCAGTTTGGAAGAAGAGTAAAGATGTCGATTACCGATTTTTGAAGATGTATGGAAAAGACATTAGAACAAATGAGGTCATCTCGAAAAGCCTGGTTCATGAAAAGTTGAGATGAAGCCAATAAGGAGTCCGTAGTCTGCGAATACGATCCAGACGCAGCTTAGAGACGTCTCAGTCCCCGTTCACTCACATCTCCTGCCCAATCGCCCCAACCGCCTCTCACACTGTACCGCCGCCCGCCCCGGCCCGTCCCACCCCGCCCCGCCCCGCCCCGCCCCGCCCCGCTCCGCACCGCCCCTCCCCGCCCTTCCCCTCCCCGCCCCGCCCCGCCCCGCCCCGCCCCGCCCCGCCCCGCCCCGCCTACCCGGTCCCGCCCGTTCTCCCCATCAACCCCGCCCGCCCCTCCCCGTCTGCCTAAGTGTCCCGCCCGCCCCGCCGTCCCGCCGCCCAGCCCAGCCGCCCCGCCGACCCGCCGGCCCCACCCTGCACTGGTACATCCCTCCCCGCCCCGTCCCCTCCTGCCCTGCCCCCTACCGCCCCGCCCTGCCCTCTCCCACCCCACCCTGCCCCCTCCCACCCCGCCCTGCCCCACCCGCCCCGACATTCCCAGCATCCCGCCCCCGCCTCTACCTCCTCTGCCCCCGCCAACAACACCATAACCGACTCCTCTTCCACCACCTCCGCCTCCAAGGCCTCTCGCGCCGACGTCGCCCTCACGCCGGTCACTCGCCTCGAGGCTGCACCGGCCGGGTCGGGGGTCTGTCCCGCCCAGCGCCGGCGGTCCCTGCCGCCCCCGCCGCCGCCGCCGCCGCGACGCAGCTCTCGCTGATTGCCGGCGCCGCGGGGCTGCGATGACGTTTCGTTTCTCCGGCGGTTCCTGCTCCGGACTTTCACCTGCCGCGCGTGGCCGGGGCGGGGCCAGGGCGGGGCCGGGGCGGGGCAGGGGCGGGGACGGGCGGAGTCCAGGTGGGGCTCGGGCGGGGCCGCCGGCGGGACGACTCTCAGGAGGCGGGGATAGGCAGGAGTGAGCAGGACGCAAGACACGTTCGCTCAAAGTGGAAAGAGATGGGGAATACAGGGTGGATACTAGGGAAAAAAGTTGGAACGAGGCAGGGATAATGAGGGAAGGATGGGGGAAGAGCCAAGGACAGTGACGAGGCGGGGATACGTTGCCGAAATATAAGGCGGGGGATGGGTCGACGCATGGGTGAGCTGATGCGGTAATGTGCTGGGACTGAGATACGCATGAGCGGAATTCGTAGACACGGTATAAGATTGTGATTGATCAGTGGATGAGCTACGACGGGAGTATTGTGACGTTGGGGTACGTTGACGAGGGGATGTGAAGATGGGTTCGTACTAAGATCGGTGCACGTCTTCAGTTGTAGACCCGAAGGAGCTCGAATGAGGCTCAGGCGAGGCGACAGAAAGTGGATGGGAAGAGGAGGGGATAGGCAAGACGCGCGCGGAGTAGACGAAGCCGGTGCATGACAGGCGACGGGGGAAGGAGGGGGGGAAATGTGTGGGTGGATGACTGGGCGGGGTGAGGGCGGGGCCAGACGGGGTACGCAGGCGGGCAGAGGCGGAGGTGGGCAGATGTTTCGTGACTTCGATTACAATAGCGACTCAGGTGATCGCCTGGAAAGGCTCAGACATAACGTACACTGTGACGTGAAGACTTCGTGAGTCCGCAGAGCAGGGGTGCAAACTTGCTGAGCGTATTCATTTGTTCGTATTACAAGGACATTTTCTCCTCTGGTAAATTACTTTTTATATTTTAAAATATTACTAGCTGTTGTCTCTTAATTGTAGATTGGAACAGTGATAATTCCTGATGTATTTACATATTATATATTTTCTTAATTACTGTGAATATGATGTAAAATGCCCCGGGTGAATAGTTTCTGAATAGTATCTTGTGAAATTGATATTATCGAACAAAACTGCTAACCATTATCTGTCCAATTGACGGTTCTGTTCTCGAATACCATAACACAATGTATGAGATAAATATAAAAAGACAGCATCATTTGAATTTTTTGCAAACGCCTCACTCCTCCACTGATCACGATGGTTCAGTTATTTAGTAAAAAATCTTTTTGGTTGAACGGAAGTAAACATTCATGGGAGGTTCAAGACTGAGCAAGCTTCATTACGCTTCTACAAATATAACGGCCGATGACCAGTTAGCTTGGTTGACATTCATAGATTTAAAAGTGACTATTTAAATAAATACTGAGATAACTATTCGTTTAGATTCTTAGACGAAAATCTTTCTTTTCTCTCTTTGTAAGCAAATTTTCTCTTTTTGACGTAAGTAAATATGCTTTATTAAGAGTGAAACTTACTCTTACGTTAAAGTACAATTATTTAAACGGGAGGCAGGAGGGCCAAGAGTCCTCTAGTCTCGTCCGTGTATGGTTTACGCAATTTATTATTTTGGTAAAAGAAATTAAAATTAAACCTTGTGACACTTGAAAGCCAAACACATTTTTAAAGGAACAGTTAAATAACTTTAATCAATTTTTCAATTCTTCAATCAGTAACACTACCTTTCATCAGAGATCCCATTTCTATTCTTACCTGTACGAGTAATATGAGCTTTCCGCATTTTCTTTAAGAAAAATGAGTTAACGCAATGCAACACATTATGTATATTTACAAACGTAATCGCCACTTCAAACAGTTGTCTTAGTATGTTCGGAATGTGAATTGAAAAAACTGCGAACACACAATATTAGCCTTGAAATTGGTTCTGCTCTGCAATGTACAACTAAACAATTCCATTTATTGGACCTACAACCCTTGTCTGAAACACAACACGGGCTGGAGTAGGGGTGTGAGAGTGTTCGCAAAGTAGTTTTCCTGTTGTTGAATTCCTTCGTCTTAAATAACAACCTGTTTGCATCTCGTCGCGTAAAGGGGGTTAGGCGAAGCGTTCATAAGGAGAAAAACGCCATCGCATTCCAAAAGAACGAACAAGTGTAATAATGTCTTAACTCCGAAACCAGTAAAATCTACTGAAAACAGTCAAATAACTCTCTTTGTAATTGAAACCCATGGCTCAGACAGCACTGTATATAAAATAAATAGAAAATTTATAGTACATGGTACGCACTGACAGGCGCTGGCTTTTGAACTCAATCAATGTTTGGCAACATTGATTTTCTCCTCTTATCTTACTCATATTTAAGGTGATTCAAAACAACTCTCTATTACGAACCTTATCTCTTTTGACGATTTGTAAGACCCATGTGATCACTCATTCTTGTGCATATAGTTTCGTAAAGCGATTACTGGTTCGCATATCAGAAAATATCAGAACAATTTAATGGTAACAAAGTGCCTACCTACGTACGAATACTGTTACGGCAGCAACCGCTTCCTTGGAACGACAGATTTCGAGTTCAGTCCCAGCTAAGGCGTAGATGTTTTCACCTTGTAATTATAACGTGGCCGACCTGGATGGCCGAGGTGGCTAGGAGCGAGTACCTACTCAGCGCTTCGGTCCGAAGGGTCGCGGGTTCGAGTCCCGCCTTGGGCATGGCGGTTTGTCCCTTGACTTTGTGTGTGTGTGTGTGTTGTCGCGGAGGGCCTCGCGTTCTGCTGACCCCAGATCAGAGGAGCCCGCAAGTGTTTGTCTAGTGTATGGTCGAGTATGCGTCCCTTCGGGACGTAAAGGGCAACCGGCTGTCGGCTGGATACAAGCCCTAGGGGGGAAAAAATTATAACGTGAAAGATAAAGCTAAAAATTATATCACACCTCATAATATATGTCGTATCGTCATTCATTCCTTAACTCATAGCAGCCTTGAGGATTATACCTTTTGGCAGTTATGAGTTCACTTCTTTGGCGCAGACCATAGAAAGGGCAGAAAACTAAAATAAACAAATGACAACGACGAACTCCTTTTAACAAACTTCAGCCGGCGTGCTTCTCCGGCTAGAGCCAAGCGCTGTGGGTGTGGTACGAAACGCGCCGGCGCCCTCCACACGTCAGGCCTACGCGACCGCCGCCGCCGCCGCCGCCGCCGCCGCCACCTCCAACTCCTTCCCCTCCGCGTCCGCCGAGTTTATGGCTGCGCCCGAGCGTTTCTCTTTCCGAAAAGAAGGCTCGTAAAGGGACCCAGAGTAGTTCTCCGGAATCCCGCCCACGCGCCCGCTTCGCCTCCGCCGCCACCGCTAAAACGAGTCGCCCCCGTACGCGCGCCGACGGGCTGCACTAGCCGCGAACACGACTGTTCATGTGAAGGCAGTGGCTGGAACGTTGGGCTACTCAAACTCACTCGGTTGAAGAATATTTCGTTTCTTCTGTGAAAATAAAGGCATCGGCTTCGCCGTTCTCATCGTCATTCTTGTATCATCCTTTAACACTCATTGACCTTCTCCTTACCATTGTCTTCGTTTTTCATTGATTGATTGATTTTTTCGTGTTTCCGGGCGCGTCAACTGCTTCGGTCATTAGTCCCGTTAGTGTAGTGCATGTTTCTTTCTCGGGAGATGGCGGTGATCTTCCACCGCTGGATCCGGCGCCGACCTACCGTCGGCTAGTGGGGTTTCCCCCTAACCAGGACTCTCCCACCAACGGGACACCGCCCCAGTCGGGACAAGCTCTAAGCTCCCGACCGGTCTCCCGGAATATGTGGTAGTGTAGTGCATATTAGTGTAAGTGTGTGTGTGTGTGTGTGTGTGTGTGTGTGTGTGTGTGTAATGGGAGAGGATAGGACAAGGAATAGGAAGAACAGATCGCGCGCGGTCTGTGGCCCGTTTGGTAGGGTACTGCTCCGGTATTCGCCTGGTGTTGATCGGAGAAACCACGGAAAACTACCGATCAGAGCAGCCGGCCGCTAGAATTCTCCTCCAGACAGCAGCTGAATTCGACCTAGCTGAAAAGTTAGTGTCGAAAATCCTGCCACCGTCAGGACTCGAACCTAGGACCTCCCGGTTAGAGGCGCTGCAGTGACATCCGTTGATGATTGTCTTCGTCAAAGCCGTAATCTCGTCGTCGTCATCTTTAACACAGTTTATCCAGTTGTCACCTCATCGTTATTATTACATTTGGTATGTGATCACCCTCTCCCCTTCATCACCATTATTGTACGCGCACCGGCCGGCTGATCTATCTGCGAACGAGACTGTTCATGTGAAGGCAGCATTGAGCTTCTCAAAGTCACTCTGTTGAAGAATATTTTATTTTTATTGGGAAAATAAAGGCATTGTCTTCGTCTTTCTCATCGTCATTCTCATATCTCATTCCCCTCATTCCGCCTCTCCTTACCATTGTCTTCGTCTGCCAAAGTACGGATCTCGTCGTCAACATTAACACATTGTCGTTGTCACCTCATCACTATTATCATTGTCGTTACTTCCTTCTCCTCACCATCAGTTACCATTACAATCACCGTCCGTTTACCTACCGTCCTTTCCATTACCTACCGTCCACATGCCCTCATCCTAGTTCGGCTCGCCATATAGTTCGGTCGAATTCAACTACTGTCTGGAAGAGAATTCTACCGTCCACATGCCCTCATCCTAGTTCGACTCGCCATATAGTTCGGCTCGCCATATAGTTCGGTCGAATTCAACTACTGTCTGGAAGAGAATTCTAGCGTCCACATGCCCTCATCCTAGTTGTCACATAGTTCATCCTAGTCGCCACATAGTTCGGTCGAATTCAACTACTGTCTGGAAGAGAATTCTACCGTCCACATGCCCTCATCCTAGTTCGACTCGCCATATAGTTCGGCTCGCCATCTAGTTCGGCTCGCCATCTAGTTCGGCTCGCCATCTAGTTCGGCTCGCCATCTAGTTCGGCTCGCCATCTAGTTCGGTCGAATTCAACTACTGTCTGGAAGAGAATTCTAGCGACCACATGCCCTCATCCTAGTTGTCCGTGGGGTAAGGATGCAACATCGATATCGATGTTTTCATTAAATCGTCGATGTATTTAACGTCAATTTTTTAAGCCGTTGGTTTTTTACCACCGATGTTTCGTGCTCTATATTTTACATGTTCGATATTTTTTTAAACATAATCCATCATAATAAAAATCTTTTTAATAAAATTAATTTAAATAAAAATAATTTTCAGATAGCCATAAACTAAATATTGTTCAGACCAATAAATCTTCAAACCAAAGGGTGAAAAATAAATATGATCGAGTATTAGTCAATAACAAAATCTATTATTTTTTAATAATCGAATATGATAATCCAAGTTTCGTTAATTGTCCCGATGCTTTTTGACTTTGTTTTGCCAGTTCAATGTTAATTTAAAATGTTAATAAACGAAACCACTTTCAAATTTTTTTAACCCCCCCTGCATGAACTTGAATGGTTATTAATCCATTTTTAAAAATATAGATGTTCAGTAATATCAATGGTTTTGTAACGATGTTTTATTAACATTGATACATTAATTTTGAGCATCGATGTTTTGCTGACGATGTCGCATCCCAACCGTGGAGTCTGCAGTTATCACCATATGAATACTGGGAACCATATTCTAACAAACGGACCATGGACCGTGCGTGGTATTTCCTTTCTCATCCTTGTCTCCTCAAATTCCCTAATACGCACACAATTACATGTACTGCACTACCTTACATGTCGGAAACTGGTCACGAGCTTTGATGACGTATGGGGCGGTGCCCAGCTTGGGGAGATGCCAGGAGTGGGTAAACATCCGCAAGTCGATGTATAATTTGATGCAGAACCACACGTTCCTGCAGGGAAAGAGGGAAAGAACATCGCCATGTCCCGGGATATAACATGTACTGCATTTACGATAGTAATGAGCTCAGGAGATGGCGCGCCAGATCCAATATTCAGTCGACCAGAATGAACCTCAAATGCAAACATGATCTAAGCGCAGAAACTTTGTCATTTTATTCGTTGGAATCTTTCATAATGGTGAACATAACTTGAGCATTAAAAGTATTAAACGTGACAGTATTAATACTGCAAGATTAGAAACTTCTATGTTAATGCGATCTGAGAAACAGCACAGTATAGTGAACCGCAGCAAGCTCCAAAGAACTTCTAATGTTTTCGTTAGGCATAAATTAATGGAGTTTCTATAGCACTAATTAACATTTATCATAATCATCATCGACATCGTCATCAGTACTCATGAAATGCACTATATTATTCATCACGTTCATGGAATAAGAATTTAATATTATTACAGAATTTCTGCGCTGTATACACTGTATAGATATCAATGTGTTCAAATTTCTGTTCACGGTCACCGTGTACGTGCACGATTATGAAAAAAGAACGTGTTTATTTCCTCAAGTATACATTAACGTTTTCATTGTCAATGGCTCTTTAGGCTCCGATTACGCTCAATTACACTCATCTGGACCTGTGTCTGCGTTGCTTCACCGGTGACTTTGATATACCATAATGTTAACAAAGATATATTTGCACTAGTAGAATATGGATCACGGGATCGGTCAATTAATGAAATACATTAGTTTGCCAACTTTTCGGAATATTTAATTCCTTCATCAGGGTTTACTAATACATAAACTGTTCAAACATCATGTTCACCTACAGCCCAACTCCAATATAGTGTTGCTGAAGCACACAAGTCCATTGCAAGTTCGACCAGGGCCACGGCCCGAAAGAAAGTGATGATATATTTGCACAATAAGCGA
This sequence comes from Teleogryllus occipitalis, assembly GCA_011170035.1. NCBI lineage: Eukaryota > Metazoa > Arthropoda > Insecta > Orthoptera > Gryllidae > Teleogryllus > Teleogryllus occipitalis. The sequence continues at coordinate 97,366 of BLKR01002598.1, read as the reverse complement.
TACGAGTCGATCGCAAAGAAGAATCGATGCAATCGAGAAAGATTGATGTCAGTTGAACACTAAAAGAATTCATTCATTCTTTAAAAATATATATCTACTACATTAAGAATCACATCAAACAGAACATTAGTACTACTTGAAATAATGCATAGGCGTAATTTGAGTCCATGTTTTAAAATAACATCACAACAACACCACCATCATTGCAACAAAAATTACTAGTAAATAATGATATCTATGCACAAAGCTCGAAGTGCAATGAATACTTCCGTGAGAGTATTTCCAAGAAAGTATTATTTCTTTCTTTAACTCATAATTTTGGAAATCCTGAATCTTCACAACTTAATGCTCTACATAACTTCTGTATATGAGACAAATAATTTAACTTTTAGCTTTCATAATTAACTAGATATAATCAAGTTGACTAGGGCGCAACGAAGCGGCATCTTGATCTTCCTCGGACGAACTGAACAACCCGACCTGCAAGATCCCTCGGAAATTCTTGGAACCCAGAAGAGCTGATCTCGCAACATTAAAGTGTCTGGACTTCAGCCACAAGAACCTGTTATATTAGTTGAGAACTGAGTCACACCAGTGCACCAGAGCCTGGTTGAAGTTGGACCATTGTCCTCTTTGGCGGCCGACAAAGCGTAGGCGTCACCAGCCGTCTCCGCCATCTCCACCATCAGCACCATCGTCACCAGCGCTGCTGTCACACTTGTGCCGCTACCGCTGTACCGCACTCACGTTCCTTACATCAGATATTTCAAACTACGCTCCCTTGGAACTCTTTTCATATAGCCCCAACACCATTTCTAAAAATTTTAACTAAATTCTCTGGAAGCAAAACGTTCACAATTACAATTGATTGATTGAGTTTAAGAGCGCTTCAACAGCTAAGGTCATTTGCGCCCGTGTCGAGTTATTTTAAGACCAGTGCACAATATTGCAGTGCCAAGCTAAAAAAGGAAAATTAAAATCTTGAAATGGAAAGCAAAGTAAAACTGAAAAGGAACGTATCCTAATAAAAGGGTTTGGCAGAAAAATGCCAGATAGTTACTTTAAAATCTCGGGCTAAAAGCCAATAATTGGCATTACCATCTTCTCTCAGATGAGGCTGTAGAAGTTAATCTCTCGTAAAAGCTTGCAGAGAGAAAATTCGTCATTTCTAAGAATCTCCGCTAGGGAGCCAGCAAGTTCACACTTACAACTTAGGATAAACATGAATCATATTAAGCTCCATATCCTGCGATTTATGTGATTGTTTTCTCATAAAAAAATTCCTCTAATAAAATGAATTTTGAATAGCTTTAGAAAAAATATTAGCACTTCTAAGATTTGCTGTTTTCATGGTTTAGTTTGTAATCCTGAAAATCATATATTGGAAGTGTTGTTATCTCTTCAGAAAATAATATTAAGACTGTTGTTTGCGTCGTAGATTTATTCTTTTAATTCTGTTGAAAAAATAATACAAGTCTTACAAAATACAAATACAAAAAATACAAAATAATACATTTTATAACTTATTTAAAAGAATAGTTTTAAAAATATATTTTTCTCAAATGTGTGGTTTTATTTTGGCCGTCAACTCAACGGACTCGACTTGCAAATTTCTCTCTGTAAAATAAAACGGTGTTTTTGACACCGGTATGACAAATAGTATTTTTTTCACATAAACATTTCCTTCGCTAAGAGAATTTATTGTATACATTCGTGTGATATAACATTTCGCGTGAAAAGCATACACAAAACGTTACTTACTTAGCGAAGGCATGAGTGAATTATACGACTTCCTATCCTAAGCGCTTAAGATCCGGTTCACGAAAATTACAAGGGCAAGGCGCCCCACGAATGAGAAACTGCATACGTGTCAGCACGAATATTAAAAAGAAGAAGTATGGGGAATAAATTGAATCCAAAATTATTATAATCCCCTTCTCATTAACTGTTACATGGTAAATTAGAGTTCAGAGTCGAGGCCGAGGGAGTGAGAAGTCGCCAAGAGAAACTAACCGTGCGCACTCTGAGGTTCCCTTGAGTATAAGCGTTTCTAAAAATGTTTTTTCCACCTTCAAAACCAAGAACTATCTTCTACAGAAATATGTATACATTCATGAAACTTAGCAAAGCATTTCTTTGGAAACTGATTTTATTGAAAAACGTAATGACTGAAATACATTGTTGATTGTCTTCAATATTATTATTATAATTGCTATTGAAGCCTTTTAAGCTTGCTATACATTTAGAATATTGAAGAAATTTTACCATTATGAATAGTTTACTATTTATTTTTTTCACTATTCATATTTTTCTGATTGTAAATATTATGATTTTGTTTATCAAATTACCTGTTTTTACTTCGTGAAGATAGTTCCAGTCAACCACTACTATCATTACACTCGCTTTTATACGAGCTACGAAATTATTCCCGTCGTAAGTTCTTAAGTATTTATCTGCACCCAGGAGTTCTCCTGCTTATTTTTCACAATAATTTCCAAATTTTGGTTACAAAAAAGTTAAGGAAATTCTTATGAAGCGTAAATACGCATATAATCCATACATTCTTGTTGAAAATAAATTTTTATCTAAAAATCTTATCTTTAAAAAATTATATCACGTACCGACACCAGAAGTGAGTCTGAATCTCATTTTGCAACCTCCTCTGATTTATTACAACTTCCAATATTCTTAATTCTCCTCATTTCATTTTTCTATTCATATTAAAGTAGCTACATTATCGTCGCATAATATATTTGCCTTGTTTCCTATTTTCTTTTGTTCCCGTGTTCGGCTCTCTTATGCCTACGCCTTAGTGACATCCAGCAATCTATTTTTCTCATTTTTGGTTGTAATGGTCTTCCCTACAACATACACGTATAGACTACAGTAATTCGGCCATTTTAATCCTAAAGTATATATTAATCGTAACTGTTGAATTGATACCCTTTCGGAAGAGTTCAAATAAATCTCTGTTATAACAAAATTAGGTCATTCCTACTTCATGGAAGTAGAAATTGTAAAAACCCTCCTCTGTCACTTAATGTTCTTTGTGTCTCTACCTTATCACTTCCACGTCCTAAAGTCAATACCACTGTTATCACTCCCGAACCCGGCCCCGTTACCGCCGTCGTCATCGCCGTCACCACTGATGTCACCAGCTCTGTCATTACCGCCATCGCCACAGTCACCACCTCCATTCACCACTGCCGTCGTCATCGCCGTCACCACTGATGTCACCAGCTCTGTCATTACCGCCATCGCCACAGTCACCACCTCCATCGCGATCGTCACCACTGCCGTCGCCATCGCCGTCACCACCGCAGTCACCGCTCCCACCGCCGCTGCCAGGGCAGGCGTTCGGAGGCGCTGTTTCAACCAATCTCCGCAGCCGGCGATTAAGGGCGAAGCGTGCTCCTCCGCCGCCGCCGGTTACCTCGTTAGACCATAATTTACGCGCGGATCCCCACCGCATCCCTCGCCCCTTCGCGGCGGCGCCTTGGAGCGGGTGGTAACGACGGTGATGGCAGTGCCGGAAGCGAGATTAAGAATGGCAGTGATGAGGGACTTGGTGGAAATGGTACAGGCAATGGCCGCAATGAAGTTCGACATATTGGACGTTGTGATCCATTATTGCGACGACTGGATAATGACTTCAATGGTTTCGATAGCGGTAAGCGGTGTGATAGAGGTAATGACAGAGGAGGCGGTGGGGGTGATGCTGTGATCTTTGAACATGTTGGTGTTGAGGGTAGTGGTGGTTCTGGTAATGATGAAGGGGAGGATATTGGTCATACGGAAATGTGGGTGATTGTTGTGGTGGTGATGATGGTGGTAATGGTAGGTGTGGAGTGTTGGTGTTGGTTGTTGGGTGGTTCTGTTATTTGTGTTGATGTTGAGATAGTAGTGTTGGTGGTGTTGATGGTGGCTGTGGTAATGATGGTATCACTTCCACTGCCTACGCCAATGCCACTGTTACCAATCCCGAATCCGGCCCCGCCGCCATCATCATCACCGTCGTCATCACCACCGTCACCAAGGCCATCACCACCGGAATCGTTGTGATGGTGTTAGTGGTTGAGATGGTGTTGAAGGTGATTGTGATGGTGTTGGTGGAGATTGTGATACTCGTAGTGTTGATGGTGACAGTCTTCGTAATGACGGGTTGGTGGCGATTTTGGTGGCGGTGTGGTGGTGGTACAGGTGGTGGCGGTGGCAGCAAATGAGAAAGCTATATCAGCTACGGCGCAGACAGCAGTGGTGGCGCCGGAGGTGATGGCGGCACGTTTATGTTTACCTGGCCCAAGGAAATTCCAACGCGTGATTAAGCCGTGATTCCGCCTCCGGTTATAACGCAGGGGCCGCCTCTCCCGCAACCGCCACCACTGCCGCCACTGCCTCCGCCGCCACCGTCGGCATGTAGTCGCGCAGGCCCCCGCTGAGCTACAGGACCAGCCCCGCGCAGCCGACGAGCTCGCTTCGGGGCAGTGGGGAACTTTTCACATCCACGAGGTCACAAATCCATAATATATTTGGCTTCGTCGTTGTATCAGAAGGTTGGAATCTCTAAGGTTTGTAGAATCGAGTGTATGAGCAAAATACTGGTATGCTTCATAGGGAAATAGTTAATTTTACTATGCACAATAATGTTTCCGTGTATTGTTCAGATACTGAACGTTGAAAAATATCCTATATACGCATTTGGGTTTAAATTCCGGCAATTATCTGTTGTCCTACCTTGACAATACAGAATATTGATGGTAAAGATTGTTAATTATATAACGATCACTTTTGAATTTGACACTGCATTTTTTTACTATTGACCGCATTAGTTAGCGCATCACGTTCGCGTTTGATTGACATTTGCCCAAACAGAAACGCTTATTAAAATGGTGCATTATTACAAATTTGTATGGAACAGAAAAACTGCAAGAATTAAGAGGTATATGATAAAATAAGTTATGTTTGCCACCTTTTAATAAAAGATTATACAAAATAATTTTTTTTATAAAAAATCACTTCTAATTTAAAAATAAACGTAAATTGTTTTCTCATACCTTTCTCATAACATCCAAGTATGAAATTCTGCGTTTATATTTTTTTCTAAGTTCTTTCCTGGATCCATACTCCCTATTCTATCTGATTTTTTCACCGGATTTCAGCAAGATCGCATTCAGTTGCTGTCTAGAGGAGAATTCTAGCGGCCGGCTATTCTGATCGGTAGTTTTCCGTGGTTTCTCCGATCAACACCAGGCGAATGCCGGAGCAGCACCCTACCAAACGGGTCACGGACCGCGCGCCATCTGTCCTTCATTTTCCTTGTCCTATCCTCTCTCCTTACACAAACACTTATACTAACATGCATTACACTACCAGATATTCCGGGAGACCGGTCGGGAGCTTAGAGCATGTCCCGGCTGGGGCGGTGCCCCGCAGGTAGGAGAGTCCTAGGGGGAAACCCCACTAGCCGATGGTAGGTCGGCGCCGGATCTCGCCATCCAGCGGGGGAAGACCGCCATCCCCCGAGAAGAAACATGCACTAAACTAACAGAACTAATGACCAAAGCAGTGGACGCGCCCGGAAACACGAAAAAATGAATCAATCAATCAATCTGAATTTTTTTTTAAATTCTAGAATAACTTACGTTAGAACTCATTTAACGAACGTCAAAAAATAAACTTTTAATGAGTTGCAAAAAACATAAAATCGGCCTTTGTCTCTTATAGCAAAAACAAGATGGCTTCCTCTTTACCGCACGATAAGTACATTGTTACTTTCGTCAAATTATCTTCTATTAGTAGATTCATTAACGTCTGTTTACTAGTCAAATTAACTTCTGTTAGTTGATAGTGGATTCAGCGAAGTGTCCTTGAGAATGTTAAAATTCATTACCCTTTATTAGGTGTGAACACATGCGATTTCCGCCGATTGGGTCGAGCAATGAGCATGTTTTTCCCTTTCGCTTAAGCAACAAAAAAGTCGTGCCTGTGAAGTGTTAGGGGTAAGATGTGCACCCTGGAATTTGCAAGTTTCCCCACTGTGCAACGCGCCGGCGGTGGCGGACTTAAGCAGCAGTTGAATGCGTGCCCGCCTGCGGCTGTCGGCAGGCGCTCCGGCGTACAGTACGCGCCGAAATTTCTCGATTCTACTGCGCCGCAGGGGAGAATGCTTTCGCAATGCGAGAGTTTCGGCTTCTTTCTCAATGTCCCCGAGTGAGCATATCGTTGAGTCAGATGTGTCCACTGATTATACGAAATGCGTGATTCATTCTTTGATTGTTTCCATTGGACTATTTAATTCTTAGTGTGCAATAACTTTTCGTTCTAACGAACCACACATTAAGATACAGTTTATTTCGTTAGCCTCGATTAAGTGCATTGAAAATCTGTCTTTTCAGCCGTTAGTTTTATGATTCCTTTAAGAAAGTCGTTATGCGTTGTTGCAGAAGAGTAGTAAATTATGAGTACCCTGTAAAATCACATGAATCAGTTCAGTCGCTTCTTTATTCATTGCGAATTCGTTTTACCTGCGTGACTTGCTGAATGCAGACTGCAACCGTTAGCAATCACCTTCATGCACTGTATGGAGTAAAGCGAAATCCTCCAAGCAATTCATAACAAAAATATCGATCCTATCAATTTTATTCGCCAAATACGCAACCTGCAATAACGTTCTTCCACAGCCATTCATCTCGTAGTTTTTCAGGGGATCATACCTCAAAAAAAGAAACGAATATCTCGAGCAGACGAATCGTACATCATGGCCGAACATGCATTGTGCGCGCCCGCCTGGAGTCGAACACGCGACCCCGATGGGTAGCCCACGACGCCGCCGAGAGCAAGAGCTGTGTGATAAGCAATCAGTCGCAGCGGGAGCGTGTCCTGTGGGGCGCGCGACGGCAGTCGAAGCGGCGGAAAGCCGAAGGGGCGGGAATGAGGCGACATTCACACACCCATTCTGAAAACGACCACTGACGACTTGCCTAAAGTCAGGATGCGTTTGACACTTGGTGCCTTTTCAATTGGAGCTGAAGATAGACCGATAGATAGATAGACAGACAGACAGACATACAGACACAGACAGACAGACAGACAGACAGACAGACAGACAGATAATTTATTTCATTTTCTTTGGGCATTAAGCCCGGTAAATTCTTTACACTTATTATACATTTAATACCATAATATAAGAATGAAAAACCCAACTAAAATAACTACAATTAAATAATAATAGAATTTAATCTTAACTTTAAAAGTGTTGATGTCAGGAAAAATCTCCATTAGTGCTGCAAGTAAGATATTCCATGACTCGATAGTTCTATTTATAAAAGAGAATTTTCAACATGAGTTCTCTGTTTCCTAGGCCATATTTTTCTAATATGGTCGTGACGTGCTAAGTAGACGGGTTCATGCATTCTTGTCTGAATTTTCCTCCATGTCGGGTTTTTCCCTAATGCTTTGTAAGGGTTAGGGAAACCTCATCCTTGTCTAACCTTCGCTAACCTCTTCCTTGTCTTTTCCTCTGCCCTTACTTACACACGCTTACACTTTCATGTACTATACTGTCAGACATTAAGAGAGACTAGTCAGAAGCCTAGATCTGATCCCACCTAGGGCAATGCCCCGCTGGTGGGAGATACCTGGTTGAGGGAAAACCGTGTAATATGGCGTAGGTTAGCGCCGGATCTCACCAGCCAGCAGAGGAACATCACCTTCCACGATAAAACTCTCGATGCCATACCTGGGGAGATACCTGGAGGGGAAAACGATGCGGACCTGCAAGACGATATGTAGGTCAGACCTCACAATCCAGCAAAGGAGGAACACCGCCACCAACCGCGTCAAAACATTGATTACACTAACGAGACGAATAACCATAGCAGCTGACGTGCACGGAAACATGACCCCCTCCAGCGATAATCGCGACTTGCAAGACGGACTTGCACATTTCGCGTGCAAAGCGCAGTCGGAGCGTAGCAGCGAGAGACGCGTAGGCGCTGCCGCCGCCCGGGCCAAACGCGCCTGTAAAGCAACTTCTGAGGAGATGAAGCTGACATGCGCCATGAAGGCAAAATGCGGCCCTCTGCTGGGTTGCCAGTGTCACCAACAGTTGCTGCACAAACTCTCTTGTTCTTGTATATATCGCGCATATTTCCTTGTTTACATTTGACGGGCATTATATCATTTACATTTGTTCCGTAGTGTTTCTGATGTCTTCAAAATGTAGTGGAAGATACATGGCAGTGGGGTAACTCAATATGAAATATCATTGCACTATATTTTGGCTATCGAAGAGAATTACTGACCGACCTGGATGGCCGAGGTGGCTAAGAGCGTGTACCGACTCAGCGCTTCGACCCAAAGGGTCGCGGGTTGGAGTCCCTCCAGAGGCGTGGTTGTTTGTCCCTTGTTTCTCATGCACATCTTTATGCGAGGGTCTCGCGATCTGCTAACCTATCAGAGGAGCCCGCAAGTGTGTTGGAGTCTAGTGTTTGCTTGAAGATGAGTCCCATCTGGACGTAAGTGTATCGGCTATCGGCTGGATAAAAGCCGTTGAAAAAATAGAATTACTGTATTTCGAAAAAATACAAAAGGTCATGACGTTATTCAACGAGAACGGTTCTAGAAAGTTCACGATTAAAGAATATATTTAGTACTAGATAATATTATTGTGAAAGTTACGTGTTTAAATATTGTTCATTTTTAATTGGGCTACGAACAATGGTTTGAAATGCGCTAATAGTTTTAGGGAATATTGGCACAAATTATAAAAATAATTGCGAGGGTATTGCTTTGTTTACTGCCAAATGCCGGTCACTTCAAACAATCTCAGAAGGGAGATGACAACAAAATTGCTGTGAACATTAGTAAAATTGGAAAATTATATTAAGTCTCTCTCTCAATGGGCGTGTTTTTTTTCGTATGATGTAATCAGCAAACAATAGACACACATGGTACCGTCTCCAAGAAGTTCTGTACAGTACCCAAGAAACCAGCTCATTTATGGGAATTTTGAAAATTTACATTTGTTTTTGAGTGATTTAAGACACACAGATGTGATCAATAGTTCGTTCTATTTCTCCCTAAAAGACTAATTGATTAGCACCATTTTATCCCGAATCCTTCTAGAATAATCTGACAAAATTCTAGAAAAAAGTGTCTTCGGGAAGTTTCAAGAAAACAGTGTGGGAATTCTGCGAATTACTAAACTGAGTTTTGTGCTTGTCATGAATCGTTAAGACTTGATTTATCATACTGAAGACTAACTGAAGACTCCTGCGTTGCCCTGGTATTTATTAATTATAACGGTCTATTAGACAAGGAAAGGAATGAATTTTATATTGGGTTGACCCCGCCCTACCGTGCCTTTCTCCGCCTACACTCACTGTAGCCTGCCCTATCCCCTCCCCATTCCATTCTCACCCTGCCCCCTTCCATTGTCACCTGTCCAGCTAATCCTCTCCTTTCTAATTATGCTTCCCTTGCCTCACTTGGCAACAATTTTGACCATCAATAACTCTGAGCTAATTGCCCCATTGGAATGAGTAAAAATGTATTGAGTAAAAAACTAAAATACATATATGTATAATTTTAAGAAATTAAAACATTCATGGAAAGCGAAACGTCGATATCCTGACGAGTTGAAAGATATCTTTTAAATATGGTGAATACTCTGCATGGAGCCCTGGAACATCTTCAAAATGTACTAAATATTCCTCCAAATTTTTTTTTACATTTTTTGTTTCATTTTCTAAACAACTTGCAAAGAAAAAATACAAATGGAACTTAAATTATAGTGATCTGGACCCAATTACGTCCGTACAATTTTAGAATACTTCAGAGATCTGTTTGAAGTTTCTTTATCGGAGTATGAAAAAATTACATTTAAAACATTTTTATATTAGTACATGTTTAAATAATGAGTTTCATTGATATGAACAAATAAAACACATTTTCTTCTATGAAACATACAAAACTCGTATACAAGCATGCGTGCAGTAAACACAATTAAACGAATAGGAATCATATATAAAAACCATTCTCCATTCAGATTTTCATACTATTTTCGAGCCAGTTTTGAGAGCGAATACTGCGATAAACCTCTGTTTTTATGCTGAAATGTAAGTCAATGTCCAAATATTACATTCGTATTCCCACATCCCTCCCCATCTACTTCTCACTCAAGAGCAGTTAGAAATTCATATGTAATGCTAGAAACATTATTATTATTATTATTATTATTATTATTATTATTATTATTATTATTATTATTATTATTATTATTATTATTATCATTATTTCTAAGCAGATTATACGTCTTAAACATACGAATATTTTATTCGAATCCGTGTAAAACCTTTTCGTATTCACACCCAGCGCTCGTAGTGTCCGACCATTTCCGACGGCTCCACCTCCCTCATCGCAACCGAATCGGCAACAGCGGCTGCCAAGTGCTGCGCGGGCGGGCAGGGGGCGGCGGGCGAGCAGTGCGTTAACGCAGCCCCTAAATCTGCCGGGTGCTATCGGGCGCGCGGCGCGCTGCTCGGCCGGCGCGACGTGCCCGTGTCCCCGGCCGCCGCCGCCGCCGCCGCCGCCGCCGCCGCCGGCGCCGCCGTAGCCGCCACGCCCGGCGCTATCACGGCCGTGAGTTACCCGGACGGCGGTGCGGCGCGGCGGGCAAGACGGCGGGCGCACGGGCCACGCCCGGCAGCCGCCGCGCCCGCCCCGCAGAGGACTTCGAACCGAGCCGCCGTCGCGGAGGCCACGCGGGCGGTGACTAAGAAGGCGGCGGGAGGCAGGCAGGCAGATGACGACGGCCGGTGGGTGGAGGTCAACGAATTGCGGCGATGTGTAGTACCATAGAGAAAAGAATTATATAGAGGACCCCTTTAGTCTATGGTAGTACCATAGAGAAAGGAAATATATAGATGACCTCTTTAGTCTATGGTAGTACCATAGAGAAAGGAATTATATAGAGGACCCCTTTAGTCTATGGTAGTACCATAGAGAAAGGAATTATATAGAGGACCTCTTTAGTCTATGGTAGTACCATAGAGAAAAGAATTATATAGAGGACCCCTTTAGTCTATGGTAGTACCATAGAGAAAGGAATTATATAGAGGACCTCTTTAGTCTATGGTAGTACCATAGAGAAAGGAATTATATAGAGGACCTCTTTAGTCTATGGTAGTACCATAGAGAAAAGAATTATATAGAGGACCCCTTTAGTCTATGGTAGTACCATAGAGAAAGGAATTATATAGAGGACCTCTTTAGTCTATGGTAGTACCATAGAGAAAAGAATTATATAGAGGACCTCTTTAGTCTATGGTAGTACCATAGAGAAAGGAATTATATAGAGGACCCCTTTAGTCTATGGTAGTACCATAGAGAAAGGAATTATATAGAGGACCTCTTTTGTCTATGGTAGTACCATAGAGAAAAGAATTATATAGAGGACCTCTTTAGTCTATGGTAGTACCATAGAGAAAGGAATTATATAGAGGACCTCTTTAGTCTATGGTAGTACCATAGAGAAAGGAATTATATAGAGGACCCCTTTAGTCTATGGTAGTACCATAGAGAAAGGAATTATATAGAGGACCTCTTTAGTCTATGGTAGTACCATAGAGAAAGGAATTATATAGAGGACCTCTTTAATCTATGGTAGTACTATAGAGATAATAATTATATCCAGGACCTCTTTAGTGTATTGGACCATAGAGAAAAGAATTACATAAGGACCTCTTTAGACTATGGAAGTACCGTAGAGAACAGAATTAAATAGAGGGCTCATCAGGCTTGTTTTCAGTTACTTCCTTTCCTACTGCCTCTTTAGTCTATAGTAATACATGCATTTTTTAAACAAAAACATCAGCAGCGGGTAGCTGCTTTACAGCACTTGGTTGGAATTTTTTACATGTCAAAATCTATTTGTATTAAGAACCTATCAAATTAAGCCCTTCTGATGGATCATGGACAGCGGGCTACCTTTCTGTGAGGTGGCCCTGAAGTTCTAATCTCGGGCAGGGCAAACATGAAGCTGTAGCTTTTCTGATACAAATAGTCTCAGTTTCTATAGCTGTGCGAAAGAAAAAGCTTAGGCAGCCAAATAAGCTAGGTGTGGGGATGGGAATACGTCATGCTCGCCGTATGTCTCCCTTGCCCCCAGGCGCTGATTATAAATTCAGGGATCAGGTGTAGGACCGCCGCTAGCTGAAAAAAGTCGGATTAATTCGACCCTAAAACGCCAAATGCATTCATACGTTCCTGTGAAATTTTATAGCAGTATTAATAAGAACAAATTAAGAACTAATAATTTACCAATGAGTAAATAAAATAATTTTAACACTGTTTTTTACAATTATTTCTAACTTCATCATATGGAAGTGATCTTGCGGATTGCAAGTGTAGATTTCCTCATACCAGATGGTTTATGGTTGAACGTGTATTAGAGGTAAGGAGAGGTAATCCTTGGTAAGTTCTAATTTAATACTAGGGTTTGTGGGACCATGTCTATGAGATTGTAGGTGTTTGAGCTTGGGCATTGACTTAGGTTGTTTAAAAACTATTAGAGATTTTTATAGAAATTCAGATAGGAAAGCTATGTGCAGTTTGTAATGAATTCGCGCTTTTGTAATATACCAGCTGATGAGCGGATATCCTTTGCCATTTTTTTTGCTTTTTGTTTTGTAGATTTTTCCGTTTTCAGTATAAGGTGTCCATGGAAATGAATTGTTCACTGACAACCTAATTATGTCATGTCGTCGAGGCATATAATATGCGACCAATCTAAAAAAATCGTAGTTTTAGAGAAATGAGAAAATGTCATATAGAAATTTAACATAAAAGTTAATATTTATTAGTAAAAATTTGATAAAGTTAATGAACAAAGAAGACGAGGTATATAGTAAAATATTTTACTACAGAGAAGTCAACTTCTTTCAGATTAAAACTCCTACCCTGGAAATTACTATCTGTCAAATATGCCACCTTTGACCTGCATGACCGTAACATATAAGACTCAATTTGAAATTGTGGATGTAAGACCGTCGACGATATGGACATTGAATTGCACATTAAAATTCTATAGTTATGAGTAGTGTTTATTTTGGGAAGTCTTGAGGAGTTTATTATGGTTCTATCCATTGTATTTTGGAGTGTCAAAAATGAAAATACTTTTTTTATATACGATGATTTTCATCATTTCAAATATGGATGTATAATTCATTTATCACTCCTACCTTTGTCTCCCCCTGCCGTTTTTGCTACCTGTTTGATCTGAAATATAATTATTTGATTTAAATGGTCATTTGTACATACCATCAATACTTTTAGTACAGTCTTCAGGAAACAACGGTACTGTTTGCTAGAGTTAAAACGACAAGGGCACGTGCTGTATTGCCAATGTACTAAGTGCATTTGGTTATGAGGATGGGAATGATTACCAAAACAAATATACTCTTTCTGATCAGAAAATGGATAGTGAAGTAAATTAGCAATCAGTTTATAATAAATTATTCTCTAGTAACGAGCAAAGAAACCGCATTCATGGTCCCCTGATCCCATTACATGTTATCCTTAGCTCCTCGGAGAGAATTACTTCAAACAAAATAGTTAAATACGCATTCTCATTCTACTACTGGCAAAAAAGTGGCATTTCAGGACATCGGTAAGAAATGTTACTCAACCATAACTCTGTCAGTTGAAAATCCTAAACGAATAAGTACCATTGTCTGTTGAGAAGTGGTAAAGTGAAAGTCGTGGATGAATATTAATGAGAGATGAAAAACTGAAGAAAAATTAAGCAAATGAATACCACAAAAACACTTCGGGAAACAAAAATGCACACAATATTATTTGAAATTGTAGGGTCATTTGTGAATGAAAAGAACGAAAAGTGTCAATGGACAGACAGCTCTAAAAAAATCTTGAATGTATCAAAACCAAAAGTACGGAGTAGCGTGTAAAGAATTGGAGAAGAACGCCACTACTGACGCCCGAGTTGCAATACCAATACCGCAATAACATCATCTCCCACAAGAATGAAGACGACAAATGGAACATCGGCAGCTGATCAAAGGAATGCCCTTGAATCAATGTCAAATTCTCCGATACACCGTGTATACCGCCGGTATACCTAGTAATTCGAAGTGTATAAGAAATATTCCATGAGTTTGACAATCCTCTACAAACTTATTGAGATTTTGAAGCTTTACAAGATATGTAAACAAATAACTTAGTTTTTATACCGAGAGCCAGTCAGTCTTCCGCACGCGTAAGCGCTATGAAGTGCGATAGAGTGAGGAGTTTCAAACAGTTCTTAATAATGTCCAGAGAATTCGCTAGCGCAGGAGAAGGCACCGCATGCCAGCCGCGATAACCTAGGGCTCCTCATGTTTCATGGGCGCGAGAGGGAAGGATGCGCGTCTGGACGGTCGGTAGGCACAGCAAAATATTGCGGTGAACAATTCTTCTCTGGTCATTCGTAACTAACGCTTCTCTAAGTTTTTGTGAAAATGGAGTGTGTTAATGATCCAGAAGAATTTGAGTGATTGTCTTAAAGAACAATTGTTAAGGACGGAATTTCATAGTAGTGGGATTTCAGAAAAACTCAAAATAAAAAAAACAACGGGAGAGGTAGCTTCCATAAAGTGCGGTATACTTGAAATAATGTTCAGGATTCGCCAATGCCTTGAATGGAAAATCACCACGCAACGGCCTCCGGCTGTGCCAATGGTGTTAGCCACGACCGCGTCACTGGCAGCAATACTACCGGAGGCGGCGGCGATCACAACGGAGCCGGCTGCAGAGACAGCGGCGGCGGTGGCGGCGGCGGTGGGGCAGGTCACTGACCCCGGCAGCTATCTTCACATAGTTCACAGGCAGGCCACGCCCGCGCCCGAGGCGGCGGCGGCGGCGGCGGCGGCGGCGGCGGCGGCGGTGGCGGTGGCGGTGGCGGTGGCGGTGGCGGTGGCGGTGGCGGCGACGGCGGTGCCGGTGGCGGTGGCGGCGGCGGTGGCGGCGGTGGCGGCGGCGGCGGCGACGATCGGTACGGCGCGTCTGCGACCCGATTACAACCAACCAACGAACGAACGAACCGACCAACGGGCGAATGAGCCTGCGAACGCCAGCGCGCGGAGGGGGACGAACGGTGTCTCCGACTTCATTACCCAGGCGCCGCTGTCGTCCACCCACGCGCCGCGCCGGCTCGCCATTTGAATAGAATCGGAGCGTCTCGCGTCGTGGAGGAGGAGACGGCTGCGGTTGCAGTAGTGATGGTGGAGGGTCACAGGTGGCTACGGAGACGGCGACGGAGACGGACAAGGTGACGGTAATGGCAACGGTGTCGGTGGCGGTGACTATGACAGCAACTGTGACGGTGACGGACAAGGGGATGATGACGGTAGCAATATCGGTGATGGTGATGGTGACGGTGACGGTGACGGTGACGGTGACGGTGACGGTGACGGTGACGGTGACGGTGACGGTGACGGTGACGGTGACGGTGACGGTGACGGTGACGGTGACGGCGACGGTGACGGCGACGGTGACGGTGACGGCGACGGTGACGGTGACGGTGGCGGCAGTGAGGGTGACAGCGGCCGTTTGGGTTGTGGTAGGGAGGGTGTCGACGGCTGCTGTGGCGACTGGCAGGGGGAAGTGTTGGCGGCGGCGAGGGCGGCAGCGGATGTGGTTATTGCCAGGAGATGGTACTGTGGGCGGTGGAACAGGGGAAGATGGAGGACGTGTGGATGGAACTGATAAAGATGGAAACATATGCAAATCTGTGTTTGTTCATGTGATGGCCTCAGGAGACGCGAATATTATTAGTTTCTGCAGAACCATCGTAACGATCGTAAAATTAGATATATATCTACACAATACCATTACTTTAAGAACTGATTACATCTCTTAGAAAATCATTTAAAAATTCTAAAACTTAGAATGCAATTATACACAATTAAAATAGTCTTTAATATTGTATTCAGTCATTAATTCATTCTTTACATTGATTTGGAACTTTGAGCTAAAAATTATTTTCCTACAGATGAATATTAATGAGTCAAGTAAATCTTTCAGATAACACTGAAGTAATGTCATTTCCATGTTATATAGCTTTAATCAAACAGTAATTTTAATTCAAAAACATTTCAAAATGTATGGGTAACCCATTCGAAAAATATAATTTTCTTATAACTCTAACGACAAAATAAGAATTTTGTAAATGTGCAAAAACACATGGTGACAAGAGACTAACGTGGATTATTGTACACTCCAACACCGCACGAGAGCCGGTACAATTCCAATCAGCTTCTCCAAGCCGGACTCCATCCGCGGGCACCTCCCAGCGCGAGAGATAGACCGCGTGCATTTTCGGGTTCAATGGTCGGGCGCGTGCAGTTAATGGCGTCCGGCGTAGCTTATGGGCCATTGGCGCGGTCGCGCACCGCTCGTCCCCCGACTTCTGCGAACGGCTTCTCCCTTGGGTGGGTCCTTCGGCAGTAAACACGCGCGTAAACTGCCGAGGACTGGTTTGTCGCGAGGTGTCGCCGCCCGGATTCGAAGCCAGGAACGCACGCCGCGCCACGCGACGCGACGAATGGAGCGGGCCTGCGGAGCTGCGTGTACCCATCGGCGTGTGCTGGGCACCCGCCGTGCCCCCGCCGTGCCCACGCTCGTTTTTACTGCGCCTGTGCCTCGTGTGTCTTGGCGGATGTCGCCGTGCGTCACTACCGCAACTGCTGAACAGGCAAAGCGAATACCGCTCTTTTATTTAACTTCTTCTTCACTTCAAAGTGTAGACACATGTGCTTGTTTCGTCTTCATATTATTCTTCTTCCTTTTCATCATTATCCTTATCATCTTCATCATCATCATCATCCTTATCATCTTCATCATCTTCATCATCATCATCATCATCATCATCATCATTATTATTATTATTATTATTATTATTATTATTATTTAATTACATCTCATACCTCTATGGTGTCTACATAAATTGTACAAATTTATATAATAATAGTACAAATTATGTTTATAATTTTACATATAATTAAGTATGTTGATTTCCCAAACATTTCCTGACGATTCTAGCTGTTCAGATGAAAGTAACCTTCTGCATGAGCTTCCATAGGTTTTCAGGAAGATCTAATTCCTAGGGACTTTGATGAATGGTCTTCGGGATGGCTCCAGTACCTGATATTATATGCATTATTATTATTATTATTATTATTATTATTATTATTATTATTATTATTATTATTATTATTATTATTATTATTGTCATTGTTATCATTATTATTTTCATCTTTTCTTAGGTCTTCCGAAATCTCTTTGGCCAGTGGATCAATCAATCATTCAATTCAAATGGCGGATTCCATTGGCGTCCATTCTTCGTATGAGTTGTCTCCAAGAATCGTTCTAATTTTCTAGTCCTTCATTAAATGTAATTAATGTCCAGATCTTTTCGGATATCTTCCTTTCTTATGAGATCGTATTTGGTGTAGACTTTAACTTTCATGAGGAATCTCTTTTCAGCTGCTTGGGGTTTTCTATTGTCTCTCTCTTTAATTATCCATGATTCACTGCTATACAAAAGATCAGGGACAGTCATTGTCTTGTAACATTTTATTTTCCTTATTATTATTTTTACTATGGAGGTTTCTGTTTATTATCACGCATACTGATTGAAATCTATTGATTTTATTTTCAATGTACCTATCGACATCACTTGATCTACGGGAGTATCATTGATAACTATTTTCGAGCGGATGGGACGTTTTCCATAATGGCCCATAACTTTAGTTTTCCTTTTCGAGATCATAAGATTATATAATTGTTCTCCAACTTCATGTAGCTTCTATTCAACTCGGAGCGCCATTTCGGTCAGTCGGAGTTTCCAAAATCAATATTGTTATCACTGCATTTTTAAGATTAATAAAATTTTGTTAAATGAAATAATTTCCGAAATATTCGAAGTCAAAAGGTCGGTTGCTCTGATCGGAAGGGTTCTGTGGTTTCTCCAATTAACACCAGGCGAATGCCGGATAATTTCCCTAACAATCGGGCCATGGACTGCTCGAGTTTTTCTCTTCCTCTTCCTTGCCCCATCCTCACCCCTTACTTACACTTGCACATTAACACTTACACTTACATGATGTACACTACTATATATGTCGGGAGACCAGTAGAGAGCTTGGAGCTTGTCCCTGATCGGGCCGTTCCCAGTTGCTGGGAGATACCTCGATGACGAAAACCCGCAAGCTGACGTGTAGGTCGGCTCCAGATCTAACATCCAGCAGGGGAAAGAACACCGCAACCTCCCATTAAAATATGCACTACACTTACGGGACATAGCAGGGGACTTACGGGACATAATCATAGCAGTTGATGTGCCAGGAAACCAAAATAATCATTGAATTAATCTAAGTCATAATAAAAATTTACGACTAATGAAGGTGAATGGTAAAAACAGAGCAATTGAAGGAGTGAAAAGATGATTGATTTTGGATCAGAGAACAAGGAGGAAATGGACTAAAAGAACGTGACAAGGAGTCGTTCAAGGAGTAATGACTAATTAAGCTGAAAGCTGAATCAGAACTAAGTATACCAGAAGTTTTCTGTAATACATGAGAAAGTGTAACGTTTATTTTAATAAGAACCTTAAAATTTAAGGTTCTTAATGAATTGGAGTTTACTAATTTGTATGTAGTTAACTTAATGTAGTACGTTTACTTATTTCCCAAGTTCGTTTTCTGTCCTTATTGGATCCCGGACGTGCTTACTGACTTCTTAGCAGCTACATACGATTTCATGAATATCAACACGTCGCCATTCTTTTCTCCTTACCTTACCTCCCGTTTCTTACATCTAACCGTTTCTGGTCTTTTTGTGGTTTGCGACTCTCGTCGTCAACTCATGCTCAGCCACCGCCCCTGTCACTGCTACAACTTTTATCTGCCCTTTCAATTGCAACACTTGCCTATCAAGCCATTCCAACGAAAACAATATCACATTTCAGAAAGGCGTATCGCACCAGTGCAGAGCCACCGAACTCGTGCCGCTTCGCTCGCAGCGTTCACTTGGCAAACGCAAGCCATATCTCTAATGCGCTGGTGAGATACAATGTCGTCGACGGCGACAACGACGTCGGCGGGGATTCGGGTGACGGATGAGTCATTGTGTCTGGTGCAAGTGGGAGTCTCTCGGAGGCTAATGACGTAATTGTTGCATCAATATTTATGCAGAGGCAATTAGTAGTCCCTGAGGCAAAGCCAAGCGTGTTTCTCGAAATATTTAGGAGACGCTCCACAAGAAGAACCTGTAACTCTGGTCCTAACGACCGAGTCGTAGACCCCTCGCCAGAGCGCACGCTCCACAAAACGAAAAGACAAACGGACCGACGACGCAACAAAGCTCCTCGTGCTAATAAGAGAAGTCGGGCGCCACGACAACGATTTAATGTTATCTACATAGACGTATGGTCACGTACTAACCACTTGGATCATGTTCAAACGTTTGTAAAAACGATCCTCCAGAATGTATGCGTCTCGAATGACAAGAAAAACTTATCTCCATACAATTGGAAAGCTCATTCATTCGTATAATCGAGTGACGTACGACGTAATTAATCGCGGAAATGTTTACGGAGCGCGCGAAAACCGCCAAGATCAAAATAGAAATGAACGCATGACGCAGCAAGGAACCCACATACGCAGATTTTTATAGAAAGTAAACATCATTTATCAAAACGTATGATAAATTGTTTTTTTGCTGCTCTTGTCTTTGTCAAACTGGTGAGGGTGTGGTACAATTATCATAGAACCATTTTGAATATTGAGGTTTGCCATTGTACCACTAGAGTGCATCGGAGGAACCCATATACACACATTTTTATGGATAGTAAACATTTATTTGCACATATGATTAGCTGCATTTATTCTCCTGTTTCTGACATGCAGAGTGTAATTATCATCGCACCATTTGTCAAATTTATACGTTCGAGATCCATGATTCGAATTGAGACTGTGAGAACGGAGACTTCGACTCAGTGAGGAGCCCACATACATTTTTTATGGAAAGTAAACATCGTTTATCAAAATATGTAATTAGTTGCCTTTTTTCCCTGTCTCTGGTACATGGATAAGGGTGTGGTACAATTATCATGGGACCATTTCGAATGTCGAGGCTCGAGGTTCGTGGTTTGAACCCAGACTGCAGGATTGGAGAGATTGTTCCCGATCGGCAGAGACCTTGTTTCCATAAATCACGACCTCTGTCGGCTTCCATACATGGCGCCAGTGCGCGATGCTCAGCGGGCAAAGGGAAGGGAAGGGGGGAGGGGGGGGGGCGAAGAGAAGGGAACAACGAAAGGGGGAGGAAGGGCGGAGCTCATGGAAACGCCTTGCGCTCAAGGCAAACGCCGCGACAGCGTAAAACAATAAACATCGACAAGGAAGCGGGTTATTGATTGCACTGACCCACTTGTTGGTTCATATGAGGAATCGTAAACCAAAAAGAAGCCATCGAAAGTACAATGCCGGACTTGGAGTTCATAATCGCCCCTCCCTATACTCTCGACGGCTTGTTTTAATGTCTATTGTGCTATCACTTTCCTCAATATTACAACATGCAATTATTGTTTACAAGTGTTCTCTCAATGCATCAGGATTTTCGACAAGTTCATTTTGAGTTTACGCTTCGTCTCTATCTGTAGTCAGATGATAGCTGTTAATCAGTGCCGAAGATTATAACTTACTTCCGTATTCATGAATTATATTACGGGACATAATTGTAAGCGGAACTTAGGCAAATCAAAAGCCTTTTCTCGGAATCGTGTTGCCACCTGAAGTGCAATGAATTAATATCATACAAATAAATTACAAGATTTTAAGTTTCTTAATGAAGCATGATTGTGTTGTGTCACACTTTTGAAATTAGTCCATTTAATATGAAAGACGAAGGAATTAAAATGTACTTTATTAAAGTACACGCTTAACCAATGGACACGAAATGTATCGATCCCTAGAAGTGTTAACCATTTTCTGAGTAAGAGCACTCATTATTACAAATGCATTTGTTTCAACTTTATTCAATCCCTTGAAATGCATACTTGAAATAATACAATACAGAAATGTACTTTATGTCATTCAAATTTTCATGTTTAAATATCCTACAACTAAATTTTTAAGTACTATTCAAAGTTCTTTTATCCTGAAAAATGATTCTTCCTATTCACGTGTAAAATCGGTGTTAAATCATTCCGAACAACTTCCAGGAAACTTAACCCCATCAAAATTGACGATAAGCAAAGTTGTTTATGATGTCTAATAACCTAGTAGAAAAAGAATCTTAAACATTTTATATCAACCACGAGTTCTCAGTGCAATCATCTTGAAAATGACTTCTGAGTTACGACTTCAATCTTTGGGTTCCTGAAATTGATTCTGGGAATATCATAACAGTTACAGAGCAGTTAACTTCAAAAATTCTCCACTAACAACTTTCACACTGTGCTGGCGTGTTATAAGGGACCTTCTACTTCCCAAAAGCTTTCTTTGAACAAGAGAACAGTGTTTGTCGGAAGCTAGATATAAATGTCCTCACTTTAAGATCATTTTTGGAAGAGGATATAGATCCATTTAAACAAACAGTTCACTTATAATTTCTTTTCATTTCTCACAATATTTTGCACATCACAAGACTTCAAATCATTACTCAATGCTCAGTAAGTCATTTCCATAGTACAAAGTAATAATTTCGTGACAATTGAATGAAGTAGACAATTTCAATTAAAACATAATACTACATTTTATCCTACATGAGCTGCCCTTCTCAATATTTTTGTATTAAACAATAGACTGGTTTACCTTTCTGTTATTTTCTTCCTATATTGACACATCCAAGGAGTGCCTCTACCAACCCCGTGCTCTCGCTTTCTCTCCCAAGAGGGATATGCAAACTAGGAAATACCAATAGGGCTAGATGTACGCAACATAATTTTACTCCCAAATCAGCGCGTCGTGTTTCTAATTCCCTTTCTCTCCAAAAGAGGGCTTCGAGAGCGTCTGCATCCGCTGGTCACGAGAGCAACCCGTGCATCTCGCCCGCCGCCGCGCCGCGCCGCGCCGTCCGCCCGTTAAGGGGTGGGGCCGAGCGGCGTTGTCACGCACTGCCTTGGGGACTCACCCGCGACCTTTCCAGCGGATCACAGGCGAATGCTGCCGTAAATACCCATCGCCGAGCCGTTAATTCTTGGATTTGAACGCATTCTGTTCCCATCAACTCCAAAAGCCGGCTATCCCTAACAAATGCCATTACAATTTATAAAGCAATAGTCAGACCATTAATGCTCTACGCATGTCCCATCTGGACCAATGCATCTATTTCTAACATTAATAAACTTCAAATTGTACAAAATAGATTCCTCAGATTAGCAACACATACCCCATGTTTCTTCTCTAACGCCCAACTTCATAAAGAACTGAATATATCACCGATCATCAAACATATTGCCCATCTTTCCAATAATTTTTACTCCAACCTAAATACAATTAACCAAGCCGTCCACTACAACCTGGCCACTATAATCGACTTCCCTACTAGAATTAAGAATAGATTTCCTTCCGAAGCGTTCTTGAACAGTTTCTCTTCTAATTGTCCACAGTAGGGGCTCTTGTAGTTTCCTACACCTATAGTAAGGTAGTTTAGTTTCAAGTTTTTAGTGTTAAGTTTAGCATAAGTTACAATGTAAGCCAGCAAATGCACATGAGATAGTAATTAGTACTGATCTGTGTAATTTCCAATCACTCAATAAATAAATTATAAAAAAAGAAAATTCTGTTCCTATGTTTTTGTGGGTGGAGGAAGAGGGTTCAGCGTAGATTGTCTCAGTGATCTACCGTTTTCGCTTCCTTCTATTGTGCCATTGCTCCTTATTTAAATCACGATTGATCGGATACTTAGAGTTTCCGGGCGCGTCAACAGCTATGGTCATTAACCCCATAAGTGGAGTAGCAGGTTTTATCACAGAAGATGGCGAGGTCCAGCTAGGGCGGTGCCTTGCTGGGGGGAGACACCTGGTTGGTGAAAATCCCTGCAAGCCGACGAAGGTCGGCGCCGGATCTCGCCAAGATCGCAGCCCCTCCCGCGATAAAGTCTGCACTACCGTTACGTAACAAAGGTCCTTAGCAGTTGAAGCGCTTCTAATCACTAATCAATCAATCAAACCTACTCACTCTGTCTGACTCATTCGCACTTCCCTTGCTGCATCCCTCGCCCCGCCTCGTCTCGTCTCGTCCCGCGCCGTCAAGGCCCTGACCAGCTCACTCCACCCGGCCCCGTTCCGTATCATCCCCTCCGCCACGCTCCGTCCCACCCAATTCCCTCCGCTCTTCCCCGTCCCGCCCACTACCTCTGCTCCGCTCCGTCCTGTCCCGACCCGCCCCGCTTCACCCCCTCCGCCCATCTCCGCTCCACCCGCCCTACTCACTCTGCCACGCTCCGTTCCGCCCCGCCCCGCCCCGCCCCGTTCCGTCCCGTCCCGTTCCCTCCCTCTTCACCGCTCCGTTCCGTCCCGCCCGCACCCCTCCACCCTACATCGACCCGCCCTACCCACTCTACGCCGCTCCGTCCCGTCCCACCCCTCCGCACAGCCCCGCTCCGACCCAACGCACCTCCTCCGCCCCGCTCCGTCCCACCCCATTCCCTCCGCTTTTCATCGTCCGGTCCACTCCCTCTGCTCCACCCCGTTCCGTCTCACCCAACCCATTCAGTCCCATTGCGACCCGCCCTACCCACTCTGCCCCGCTCCGTCCCGTCCCCCAGCTCGCCACGCCCCGCCCCGCCCCTCTCCGCCCCGACCAGCCCCGCAACGCTCCGCCCCGCCCCGCCCGCCCCGCCCCGCAGCACCCGCCCCTCCTCCCCAGCCCCGCTCCTCCCCGCCCCCGCCCCGCTCCGCCCCGCCCCGCCCCGCCTCGCCCCGCCCCGCCTCGCCCCGCCCCGCCCCGCCTCGCCCCGCCCCGCCCCGCCCCGCCTCGCCCCGCCCCGCTCCGCCCCGCGTGCGCACGAGCGCGCGCGCCGCCCAAGCGGAAAGCGAACGCAGCGCCGCGCGGCGCGGCCGACGACTGATCCGCGCGCGAGTGAGCGCGTTTTTTCGCGCGCCGGAAAGAAACGAAAGGGCAGCGCCCGTTTCGATATCGAGAGTGAGCGATATCGATCTGAGAAATCTACACGGAAGGTTGCGCCGCTGCCCGCTCCTGGGAGAAGGACCGCGCCACAGACGTGAGGTTTCGATTGGAACAGAGTTCTGTTTCGATCGAGCTTCCTGGAGACGTTATTTCTGTCGAGTGTAAGAGTTATTTTTGATCATGTGTGAAACAACAATGTAAAATATCAGACAACGTTTTTCTTTTGTTATTATCATCTCCCAGATATAAATATAATTTACGTTAGGAAAATTTGTCTAGAATGATTCAACACTATTCCTCCATATTAAAGAACTTTTCCAAAGAATAAGGTAGTAGCAATAAATTAAGAATCTAAATTTTTGCAAATTGGATGATTTTCTCCCACTTATGAACTAGTAATAGAAAGGAAATGAACGATATGTATTTATTAGAACTAGATAGTTTCTATTTTCCTCACAGAATATCTGCATTTTTTCTTAAATTTACTACTTTAACTAATGCTCATCATGTGCAATAGCATTTGCTACAAAATCTTACTAGAAATTTCACAATTTCACTTTCCAAATTCCTGTTTCTCAGTATTAGATTCTTGCAGCACAACTACTGGCGGAATCTGTGCTTGTTAACGTACAACACCGTATTTAACATGATTCTCTATTGATGAGCGAAGAATTCGCGCTCATAGTACCCTTATTTCATTCCTTATTATCCTTTGCTCCTCAGAGAGGATAACTTCAAATAAAATTAATAGTAAAATACGCACACTCATTCTACTTGAAGCAAAAAGTGACTTTTTAGACCATTGATAAGAAATTTTGCTCAATCATAACCATCATTTCGTAAGTGTAAAAAAATAAGTGTTAATATCTGTTGAGAAGTAATAAGGTGAAAGTCCTGGAGGAATACAAATGAGAGGAGTTACCTTATTGCTCGAACAATGTCTCGGATATATTTACGAATAGTCTAAAATTTTCCGAAAGCCCAGCAGAACATGAATCAGAGTAGAAGAATCCTATGAGTAATATATTATACCAAAAACTGTTGAGAAATTAAGCAAATGAATTCCACAAAAGCAATTTGGGAAACAAGAATGCACAAAATATTATTTCAAATTGTAGGGTCATTTGTCAATCAACAGGTCGAAAAATGGACTAACTATTCAGTTAACCTCCGGTCCTAGCGATCCCCCAAAAACAGAGACATTGGTTACAGAAACAAAATTGGTGCTCTTGTAGCCCAACCGCAATCTGTGAAGGCGGCAGGCGGCAAACGGTCCACGGCGCAGGTTGCGCGAGTGAGTCGGCGTGGCGGCGGCGGCGGCGGCGAGCGAGCGAGCGAGCGGAGGCTGCTGGTAGCGAAGTGAAGCGAAACGTCGAGATGCGGGGGCCGATAGGGCGCTATCGCGGCGCCGCCGCTGCGGGACGTGGAGCGTTACGGCAGCAAGTGCAGCCGCTGCTCCCTGCGGTGCCGCCGCTCCCGGCTGCCGCCCCAGCGCCCGCCCCAGCGCCCACCCTGCCCCGCCCCGCCACATTCCCATGTTACAGCCCCACGCCCCACGCCATCGTCCCACGACACTATTCGCGACACCAACCACGACACCACAGTGACACCCACGACACTACCCACGACACCGCCCACGACACCGCCCACGACACCGCCCACCACACCGCCCACGACACTAGCCTCGACACCCTTGACACTTTTCGACACCGACATCCGCCCACGACATCCGCCCACGACATCCGCTCACGACATCCGCCCACGACATCCGCCCACGACATCCGCCCACGACATCCGCCCACGACATTCGCCCACGACACCGCCCACGACACCGCCCACGACACCGCCCACGACACCGCCCACGACACCGCCCACGACACCGCCCACGACACCGCCCACGACACCGCCCACGACACCGCCCACGACACCGCCCACGAATCCGCCCACGAATCCGCCCACGACACTCCCCAAAACACGCGCGACACATTCGGCCCATGCCCCAGACTCACCTCAAGCAAACTACGTCACTGCTCCGCACCACCGCTTCGCCCCCACCCAACATCTACTTCCCAACCCCACGTCACTGGATCCACTCACGCTCAGGTTCTCACTCACGCCTTTCGCTCCAGAACTACAGCATCTCTGATTTCATCTTCGCCACCGACTCGCCTAGGTGCCTTCCTTTAACAGTGACTTGATCACACTGTACAAGTCCCTCACGCTGCATAGGTAGCTTGTTCGGTCCTTGTGAAGTCCGCGGTAGCCTTCAGTGATGCGAGATAGGTACAACAAGAGCAAGATAAAAATTCTATCCTTTTCTTTCTAGCGGTTTTCTAGCTAGTTCTCCTCGCATATCTGTTCCCAGAATATTCGCCCTTCGAAGAGGGTCAAGCCTTTGTGGTATTACTCCACCACTCCAATGATAGTGCGCCTTTCTTGCCTCACATCTCTGTACAAAATTATCTCTTCAACAATAATGTCATTCCTGCACGTCGCCTTCCCCACCTAACATGTCCCGTTATAACTCACTTAATTCTCTATGCACACTCCGCACCGTCGCACCTACATTTTCCTCCTCACGCCACCCCCTGGCACGGGATCGATACATCACGATTTCTCCATGCACGAAAACGGGTTCAAATGAACTTTTAAAGATTAATTTTCCTTCGCGCGCAGCAGTCGATAATGTCGTTCGGCATAGATTTACGCAACTTGCTACGGCAGCGCTCCGTATGTCACGGATCCGGGAACCGAGAAATCAGATCGCCACAACGCCAGAACGCGCGATTCGCGACAACGTACTCGCACGGGGATTTTCCGGAATGTTGAATTCGTAATGGATCGAGATGCCGGAAGTTTAGTGAAATAACAAGATGAGAAGACAGCCATTACACAACGAAAGACATGTAACATGTTGTCCGAGTTAACTAAGTTTGTGGTTTTATACAAGTCGTAAATCCATTTAATACAACTACAAACACTTTCCCCTTTGACCTATATTTGGAAATTCTTAGAATCAATTTCAATGCTGTTGTGCCTTAGACACCTCTCTAAGTAAACCAATGCATATAAACTGCACTACTTTACATCAATATTTATTCCGCATTGATATAAAGTCTAGAACAATTACATTTCATTTCATCCGAATCGAATTTTCTGTTATTCTTTGTTACTAAAATGAAAATGAAAAGACATTTCTTGATCATTTACTGAAAATATTTTTTTCTCTGCTATGCTTTAACTTTTGTTACGTAGATAAGATAAAGCAACAAACAGAAATATCACTCTAGAACAGTTAACGTGTAGAGTCAGGGCGAGAATCTATTTCAAACACCAGAATTCATCACAGTGTTGCATTTTCTTTCCCACTTATAAGGAACTGCATAATCAGATTCTACTGTTGCTAATGTATATGTACACGAATGGAATTTCTCCTTCGCCACTAAGACACTACAATATTTGCACCATTCTCCTCGAGATTATTCACCAAGAACTCGGTAGGCGGCAATCATACCTTGGCAATGTGTAATTGAATGAAGAACAAGATGGTACACAAGACATACACGAAAGATTATCTGTCATCTCGCGTAGTTAACGACATTTGAATAGGGAACTAGCAGGATATTGATTAAACCTGATGATGCAAATTAGAAAGCAATTGCACTCCATATCCGACGAACAACGTTGTCCTTGCCTTCGACGACTGGAAAGCGGAATAAACCTCGCGGTACCTGATGGTTGGGAGCAGTGAAGAGAGTACACAAGGTTCGCAAATATTTCTTAAGAATATCACTACAGGTGGTAATTTTATACAATTCTCATCGGTTGTTAAGAATCCCCGCAAACGATTCCTTCGGGTCAAGAACAGAAGAATTGTCATTCCTTCCTCTCATGTAGCAGAGATTTTACTTTCGCGTTTGAGTTTGTAGCGTAAATGAACTTTTTGTATTCGCGAAATAGAGGAAATGTTAAACTTCCGAAGATTTCAAAAATAATAAGCTTCACAATATTTTGGTGAAAGTCACGTCACAATTCAAACATTTCGTCATGTATTTCCGTGACTTTGGAAAACATCAATTTAAAAACATCCTCAGACGAAAAAGAACACGCTTTTAGTCACATTTCGTTTCAGAGAAAATTTTTGAAATAATAAGAAATATATCCCGCCGTCAGATGCATATATATTCAATCTTAAATTTTATTTTGATAATGATAATTACCATTTTTGAAAACTTTCAAACTACAATTATCAATTGTCAATTTGCATATAAACTTAGTAGGTGTGTTTATAGGGCCCTTAACACACCAAATTCGGGTCTAATCTAACAGGTCTGGAAATAACCTACTCCTCCCTTCCAGATATAGCTGAACTGCAAATGTGTGCTTGCAGAATTAACGTTACGTAAACTTATTATTTCAAAATAGCAACAAGCACCAAATTAAAACTAATTATAGGAGGCGGCATTTCTTTCAGTATTTTTAACACATAACTTTAAGCATGTTATAGGCAAAATATACAGGCAGCGATTTAATCTATTTTGTATTTTCTTAAAACATTTCTCCCTGTCTCAGCACTTATCTTCAGTGGAACAACAAACACTATTACAACAAGACCGCACATTTAATTGCGCTTCCTCTTCAATCTATCCCTTAATGCTAATATACCTGTATGTCTATGTATCAGTTCCTTGCTTTACTACGTCTTTCTCCTGCCATTCGCACCACGTCCTTCTCTTCATTTCCCCCTATCCTTATTTCACGACTGCCATTTTTACTAGCTTTCTCCTTTCAGTCTTCTCTCCTTCGTCTACCCCAGTTCTTGCCAATCTCAATGCTCCCTTACGTTTCTGATTTATTCATTCCATTATCTTTGTCATCTTCTCCCTCTGCCCGCCTTCACCATTAGACTTTCAATTTCTTTACCGCTTGTATAATACACCGCTTTTATTTTAACGTGACCCCTTGGAACTGCACCCCTTTCCATAGAACGCAGTACCGTTCATTTCCGCTTCCTTTTTCTATCATCTTCACCACCGATCCGCTTCGGCATTGGAATCTCATCTTCTTTTCCACCTATTACACCCTCACCATCTTAACATTTCCGTCCAATTCTTTCGCTGATTGATTGCGTGATTGTTAGTGATTCCGCAGAGTCAATTGCTAAGGCCATTAGTCCCGTAAGTGTACTGCAAGCTTTCCCCGAGAGGTAGCGGTGATCATCCCCCGCTGGATGGCGAGATCCGGCACCGACCTAGCGTCGGTTATCGGGGTTTTTCCAACCAGGTTTCAGTCGCTGTCTGGAGGAGAATTCTAGCGGCCGGCTGCTCTGATCGGTAGTTTTCCGTGGTTTCTCCGATCAACACCAGGCGAATGCCGGAGCAGTACCCTTCCAAACGGGCCACGGACCGCGCGCGATCTGTCCTTCCTCTTCCTTGTCCTCTCCTCTCCCATTACACACACTTACACTAACATGCACTACACTACCACATATTCCGGGAGACCGGTCGGGAGCTTAGAGCTTGTCCCGGCTGAGGCGGTGCCCCGCTGGTGGGAGAGTCCTGGTTAGGGGGAAACCCCACTAGCCGACGGTAGGTCGGTGCCGGATCTCGCCATCCAGCGGGGGAAGATCACCGCCATCTCCCGAGAAACAAACACGCACTACACTAACGGGACTAATGACCACAGTAGTTGACGCGCCCGGAAACACAAAAAAAATCAATCAATCAAAAAAAATCCAACCAGGTACCTCCCACCAGACGGGCATCGCTCCAGCTAGGAGAAGCTCTAAGCTCTCGACCGGTCGCCCGGCATGCGTGGTATTGTAGTGCGTGTTAGTGTAAGTGCATGTAAGTAAGGGGTAAGATTGGTACAAGGAAGAGGAAGGAAAGATCACGCGCGGAAATCTACGGATCGGAGAAACCACTGAAATCTACAGGTCAGAGCAGCCGTCCGCTAGAATTCTCCTCCAGAGAGCGAGTAAATTCGACCAAGCTAGTGTCGAAAATCTTGCCACCGTCGGGACTCGAACTTAGGACCTCACGGTCAGAGGCGCTGCAGTGACAGTTGTGCCCTGAGCCACTTTTCCCGGTCTTTTCTTCGCACCGAAGCCCTTCTTTCGCGAGCGCCTCTGGCATTTCCGTCTCTTTAGCTGCCTCCACCCCCGCCCTGCCGGTTCCTCTGCCCGCCGCAGTGGCGCTGCCTGCGGGCACCTCACGCCCCTGCCCGGCCCGGCCCGCTTTCGCTTTCTCGGGGCAGGTGGCGGCGGCCGGGCGGGGCAGGCGAGTGGAAGCTGATCGTGCGCCGGGGCCGCTCTCCAAGGGGTCACTGAGCACGAGGAAGCTGCCGGATGGGCTGCACGGGGCGGGGCCCAGTGGATCAGGAAAGGGTGGTACGAGGCGCGGCCGAGCGGGAGTGGGGGAGGATGGGGTTGGAAGCGGTGACACGAAGAACATAGAGGAAGGAGCGAGTTGCAAGATAACGAGGAGAAAGAGTTGTGGTTGGAAGAAGAAGCGACATCGGGATGGGACAGAATGTAATGGAATGGGGTAGAATAGAACAGAATATAACAGAACACAATCTAACATAAAAGAACTGAATAGAACAGAAGGCGTGACGGGCAGAAAAGAAACGGGAAAGAGAACAAGATGGGGCGATAAGGGACGTTAGGAATCAGGAAGAATCGGATGCTCGAGACGGGGCAGATTGGAGCGGGGCGTGAAAGACGGGGGTGAGACAAAAACAAGACACAACGGGATGGAATGAAGCGGAGGGAGGCAGGACGATAATTGGCGGAATGGGACGAGACGGACCGAGGTTTGAAGCTGACGCGAGATGACATGAGACGAGACGAGATGAAGTGAGATGAGACGAGACAAGGCAAGATGAGACGAGATGAAGTGAAATGAGACGGGATGGGACGAGGTGAGACCGGTCAGGACCAATCGAGTGAACGAAATGTGACACGACGAGATGGGACGAAATCAACCTGTTCTGTACGGAACAGCTCGACAAGGGGTCATGACGGAAGGGGCAGGATAGAGGGTGAGCAGGGTAGAGTGGAACGTGCTCGGGAAGAGAATAGGATTGAGCACAAACTAACGATGGATAGAGTAGAATAGAGCGTGGGATAGAGCAGAAAAGAACGATGGATAGCGGAGAGGACTGGAGTGCAGTCACTTAGAGCCAATTCAGAGCCAAGATGTGACGAGTCCATATAGCACAGAACCGAACAAGACGAGATGAGAAAAGATGAGATGAAACGGAACGAGTAGAGACGTGACGAGACGTCAAGCGACGAGCAAAGATGGCCTAATTGGAACGGGACGAGATGAGGCGATATGAGACGAGAAGGGAGAGAATAAAATGAGACGAGACGAGAGGGGACGAGACGGGAGAAGTGAGATGAGACGAAACAGGATTTAATGAGATGGCATGAGCCCAGTCCTTCCCTTCCTACCCTACCCTCCCCTTCCTACCCTTCCTTCGGAGGGGAAGTAAAGCCGGCTGTCCCATGTAGTAGATTTACTGCATGTAAAAGATCCTCAAGCCTAAAAGAAGCCTCTGAGCAAAATTGAGATCCGCCTGGTTCGTCGCCCAAAATAATACCTCCTTTCTCCGCTAGGTGGTGAAAGGAGCGTAACGAAATTTGCGTGGTTAGACGGAAGAGCGGGCCTGATGGCCCGAGTCTCACCACGTAAAATAAGGCATTAACTAACTAACTAACTAACCAGTCGAGTAGATGAAATGTGTCGAAACGAAATGGGATGGCATTAGACTTCGTAAAGAACAGGTCGACAATAAGAGATAGGACGGAAGGGACGGGGTAGCGGGTGTGCACGGTATAGTGGAAGGAGAGGCGCAGGATGGGGCAGAAACAGACGATGAAAGACGGAGCGGCGAGGGATGCAGTCGCTCGGAGCGGAGCGAGGCGGCTGCTCGTGGGATGGGGCGAACGTGAGTCCTGGCGTGAAAGGGTCAGCAGGGATCAGCGCCGGATGAAATAAAGTGAGAGTGGAAGTCGATGAGGCTCAATGGACGAATATGAGTGAGAGCTGCCCGTCGGGTTTGCGTTTGGGCGACTGAATCAATTGGCTGAATGGTTTGGACGAGGAAGACACGTGTTTGAGGGAGAGATTTCATGAATGATTTCGTGAGGAGGTAAGCGGGAAGACGGGAGTTACTTCTTGAAAGTTGTTGCGTAAGAGGGGAAAAGGTCATCGTGATTAGAAAAGAATATACTTCAAATAAGACGTACTCAAAAGATAATCACCTGATCAGTTCAGGAAAGAAATCTACTCCGAGATTCTTTAGAACAATTGCTTATTTTTGCATGTCCATAACGGAATCCCTTGATTAACAATATTTAAAAAAATACGAGGAATTATTTAGAACTATAAAAGCCTAAACATTTGTACTCCATTTTCAATTCAATGATGTTAATTTTGTTTGGATTTTTCTACTTTATTTTTTTTTCTTTTTGCTTATTTTTTTCATTTTTGTCAATATATTATTGTCTATATTCATTATTGTATATATTTGTCAATATATTGTTGTACTTTTCATATACAAGTAACTTAACGAATACCATAAGCACCGAAAACTAGATTGGGCCATGTGTTCATATATTCGTTTTCATTTTTTATAACGAGCAAAGAGTTACACCATTTTCTAAAGATTTTATTGCATTTTACCTTTATTTTTATTTATACTTCTATGGCAATTTCTCTTAAGTAGAAGAAGAGACACTTTTGAAGTTGTGAGGAGCAGGTCTACATGAAGGAGATAAGTTGAAGTTTGTTGATGTGAGAGTGAACAAAAAAAAGAGTTTCGAAACGAGATTAGAAAGGAGATTACAGTGAATGTCAGTGGTGGTCATTTTGGAGAGACGTTTTAAGAAATCGTTTTCAATGGCCACTGTTCGAAATTTTGAATGTAGGTCGTACGAAAGTAGTTCACTAATTCAGTTAGAACCTCTGATCCTCTCCGGGAGTCGTAAAAAACGACTTTAATTTTCAAAGAATTATACGAATATTATAGTACATTAACAACAAGGCTCTTTCTTGCGGCGTTTGATATCTTACGTAATAAAAATGGAAAAAAACTTTTTTGTAAGTTGTGGAGAAAGTAAGCATAAATCAGAAAAACTCAAGTTTTCAAAATATTTATGAATGAAATCGGTATACTAACTAATTTAACACTTATTGTCAATTTCAAACAAGCACATAACAATTGCAAAATAAGAGTATCTCTTGATATACCAATCACGAACCAAAATAAACTTTTTTTACATTCGATATTACACTAAATGAAACATTAAGTAATGCGAAAATTAGCCAATAAACAAGTTCATTTAACAGAATTATTATTCTTTTGCCAAATATTTCAAGAACGTAATTAAAATGAAGAAATTGTACGTCCAAAAGTAATTTCTTCATTAATACAATTTATATTTGTTCTGAAGGATTATTTTCATTCAAACATTCACTTGACAGGAGGGGCGTTATAAATTCCAAGAAGTACATGAATTAGAATTGATTCAATATATGTGCATACGGATCAATTTAGACTATCTTTATCTCGTAAATGGGTGCTGAAACCATTTAACATTTTTTAACATTAAGTTCGTTTCTGCAAAGTTTGTGCAAAAATGTCAGTTTTCTTCACTTTTTGATGAGCATTTCAACACGCACTTAATATTCAATTTGCACTAAATGACATAAGTAATTCGGAGAGGGAAAGCCAGAGTGCCTCCTGAACTCAGGTTGTAGGCGGAACGACAAAGCAACTAGTTCGCCAGCAACGAGAAAGCTCTCAGTAACATGACGTACGAGCGTGATAGAAAGCTATAAAACCACCGACTTGCTTTGCTTTATATAGTGTGTACGCTTCATGTCGAAAGCACCTTGGATTATTTACAACACTACCTTTCAGATACTTTTAATAATAGACCTTCATAAATGAGGCCCAGTTTCCATTGAGACGTATTGAAAAGAGTAGACGTACAGCTAAAGTACGTTTATACTGATAGGCAAGGTCCATGTTTTCATTTCTGAAGAACGTACATAAAAATGTCTGAGAGGTAACATTTCACAGTTCCTACAATGCAGAACTAGTTAGCGATTCGAGCCAACTGTGTAGACAAGCAGGTGGAGGCAGCAGTTCAGTTGAAGAGGCTATACAAGATTTGAATCTTGATGACAAGTGATTAAGATCACAGATACAGAGAAATGTAAATTCGTCGTGTAAACCATATTGATTATTTTTTAACAGTTTTGTTTAGCCTACATGTTTTGTAGTCAAACGTAAATAAGGTAAAAAAAAGGATATAAAAATATTTCTATTTCGTACTACGTAAAACTTTATTAGAAAACTGCTAGTACGTTAAGCAGGAAAGACTCATTTTGAAAAGTATTTTGAGAGCCACTAATTTAGTTAGTTATAATACGGAAATATAAATTCAGTGTCTTGTATTTAATCTAAACTCTAAAATAGGTTATTGGTGCGTCAATGCATCTCTTTTAAGTAATGTAATTAAATATGTGTTCCCTTTATCAATGTAAGTAGAAACAAGAGAAATTACTCAAGAAATTAATCAAAATTCAAAATGATGAACGGGCAAATTAAGAAACATAAGAAAAGGTAGGAATAGCCGAATATAAATGTAGGCCTACGTGGAATAAAGGAAAAATAAATATCGCACAAGTAGGATTGAGAATAATTCAGATGAAACGTAGAATGAGATGAAAACAGAAAAGAAATATGGTGAAAATAAAAAGAAAAAAATAAGAAAGATTCAGAATCAAATTTAGAATTTGAAGGGGAGGAAGAAAAGAAAGAAATGCATGAAGAAATGTAAATTAGGGGAATGAAGAGAGCAAAAGAAAAAGAGGTTAGTAGAGATAAAGGAGTACGAAGATTAAAAGGAGAGGGAGAAGATAAAAGGAAATAACGGAGGTAGGTAAGAATATCAAGAAGAATATAAATTTACTTTTAAATATTTATGCATATTGAACGAACAGGCGTGACGCTACATTGTTAAAAACAATATTACCATTAGCTCAGTCATTTAAAATGTTTGGCCAATCTCTAGTCTGCCCCAGTTTAATATACTGTCTTCATTTGAACTGTTGTTCAAAATGTTTTTAATCGCCAAACACTCTCTCTATTTTCACCATTTTGAGGCAATAAATTACTCAACTTTTCATGTCAGGTAGCGTGAAATACAAATTTCAGAGACAAATTTCATCAAGTTTTACTGAGAGAGGGATTGGTTGAAATTTGAATTTTTTTTCTTGTTGTTGGTTATTCAGAGCATGGGTGAAATAGACACATTTTCTCTCAGCTTAACGTTTCTAAATCACCGCCCAGAGCCGAATTTAGGTACCGCGAGTTCTTCCAAGGAAAAAACCATGTTGTGTTCCCCTTCCGGAAAAAAATCCACCTGATTTACTAAAGAAGTCATTAATTATAACAGATATAAAAACATAAGAAATAATTACAATTTTAAATAAAATCGTTTCAGTACAATAGAACTATTTTGTGGATGTGCGCAGTCTAAAATAAGAGATGGGACCAACATCATTTCAGCGCCCCCTTTTCCATTAAACGATTTACTTACATCTGCCATATTGTACCAGTAAATAAGAAATTTTACGAGAAGAATTAAATTATTATTATAATAGAACAATAGATAAATACAACTGACTTTACATTGAATCATTTACTGGGTTGTCAGATGGATTGGTGAGACTCTTCCTCAAATGTCCCCGAATAAGAATTCATCAAATTGTCAAGTTAAAAAAAGACAGCAGCGATGGAAAATTTTTTTGGGTGGTGCGGGAGGAAATGTTTTATTGCTAGAGGCTTCGAGTCCCATTTCTTTGGGGGGGGGGGTACAACCTTCTGTTCCCTCTTTGCATACGCATATGGCTGATTAATAATTACTTTAGACAAAAAAATACTTTCGAATATCAGACTTATAGAATATTTCAGACGTTTTTTCAGGATTGATTGAATGAATAGTGATTCCTGGCGCGTAAACTGCGAAGGCTGTTAGTCCAGTAGTGCAGGTTTTTTATTGAGGGAAGTGGTGTTGATCTTCCCGCTGACTGGCGAGATCCGACGTTGACTTACGTCGGCTTGCGGAGGTTTTCCCTAATCAGGTATCTCCCATCAGCGCATGACCATGATTAAGCGTGGCGCCGCCCCAGCCGGGACGAGCTCAAAGTTCCTGACTCGTCTTCCAGCAAATGTGCAGTGTAATGCATGTAAATGTAAGTGTGGGTAGGTAAGGGGTGAAAAAAGGGCAAGGAAAGAGGAAGGAAAGATCGCGCTCGGTCCGTGGTTACTGCTCCTGCATTCACCTGGTGTCGATCGGAGAAACCATGGAAACCTATCAGACCAGCCAGCTGCTAGAATGCTCCTCCAGGCTGCGGCTGAATTCAAAATAGCTATCTATCTACCTTGTGTCGGATATTCTGCCACCGTGGGGACTCGAACTGTAGGACCTCCCGGACACCGGTAGTACACTAACGCTCTGAGCCACCTTTCCCGGTCATTTTTACCGGAGCGCGGGGCCTCCCAAGGACAGGGGTCCGTAAACAATTGCATAGGGGACCATCCATAAATTATGTGAGCCCTTTCCCTTGGGGGGAGGGGTCAAGTAAATCTCACCTAACCTTAACGTGGGGGAGAGGGGAGAGCTCCGCAAATATCATCTCTTTTTCGCTAAAAACTGCTAAATTGCGAGAAAACTGAGACCAGTTAAGGAAAACACGTTCCTATACTGAAATATGGCTAAATCATTCAAAATATTTTTTATCGCGGTTATGTGAATGTTACAATACGTACCATAGTATACTGAGAAAAAGAATCTAACAAAAATTACCAAACTTTTTATCAATTATGAGATCAATCTCATTACCTTTATTTTTTACAGAAATTTTGAAGAAATATTACGGAGTATTTGTTAAAAAGAACCAAACTGTTGATAAAATTTAGTCTTAAATAAAAATAATATAAGCCAATTATGTTTTTTAAATAAATGCCAAAGCAATCAATCACAAATTAACGTATTTACATTAAAAATACGCATTGTGAAAAATCTCACGTGAGATTAGAAGGGGGAAGGGGGTCGAGTCAAGTCTCACGACATCTCACCAAAGGGGGAGGGGAAGTCGAAATATCGCCAAAATCGGGGGAAGGGGGTCGAGTCAAGTCTCACGACATCTCACCAAAGGGGGAGAGGAAGTCGAAAAATCGCCAAAATCGCCTAATGTAATTCATGGACGGCCCCTTACTTCGCCCGCGGGCCAATCCGGGCCTGCCTCCGCCGCGTCGCCATTAGCGCGCCCGGAGCCAAGCGGGGCGCGAGATGACGCGGCGCGATGCGATGCTCGGCTGTCTGCTCTGCAAGGCGGCGCGGCGCGGCGCGGCGGGGCCGTACCGGGAATCGTGATGATCGGGCGGCGCCGCGGCGCCCGACCCCGCCCACCCCCGCCGCTTCTCAACCATCACCTCCCCCTCCCCCTCCCCCTCCCCCTCCCCCGCCCCTCCACGCCCCGCCGGCGCCGCGGTCCGGTCCCCTCCCGCCCCACCCCCTCGCCAGGAAGACGAGGCAGATATGCGTCTCAAGGACGCCCGACGGTCGGATCGAATCGGATACGATCGAATCGGAGCTCACGTTTCCTTTCATGTATTCGGGCATGTTCCTTTACAGGCAACGTATGGTGCGAATGATTCGAAGAAACATTCCACAAAGAAATGGTGCGTTAATGAGAAAATTTATATGACGAAGTGTCAATAGTATATATTTTTGTGTAAATATTATGAAATGCAAAAGTATTAAAATTTACTATCCAGTGAGAATGGAATAAACTATATATGTAGCTCGTACGGTCCTCTTCATTCTTTCTCATTAATACAATAAACCTATACAAAAATCTACTATCCACAATAAATACAAAAGATCAGCAACTATTTCATGGATAACCTGACTATTCGATGGTAAAAAATAATTTTCTCAATACTCACTCAATCCACGCTGTCGATCAGCAGAATATTTCTAATTGTCCTTCCAATGTTATTTTCACAAGTACATTTGTTTTTCTTTCATTACAAAGTAAGTCTACTATGTGAATATTGCAATGTGCATCGAAATATGCACATTGAATATTTCGATGGAAACCAATCGTTGAAGTGAATAGGAGATGAAGCGTTTCCGTAAACTATATTTTCGATGTACAGTTGAGTCTCATGAGAGAAGCTGGTATACGAGAACAGGAACTTCTTAAAATTACTAATGATTCCGTCACAATAGCATTGAAATCGTTGTATAAACGGATTCGACCACCATTATTTAGCAATAGTAAGTAAAATGCAAAATTCTGCCTACAAATCCAGTTCTTTAGTGAAATAAAAACATAACTTACTATAATTTTAATAATTGTTCGTTTAATTAGTTTAACACTATTTTAGTACAAGTTTAAGTTAATTATCAACCAGATTTTAAAACATTGTTTTCATTTTCTATGTAAATCTTTTACTGTCTTACATGAAATCATTGCCTAAGTAAGTAACATTAACTGTTTTCATCATTTTCTAGAATCTGTATCGCACAATGTATCTTTTGGCTTTTTTTCTTTTTATAGATTTATTTCAGTTTATTCATCGATTTAATCACGAAATTGTCACACTAAATACCACTATTGCACGAGAAATTCTCAAATAGTTACACGAGTTGCTTTGCAATTCGGAGATTTATCCATACTTCCCCATGCACTCGTGATTAGCAGGCGCGTAGCCAGGTTGGTACAAATGGTGCAAGGCACTGGAGGCCTCGAAATCAGAGGATCCGCCCCCGCCGACACTCAATAAATGTGGAGTCCCTCTTCAAATATATTTTGAAGGTATCTCGAAGTACAAACTTCTGTAATATATTTCTCAAGAGCCTTCAGAATGTTAAAGTGTTTCCTTATAAAACTTCTATTGAATGTGAGAGAATTATTTTTTTAATATAATAACAAAGAGTATACTGGAAAAACAGAAATTGTAGTATAGAATATACAATATGTGCCACTTTGTTTAAATTCTGAGCAATCAACTAAACTTTGTTCGATATCCACCACCTGATCAGTATTTTGAAAATGATTTCGTAAACTTTTGTGTGTTAACTGCGTGATGTAAAAACTGGCAAACTGCGAAAACACAAGCAACTTGTGTTGTTTGTTTAACTGGATATATTCGATCAGCGTCGTTGCCAGTTATATTTCATCAATTAACTCTAATGAAGCGAGAATGATATCTTATTGGGATAAATTTATAATATAATAGGGTACTTGCAGTATATAAATTAACTAAAACTCATAATTTAACACTAAATAATCGCAGCTAGGGGTCTCATTTGCACCTTCTACACCAGGACCTCGGATAACTTACTTATGCCACTGATGATCACAAAAGGCTCTTTAACGCATATGCTGAGTAACCATACGTAAGAAAGAATTAATTGAAACTTCAATCTCAGATGTCTATCGGCAAGAAATTATCAAATTTTACTGACAGTGAAATTCATGCTACGTGCTGTTGTTTTTCTTTATTAGACAAATATGTTCTGTGAAAACAAACATTATTATTGTTAAACACGCATGAAATGTATTGGCAAATCATGATGTGTTGAAATAGACGGGTCAGACGGTATCGTCATATAGTATACATCGTATTTCGTCAATAAACGGGTCAGACATAAATCAGACGGTAGAGCAGGCCTGAGTCTCATCATTAATAAAGACATTCGTATTTCTTTGGTCGCGAATTGGCTGTCTAGGACCACGCGGATATACATCTGCACTTACCGAGGCGAAGTTATGTACATTTATCCTATGGCAAGTGTGTGTGACATTTTGGGGGGTTCAGCATTATGCTGAATCCAAATTTTATTCTCCAGGATTGCTAATCCTGGGAGGTTGGGATATAGAATGATAATAAAGAAGAATGAATGGACATCACACATATTCAGACATACAGAATCACACCCATGCCCGAGGCAGGACTCGAACCCGCGATTCTTCCGTCCGAGATCGCCATGGCACTACTCCCGTAGCGACCTCGGCTATACGGATCGTCTATTATCATTATTATTATTATTATTATTATTATTATTATTATTATTATTATTATTATTATTATTATTATTATTATTATTATTATTATTATTATTATTATTATCATTATTATTATTATTATTATTTTACTCCGGGTGTGTTTATCCAAAGGACGTAAGGTTTCGGTATGAGTCTTTCCCATTTACTCTCCCAGTATTCTTCGGACAATACTGCAGGTGTGCAGAATCACGGACATCTGAATGGATATGTACAGATCACGGTTCAAGTCTAAGATGACAATACTGCTGTTCAGTGTGTTGGGGATTTCACCTATAGCGCCAATAACTGGTGCCACTATGGCTTTTGCCCTACCCCACATAGATTTTATTTCATCTGCCAATGGCAGTTATATGTTAATTTTTTCGGTGTGAGTTTTCTTCAGATTGGCTGGTAGAGGGACTGCTATATCGATAATGTAAGTTTTTCTTTCATCCTTCAAAACCAATACAATATCCGGAATGTTGTTCGGGATAAGTTTATCTGTTATTATTGGATTGTTCCAGCAAAGTTAGCATTTCTCGTCTTCTCTTTTTGGTGGTGGTTCATAATAGTAGCTCCTTCTTTTCATCACCAAAATACTTTTGCCGAAGAGGCTGGTGAATTATTTTGATCACACGATTATACCTGTCAAGATATTGTTTGGGCCCTAAAACAGGGCAGAAGGCAAACTCCAGAAAATATGTGATCGATCCGCTCCCCTTTTTGGCCACACATTCTGCAGTTAGGGTTTTGTTTGTTTTAATGAATGATGTACTTGTAGTAAGCAAGCAACGACCCATTACCTGATCTTTAATCGCAACTATGAAGCCTTCCGTTTCCGCAAACAGGTTCACTATTTTCTAATGTGTTTCTGTAACGGCCGTGAAGAACTTTACTCCTCCATCTTTCTAGTAGTTCGTTTGCGACGGTCTTCGAGGAAGGATCGTACATTATGTTGGAGAGTTTAAGACGTGGGGCTCTGTGATCAGCAGTCATCAGTTCACTGGATTTTGCCTTTTGCAGGAAGTAGTCTCTCAGATTTTTCACTTGCATATAATGCCTGGTCGTGACACTAGGAATACCTCTGGCCCCATCTGCCCGGGGCATATGGAATCTTATAACTGAGCTGTGTGGGTGGTGTGCTCTTGCTTTATAAAATTCTTTCCTTGTTTTTATGTTAAGGTTCTTCAGTTCAGTGTCGGTCCATTTTAGCATTTCAAACGAATAAGTGAGTACTGAGGTTGCATATATGTCGATTGGTTTCGCTTTATTCCGTGCAATCAACTCTGTCTTCAAGATAATGCACACCCTCTGGATGTAGTTATCATCCACTATTTCCTTGGTAAGTTAGTTTTCTATCCCTTTAGACTGCAAATATTCGAGACATTTGTATTTATATTCCTCGGCCATTCCTTTGATGGTGCCTTGCTCTTGATTTACTTCATAGCCAGGATGTTCAATCCATTCTCCTTTACTCATACAGGTAATTCTGCACTGTTCAAGCCAAAATTCCATGTTCACGTCCTTGCTGAGTTTTCCCACACAATCTAAGAGGCTGTGAAGATGGCTTGTTTTCAGCATACACTTTCAAGTCATCCGTATAAAAAAGGTGACTTACTTGTGCTCCTGATTGTTTCAGCTTAAATCCTCTCTCCTACCGCCTTAGCATCGATGTTGGTGGTTTCACAGCAAGACAAAACCACAAAGGACTGAGGACATCACCTGGGAAGATACCTCTTTTGATTTTAATATTCCATTATTATTATTATTATTATTATTATTATTATTATTATTATTATTATTATTATTATCATTATTATTTCGACAAAATAAGCCATTCGACGATGAAAAACATATAAAAATCATGAAAGGTGTTTGGAATCATTTTCGTGGTTGTGGTAAAAAGTAAAATATAAATTTTCTTTTGAAATTTTGCAACAATAGCAAAATCCTCTCTCATTATATTGGTGAAATTGATTGATGTATAACATAGAAGAATCTATAAAAATAGAATAAAATTATTCATCTGTGATTTCAAAATAACTGCATTTTTAATCTTTTGTCGTAATCTCCGGAACAGCTGACAGGATTTTGGTGCAATTTTTACTGAAAGATACTGTTTTGCCTGGCATAATTTAGGCTATTTTCCTTTCAATTTATTACTTCCTTTCATTAAAAGAAGGTTTGTTTATTTTCAATATAAATCTACAGTTTTATTCCAATCTTAATACATTTTTTAGATGTGACCTTCAACCCCCCCCCCCAAAAAAAAATTGGTCTATGATAATTTGTAACAATTACTTCTATCACCTTTCCTGCCCTTTAGATCAAACTTTAAGAATGCACTCAATCTGTTTTTCGGAAATATCTCGAAAACAGTAAGTAAACTCACCAAAGTGAATCAAACGTTCCTGAAAGCTCGTGGAATTTTCTACTCACTCATGAAATGCATTTTGATTAATTCCAATAGCACAATTAAGTTCAGCGTAATTGAATATTAAAATTGCTACTAGACGTTTGCTAGAAGTATACACAAATATGCATAACAGTTTAAAGCTGCCCGTAGCAACGATGGTGGTGGAACCTACGCAATCACAACAAACATGACAGGGTGAGAAGGGGCCGAGCAGGCCTTGTGAAGCAAGATAAATACGATTAATAAATACAAGGCCAATACAGTGTACACGAGCTAGTATTCTATAAAAATGCCCTTCATGCACTGTTTCTGTATCGTTCATTTTTATTCACATAAATACATGTATATACATTGTTATGCATATCAAACTCAAAACTGTGCACACATTACACTTTTCCGCATAGTATTTCACAGTTTTTTAGTATTAAATAAATAAATAAACAAACTATTTTTATTCTTCGTAGAGATGTCCGAGAATATCAATTCAATTATGCACTTCCGTTTGTCATCAGAAGCATGAAAGATTAGTGCCTAATTGATAATGAAATTTTAATTGAAAATATTTAGCTTTTCAAAACTACTTCAATAAATTGCCAAATTATGTTCACGATGTCTCTGCCATTGAGCACATCTCAGAAACGATTTCCTCTCGTAATTTACACTTGAGGAGTGAATGTACCCGATTCTTCCAGAAGAACGGCATAACATGAAAAAGAATATTCAAGTACTCATAAAACTAGCGAAGCAGTGATATTAATTCTGTGAAGTTGAAGAATTACGACGAGAAATATGGTTGACATGAGAAAGGATATGTAAATTGCATAGACATGAACAAAAGTACCGCGAATAATGAGGTGGATTCCTTCT
Organism: Teleogryllus occipitalis; assembly: GCA_011170035.1. Taxonomy (NCBI): domain Eukaryota; kingdom Metazoa; phylum Arthropoda; class Insecta; order Orthoptera; family Gryllidae; genus Teleogryllus; species Teleogryllus occipitalis. The sequence continues at coordinate 53,753 of BLKR01002598.1, read as the reverse complement.
GCGTTTTAATAATACATACACAATTGCACTTCGAATTTAAAGACTGTTTCACATGCAAAAGTGTGGTTTAAGAGGTGCTGTCATCGTCGGAAAGTGAGTGGAAAATTTTGCACTCTGTGTTCAAACGTACCGCAAGATAAAATATTTCGAAGAGTAATAGTAAATTCAGACAATACCACAGAATCTTTTGGATAGTTTTGCCGAAGATTAGAATTTCATATTATATGTTGGAAACCAATAACAATTGTAGAATATGCTAAAGAAAAAAAACATGTAAAACAATGCTGAGCCAATGCTAACTACTAGATAACATAATGACAAAACAAAACTAATACAATATACATCTTTGTCAGAGCTTCGCAACATTATCACCGATGTATATTCATCCTAGCGGCAAATACGTAGATAATACTGGATTTGCATAAAACTTTCTTATTAGAAGATTTTACTTGTGTTCTTTTAACATGTGATTAAATAATCGTATTAAAAATATAGCTTTTAAACTTCATTTTATTTCCTAAGTTTGTCATTCTTCGTGTCAAACAATAAACACGTCCTTCTCTTTCCTTTCACACACACACACACACAGAAACGTTAATTCTCTGTGATTCTAACTTTCTGATCTCCCCTATTATATTTTCTTTCCTTGAAAGTCATTGTACTTCCTCTACTGTGTTTCATTACTCGTCTTCTTTCTTTCTCCATCCGTCGGTTTCATTTGTCTTAAATACCGTGTCCCCTACCCATTCTGCCATCCTTTCACACTCTGCAATATTCGTCCGCGGCAATGGCGTCGGTGGCAGTTCTTCGCGTCGGCTGCCGGGAGGGCGGGGGCGGGGTGGGGGAGGGGGCGGGGACGCGGGCGAGCGTGGGCGGGCGCGTCGGGAGCGGCGGCGGGCGCGCCGCGGCGGCGCTCGGCATTCATAAATACCTCCGCGAGCTTACGTAACGGGCTTGCCCGCCACACAATAGGAGCAGCCTCCAATCCTCCACCTACAGCCTCCGCCGCGCGCCGCCGCCAGCGCGGCCCGGCATCTTGATACCGCTGCACGGTCCGAGTGGCAAGTGATTTAAACGCGCTACCAGCCCGCTGCAGACGCCGACGCCGCGGACCGGTGCGGCGCCGTCGGAATGGAGTGCTGCTGGAGCGGCGACTGGGAGCGGCTCAGCCTGCCATATTCTGGTGCTCCCCAGGGGTCGAATTTGATTCTAATTTTCGTTTCAAGAGGAAACATTTTAGTGATATTTTCACTTTGATTTCTAAATTTGGGAGCAACATTTTAAAAGTCTTTAAGCCTATATAGTTTCTCTACCGTAAGACGTAATTGCCATAACCCTTTAAGCCCTGACTCTCACAACGGTGAGAGTTCCGCCTTTCGACGTTTCATTGAGCCTGGTGTGTCAGTGATAGCAAACACCGACGCACAACGATTGTGAGGGTTTTGGGAATGGTAGTAGTTGCATATTACACCGCTATATTGCATTTTCATCGCACTTATAGATCTCAGGTTCTGATTGTTTTCGAATTCAAATTACACGTGGCTGCATATGTAACCTTGGGCTTTTGGTTGTTTGCTTATTCACGTATATCGCAAATTATAAGATTGAGTTTTATATTTATAGATATACTATAGAAGTGTTTTACATTAAAATTTTGCGTTTTAGAATTATTTTTTAGTAATATAGGATAGTGTATTTGTCAACTATCACGATAGTGATGGTTTGGCGTTAAGTGCTACTGAATTTCTGTGAAGTAGTAACGTCTGCTCAAATATTTTTATAAACATGTCGGTAAATATTTGCATGAGCCGTTCGAAAATGCGCAGTGAAACTGGAATGTTTATTCAGGTTGTTCACGAAACAACATTTTTTAAAAAGATTTCCATGTAAAAAAAATCATTTAATTTATATTTTATAAATGCTTATTTTCTATTTTATTTTTAAACAAAGTAAAGTGCAAGGTTTATTTATGTTGTTCACGAAACAAATTATTTTAATGAAGTCGTAGACTTCCGCAGCTGGAGTCATGTGAATGATCATGCTCATTCAAATTATTTAAATGATTTTCATGTAAAAGTAAGTTAATTTTTGTTAAAAATGCTTTTTCTGCTATGTTTGTTTCAAACAATGGAAAGTGCATTGTTTATTTGTAGTTTAAGAAAAAAATTTGTTTTTAATTTTTTTAAGTTGTAAATATTCTTTCATGAAAAAATTAGTTAACTTTTATGTTAAAATATGCTTCTCTTCTATTATACTTTTCTTTTAATCAATGGATTCATTACTTTCATTTTTGAAATTCTGAAGTCATCACTACCTTACCCTCATGATTGTGTGGGTACGCCCACGCCGAATCTAGAAACGCAATTTTTAAAAAAAATATTTTTCCACAAATCTTTAGACATAGAAATAACATAAAAAAACATTTTTTTAAATTGGGAAGAAAAATAATTTTAGTTCCTAAAGGGTTAAGAAAACATTTTTGAAGACATATGAAGTAATGGTAAGTTTAATTATCGTATCTACAATTTCGAACACGTTGAGTTATGTTATCTGTAGGCATGTTTAAAATACCTATTCATTTTTTTAGTTAGCAATAGAATAGAGAAACATTGGCATGTCGATCTTCCTTCGAATATTTCTCCGATTACTGTAAATTTTATTTCATTTGAAAAAATATGGATAATAGTAATACAATTAAGGCAACTAACAATGTATGGTACAGTTCTCGGGTCATTTTTACTACATTTGCTAAATAGTGACATGTGACCAGAACAGGAGCAAACATTCAAAAGGTGACATGTGCATTTGGTAAAAATTGAGTTCTTAAGTTGTTTTTACCTAGAATTTTATTTTCAGGAAGAATCGTGAGATGTCTTACAATACATTGAGTAGTAATATATTCGTTGAATCAACGATGGTGTTGAAAACTGTAATAGTTGTACAGTATTTTTCCATTTTAACTGGAAAAGATTGAAGTGGACGTGTCACCTTTTGAATTTTGCCCATATGCCAACTCTACAAGTAAATGAAAAATATAGACCTAACTGCGCATAACATACGAAGTACATTTTTATTTCTTGGCAATTCTCAATTAATTAACTTTATTTACGATCAGAAGAATGGATGTGCGGATCTCATTTGTAATTACTATTATTAATAGCTATTACAAAAGTATTAAAGTATCAGTTGTCCTTTTTCTACCATTCTACATACTCATGTTCTCAATGAAACTTACTAGATGTCTATCCTGAAGCTTGGTTTTCAACACTTATACGAAGTGTCATCATGATATCGTTGCAGGACTTATTAGTTCAGAAAATGATGCAAATTATCTCATAGCATACAAAAGAAAATTACTCAATCAGATACAATCAAGCAACAGATACTCTGGACTACATCCTCTCTTAAGCAAAGTTATCTCACACTAGAATCGTCCTGTTGAGTCTGAAATAACAGGTTGTGCCACTGATTTCTCCTATGTTGAATGTCCTGCATTGTAGCTAATACCACTAACGGTTATCAATGCTGTTGTTCATTTCGAACGCCGCGAACATCACACTACTGGCGTTTCATTCCTCTGCTTCTGCGCTGCCATCGCAGACGCCATCGCCACCGTGCGCAGCCGCCGAAGATCTGCGCATTGGCGCGTGAAGATGGCTGTCGGGCAATTGCCCATTGAAGAGGCCGGGAACCGGAGGCAGCCGAAGGCGGCAATGGGAGACGTGACGATGGTGTTCGTGGTAGACAGGTTGCTGGTGGGGGGGAGGTGGCGGAGACGGACGAAATGATGTGCAAGAAGTGGGGAAGAAGAGGTGGCGGAAGTGAAGGAGAAAACGTATTAATAGAAGAGGCAGAGAAGATGAAGGGGAGGGGAAGGCGGGTGCGGATAAAGTGCTGAGTAATAACATCGAAAACGGAGGGGAGGAAAAGTTGGTGGCAGAAGACTCTGGAAAGAGAGAGTGAGAAAAAGAATAAAGAAGTAGGAAGAGAAAAAGGAGGAAAATGAAGGAGAGAGGAGGGAAATGAGGGGAAGAAAGAGAGAAGAGTTTGGAGGGGGATGGGAGAGAGAGGAGAGAGATGGGAGATGAGAGAGAGACGAAAGAGGAGTAAATTGAGGGAAAGACAGAGCAGGAAGAAATGTGGGTGAAATCAGCTGAAGAGAGGTAGGTGGTAGAGGTGACAGGACAGGTGATGTAGGTTGTTGTTGCAACGTGAACCTCAGCATGTAATAAATTACGTCATCTGAAACCCGGCGTACTGCTGGCGCAGCATATGGTTGAACCTTACCAAGTGTGAGATGCCTCTATTTCGTATTTGTATGATGCAGGTCCCTCCACTGCAAAGAATCGCATGACATTATTCTTATAGGCTAATATTTACCATTCATCCTCTTTTCTTTCGATGTCAGTACTTAGAAACAAATGCAAGAACTGGAAACCTGTGCAAGACTAGTGTAATTACTTCTTAAGCCATTTTTTTCGCAAATCTTCTCCCCTACAAATAAAAATGAGTGTTATGTTTGCACAATTTTCGATTCGCGAGATTGACTCTTTTTGAAACGTTAAAAACCTAACGTGTTAAAATTAAGAACTTAATTAAATTAAGAAATTAAAAATTAAGAAAAATAAATATTTTACGTACTTATTGTTTTCTATTACGACGAACATTAAGCCAACTTCCAACCCTCTCCTGTTCAGGACGTAAAACCCGAGCGTAATTGTTGGAAGGCATGTGCCAAAAAGTAGAGCTCTAAGCCCGCCTTGATTGGTGAACAGCCGAATCCGCCAGGCGGTCGGCACGGGCCAGTGCGTTTGGCCCGCGTCCAGATGCAATCGGGCAATCGCCAATTACGGCGAATAGACGCCCAGAACCGCGCGTTAATTAATTACAGGACGCGACCCCTTTCGCCGCCGCCACCGCCGCCGCCGCCCGCGCCGCTTCAATTTCGGGAGGCGCTTGATGCACAGCGCGAACGCCGCGCGCCTTCTAAGTAGGGCTCTCTGCCGTGATGAGAGGCCGGCGGTCGAAGCCAGTTAGCCCTAAACACCGCGTGCGTATGTGGAGCACCTCACGATGTGCAGCGTACGAGTATAAAGTAATGTTAGCTAGCGCTCGCTCCAGCGCTCTCATTGAACTGCGTTGGAAGTCCGTATCCGGACTTCCCATTCGCTGAAAATGAACATGCAATTCGAATCTCATGGGATAAGATTGGGGTGTCCAGAGGGGAGGAGCAGCTGGGGAGACTTATCCCAGACCCCATTTTATATTGGAGTCCCGACAATTTAGTTCATTGGAATCGTAAAGAATATTTATGTTTACTTCAATTTAAACCGTTATAAGTTAAATACATTGAAAAGTAACGTTCAATGTCTTTATTGGTGGCGAGGCTCAGGCTATTTAGCCTGCTCTTCCGCCTGACCACTTTCAGAATTTATATTACAATAGTACATAATAAAGGAAGTCATTCAATGAAAAATACGCACGCAATTTGGATGAAGATTTTCACATGGATGACAGGAGTGAAAGCGAGAGAGGACGAGCTTGATAGGAAATCGGGAAAGAATCGGGATGAATGGAACGGTAGAGAGAAAGGAAAGAAAAAAGAAAGAAAAGGAGAAAGAGAACCAGTGAAATGTTAATAAGTTATGTTAATTGGTTCATTGAGGTTTTGAAGAAGCTAAAATTGCGTACGTATTTTTGAATTACCCCTAGAAAAACTAGAAAGGGAGGGAATCTCGTCAGCATACAAGCGAAGACACATCAAGTCAAGAGTTCAAGCCCTGAGAGAAACTGAAAGCATTAAGAGATAATGGTAACTGATTTTGCGTATATTTCATAATATTAACAATTATTATTATTATTATTATTATTATTATTATTATTATTATTATTATATGATTAAGTGTCGTAAAACTATTTGGTTCTTAAATAAAGTTAAAGAAAATAAAAATGTGGATATAATCAATTCATTTTTAGGACTATTTTTCAATACGAATCACTAGGATTAAGATACAGGCGAAGCGAGGCAATTAACCATCTCAACCATCGTACGTGGAGCACCTCACGATATTTTGTATACTACAAAATAAGTATTTCAAGCCACAGCCTTGAATGGTCCGCGTTTTAGATTCAAGTTCTGGCATCTCTTTGGTTGTATTATATTAACATGCAATATGATGCGGTTAATAGTAAAATATACTTGAACGACATACATCAGTTATTTGTTCTTGACGTAAAACTAGCTACAACCGCACACACTTTCTCGCGTTCTTTGTAACGGCTACACAAAACTGACATACAATGTGAACCTGACATGTTTTTCCAATGAGTTGACGTTTTATCTCATGCTGGTATTCGAACTAAGGTTTTTAGTTTCAGCACACCATTCACATTTCACTTTCGTAAGTAAACACCTTTGTTGAAGTGGAGACAAAAGTTGAACATTTGCATTTGCAATTTTCAAAAATTCAGAGACTTTTCACTGACATTATTTGAAGGTCTAATTTTAAAGATGAGACTTCAGTGAGAATTCTTCAATACTGTAGTTGTAGGAAGACGCCGAAAAAAATTTGAATCTTTTTCAATTTACGAAAATGCAGTGTTCACTGGAAATGCCATTTTTACAACCACTTGCACCATTTTTACAAGCTTTCTTTGCTCTACTCAAGAGTAAAATCTAAAGACAAAGGGTAAAACCTAAAAAGTTGGTGAAAACTGACCCCAAATCAAATTTATAATCACAATGCTCACTGAAAAAATGTCGATTCTACAAAAATCAGCCTCCTAGGGAAATCTGTTGCATAGATACAACGAAAAATGGTTTTTTTCATGTTTTATTTTTTCTCAGCTTCTATTGCATTTAACAGGCTGAAAAATATGATTTACAACTTTTTGCAGACAAATGTTTCTCTTTATGTGGAAAGTATTTATGTTGACGAAATGAAATAATCAAACCCCTTTTGTTTTTGAGATTTATGTATTGTTTCTAATATAAATCAAATTACTCAGTAGTCGATTTACTAACCACTGACAATTAGACAAGCAAATGAAATTAATCATTTTCACTGCCTTCTTCGATAACTGGGATCAGGCGTACCTTTATGTATAAACAGTCTATTCAAAATGTCTGCCGGTTTAACAATTTTTGCCAAGTAACGAGTGTGTGACAAGTAGTAAATAATCGGAGCTATGTAGGAGCAGCATCCCAGTCTGCGACTTCCGTTCGTACGTTTACAATATCGTTTCACCGATATTCCTATGGTGGAAAGCGATACGTGGCTCCGATGCACCGATTTTTGGTCGTTCTGCGCAGCGCCAGTTTGCGTCACGAACCACGAGGCCACAACACCGTTGAAAATCGTTACGTACATGACGCACTTCGGTTGAAAAGTGACACCAGACGATGGTTGCAATGTTACATTGGGTGCAAGAAATGTTGAGAAATGTTTTCAAAATTATGTAAAATGACAATTTTCAAAGGTGACCAACCAAAAACAACAGGATGAAGGTGTAATTGTAATAAAAGCTACAATATTAAAAAAGGTGCTTATCTGTTTCAGTTTCTATGACTTGCAACTGAGATAATTTTGGCATTTAAAGTTCACGCTAATATTATCAGGTAATAACTGGTGCTTGGAACTGGTGCTTGGCTGAAGTCGGATGCCCAAGAGCCCACCCATCTCTTTCCACCATGGAAAGTCCGATTGAGTTTGATTCATAAATGATGTAACACATTTAATATTTCGAGTTCATACGTCGTGAATGAATCTATGTTTTAAATATTGATAAAAGCGTTTTTTTCTAATCATATTTTGGCGCGTATTTCAAATTTTTGAACTGATAAAAATGGTTTTCACTTTATTTCACTATCGTCCACATTGTTTAAAAATCTGAAAAAAAGATATGTCATATAATGTTATAAGACACATTCTAGGGGGGAAAACTGAGACAGTATTCTGAAGTTATCATGCCGAAAATCCATTTCAAAAAAGTATTTATTTTTGTTCTAATTGAATTTAGTGTTAGAATTAGTTCACAAAAATACCTTAAAATTCAACTATTTTTGCCAGTCTCCAATTTTTTTCAGCCTGATATATGCAACAAAGGCTAAGAAAAAAATAAAATAAAATAAGCACGTTTTTTCGTTGTATCTCGGTAACAGATTGCCTAAGGAGGCTGATGTTTTGGGAATCTACGGAATTTCTTTTATTCTCTTTCATATAAACATCACGATTATCGATTTGATTTGGAGGCAGTTTTCACCAACTTATTCGATTAAACCCTTTGAAGACTTTTGAGAATATGTTTTTTTAATTGCCTTTATTGCACGCAAAATTACGCTGAAACTACTCATATTGTAGAAAACTTGCATATGACTTTATTTAAAGAAAAATTGTCAACATTGTAGATACAAAGAAACGAAGAAAAATTGAAAATTCAAAGATTTTTTCACAAAATTTCAATTTTGAAATTTTTGGAAATTCAGAGAATTGAACAAAAATCAATCCTGCACTTAAAAGCATCTGAGGATACAAGAATTAAGACCAATTTTTGATAAAATAATCATTTTGAAAATGTTAAGGTTTATTCTAAATTACTACCAAAATTAATATATCCGTTTCAAAACTTCGCGTTTCAACAGAAAGACCAGGGAATGTCAAATTTGGAAAAAATCGTTTCTACAGTCTCTCGGGCGTAAATCAATATTTTGGTAAGAAGGATTCATAAAGTACGGATTCTCGCTACACAAGGTATTTACTACTTGTAGGAGCAAAATTTATCCATATTCTCAATATCAAAGACCCGCAAAACGAGTTATTTTGAAGACAAATCGCCACGTCCAGCTGCAGTATTACACTTTCTCTTTACTACGTAAGTATATAGTGGATGAGTAAGTAAAACTAAAAGAGGGAAACAAATACAAGTAGTGAAATACAAGTAATCCAGAACAAATTCCCCAGAGTAATTACAAACGCCCTACGGTTTATTTCAAATGAACAACTGCATAGATTATTAAATATGAACTCAATTACTTAACAAATAGCACGTCTATCCAATAATTTCTACAGCAACAAGAAAACAATAGATCAACTAATTCAATACATTTTAGCCTCAACAAACAATACAACACACAACAAACAACAATAGCAATTGTGAATAGCTGATACGCTTATGTGGTATCTACCCTAATGTAGTAATAACTAGAACTATGTTAAGCATAGTTTAAGTTAATGGCAAGTCAACAATACATGCGAGAGAGTGTAAACTGAATCATGTACAATCCAAAACAAGCATTAAAAGAAAAAAAATACTTATTTTTCAATTGCCTGGGTGTTCACTTCTTACAGACGGTTCGCTTTTTTTAATTATCAGAATTATGTAATTAAAGGATCACAAAGTAACTTTGTTATCACGTTTTTTATTTCATCAATAAATTCACTCCTAAACAACGAGCACACAAAACAAAATCCATTTACGAAATTGGGACTTGCCCTCACGTGGACGCGTTTGAGTCGGACTCTGCCCCCAGATGGCTCTCGAGGGGCTCTCCGTCCAGCATCTCCAGCCACGGCACGAACTCTCGTATCGCCGCCTGCAAGTAGGCGCTCCTTCAGCTCAGAGATACTCCTCGCGCAACTTTTCTTGAACGATTACCTTGCTTCTCCCTCCCGTGAGCAATAAACAGTTGAACGCAAAAGCTCGCAGAGAGCACTGATGACAATATCCCAATCTTTTTAGTTAGTTCAGTCCGTGAAGTATCTCGGGGAGTATTTCTTATTTAAATGACGATTTTAAGGTACAATTGTGATTTCCATTTCGTTTTTAACCTAATTAAGCAAGCAAATTTTCATCTTGTTATATCCTTTAATTTATTTAAAAATATGTATCAGAATTTGGACATCAGTTGCTTAAGTTATGATCCAATGGATGGCATTGTCTGGCTATTTTTAAAAATGCCTCTCACGAGTTGCTAGCATTTTTTAGAGAATTGTGTGTCGGGTGAGGTGAGAAATCGGTGAGACGAGAACGGTGTGAGAAGATGGACGAAAGGGGATCTCCAGAGAGTAGTTCGGGTGAGCCCCAATGTGAGGCGTGGGGCGTGAGGCGAGGTGAGCGGTGTGAAAAATGTATCTAGTGCGAGTGGGATACAGTGGTGTGCACAGAACCATGCGCATATAGCGTTTGGCCTGATACCGGAATCGAGATGAGAAGTGATAATGTGTGTGAAGTGTCCCTTCACACACAGCTCCCGTGACACTGAGCTTAGGAAAGAAAGGATTCGTGAGACACACTGCTGTGGACACCGACGGCCGCGTGGCAGCTCAGTGGCGCTTCCGACTGGCCTTATGTGCTGGCTATCATAATATAATTGTGCTCTGCTGGCGGTGGCGTATTATCGCGACTGCCCGGCTGGTGACGACAGTGCGCCACTAACTGCCGCCGCAGCAGCGCCACTGCTCGTGTGAACATCTCCATTTAAATCAACCTTGTCCAACAGCAGCGCTACTCAGAAACACTTCTGGGTGACTCCGTGTGAAGGATTTCGCAGAGAGCAGTCTACAGCTTTACTTCTATTATAACATTAAGTCCGTTGACACTTGATCATCTGTTACGCTGTCATCCAATCGGGAACTTAAACATCACTATTTTGACATCTAGGGGCGTCCAGAGAAAACCAGGGACCTGGGGCAATTGATCCATGGGGGCCCCTCATTCCAAAAAAAAAAAAATAAAACATTCCCTTCTCCTCCAATTCGGAAACAGAATTCATTTCTCCAAGCATCATAAATAACTTATTGCGTTAAATTTGGATTAGAGATGAATACATTTTTTTATTTCTTTTGAATGAAAAAATTCAGGGCGTCAACTAAGTCGGGGCCTGGGGCATGTTACCTCAGATGCTCCCCCCTTCTCGTCACCCATGGTTGGTTAGTTAATTTGTTAATGCCTTATTTTACGCGGGCGCGACTCGAGTCATCATGCTCTTCCGTCTGACCACGCAAACTTCGCTACGGTCCTTTCATCAACTGTTGAAGAAAAAGATATCTCGGACGACGAAACAGGCGATTTGAATTTAGCTCAGAGGCTTCCTTTATACAAGCAGTAAATCTACTACATGGGACAACCGGCTTTACTTCCTCTCCGAATCAAGGCGTACAAAGGATTTTTTGTCTATCTTTTTGTCTATCTTGTCTGTCCTTTTTTAAAAATCTACGGCTTCGATCGGGTTTGAACCCGCATACGTGGGCTAAACGATACGGTAACCATTATACCACCGAACTTGCAACCTCCCGATTAGATGACGGCGTCACAGTTAACCATGAAATGTTTTAATCGATGTAGACGTCCCTTGAAGGGCTCCTTCACACGGAGTCACTCCGAAGTGTTACAGAGTAGCGCTACTGTTGGACAAGCTTTGATTCAAATAGAGGTGATGTCACTGCAGCGCCTCTAACCGGGAGGTCCTAGGTTCGAGTCCTGACGGCGGCAGGATTTTCGACATTAGCTTTTCAGCTAAGTCGAATTCAGCTGCTGTCTGGAGGAGATTTCTAGCGGCCGGCTGCTCTGATCGGTAGTTTTCCGTGGTTTCTCCGATCAACACCAGGCGAATGCCGGAGCAGTACCTTACCAAACGGGCCACGGACCGCGCGCGATCTGTCCTTCCTCTTCCTTGTCCTATCCTCTCCCTTTACACACACACACTTACACTAACATGCACTACACTACCACATATTCCGGGAGACCGGTCGGGAGCTTTGAGCTTGTCCCGACTGGGGCGGTGCCCCGTTGGTGGGAGAGTCCTGGTTAGGGGGAAACCCCACTAGCCGACGGTAGGTCGGCGCCGGATCTCGCCATCCAGCGGGGGAAGATCACCGCCATCTCCCGAGAAAAAAACATGCACTACACTCACGGGACTAATGACCTAAGCAGTTGACGAACCCGGAAACACGAAAAAATCAATCAATCAATCAAATAGAGGTGTTGACACGCGCGGCGGAGTGGCGCTGCTGTGAGGGTAAATGGAAGTGTGGGCGGCGCGGGCGAGCGCACCTGGAAGGCCCTGCGCCTGGTGAGGGGGTTCCCCGCGAGCGTGAGCTCGCGCAGCTCGCGCAGCGGCGCCAGGTGTCGCAGCTGCGTGGGGTCGGCGACGCAGTTGCCCGCGAGGAAGAGGCGGCGCAGCCCGCGCAGTGACTGCGCGAAGAACAACTGCGACAGCCGGTTGCTCTCCACCCACAGCTCCTCCAGCGAGATCAGGCCGCGGCACTCGCCGGAGCCGATCTGCTGGATCCTAAAGCAACCGCCCATCTACGTACAGGAAAACAGCGGTAACCCTGACCTTAAATGTGATCGAGCTCTAATCGGATTATCGGTAGCGGTAGCTCAGTGCATCGACTGATGACACTGCAGAGCCTCTAACCGGGAGGTCCTAGGTTCGAGTCCTGACGGCGGCATGATTTTCGACACTAGCTTTTAAGCTTGGTCGAATTCAGCTGCTGTCTAGAGGAGAATTCTAGCGGCCGGCTGCTCTGATCGGTAGTTTCCCGTGGTTTCTCCGATCAGCACCAGGTGAATGCCGGAGCAGTACCCTACCAAACGGGCCACGGACCGCGCGCGATCTGTCCATCCTCTTCCTTGTCCTATCCTCTCCCCTTGCACACACACTTACACTAACATGCACTACACTACCACATATTCCGGGAGACCGGTCGGGAGCTTAGAGCTTGTCTCGTCTGGGGCGGTGCCCCGCTGGTGGGAGAGTCCTGGTTAGGGGGAAACCCCACTAGCCGACGGTAGGTCGGCGCCGGATCTCGCCATCCAGCGGGGGAAGATCACCGCCATCTCCCGAAAAAAAGACATGCACTACACTAACGGGACTAATGACCTAAGCAGTTGACGCGCTCGGAAACACGAAAAAATCAATCAATCAATCTAATCGGATTCAGAAAAATTCGGATTATTCGAAAATTCTGGAAAATAAACGTGATATATCTCAACAACTAGGACGTAAAACGCTGGTGCGAAATTGTCTGACTCTGGCGCAACATGGATTCTCACTTTTCCATTACTTCCTTATGCCAAAAGATCATCAATTTTTGTTCTGAATTAGACGGCACTGAACTACGTTTTTAATTAAACTCATTCCAATGATAGTTTTCTTATTCCTACGTAATAAAAAAATACTTTTCTTTTAAATCGCTATTTTCTTATTTCTTGTCGCTCGTTTTCCTTTAAAAATTTTACATAAAATTATGTTTGCATGATACAGAATTTCGAATCTTTGTTGTTCGGTTCAGAGGCATTCTACAGTCTCTGTTGAATGGGTCAACTTGAGTCTAAGTTCATTAATATACAGATGGGAAGAGAGCAAATCGTAGTTTCCGTAACAAGGACGCGAAACAGGTGATTCAAGCACTAGTCGAATTTGTCGTCCGATCTACGCTCGGGAATCACCTCGCTCTCGTGTTGCGTATACTATTTTTTAAAAGGCCGTGAACAAAACGCAATTGGTCAAGTAAAGGAATATAAATTAAAAATCAAATAATTAGAAATACCTTGAAACATCTAGAAATACCTTACCAGTACAAAGGTAAATGGATTCCAGTCAGTGTCGTAACTCTAATGTTTGCAAATAATAAACCAAGCCGTCAAGATTAAAGACAATTGCGAATCGTTATATATGTTTCGCGTACGCTTCGCGATGTTTCGCACACGCCTCGCGCTGTTTCGTACACTGTTAAAAAATTAGCTGTTTCGCACACGGAAAACAAGCATATCTTACTTTATTAAAATGTAATAGTAATTTGCTTTATTACCCGTGTAATGACGTGTTCTTCATTTATATTTAGAAAAGAGAGGGGAAGAAATTTTCTTTCCTTAAATTTGAATATTGCCCTTTCGAATAACCCTCAACTTCCTTACATTCAAGAAGTAAATAGTATAATACCAAATAATATAGTATATAGTACTAATACCTCGGCTGTCATCAGCCGAATGGCAAACTAAGATTATCTGCGAATCATCAAGGTTCTGAGAACAAGCCGGAATGCTTGGAAGGTACTTATGTATTTACTAAGGTGTTTGGTACCAGTAAATTCTGTCCGTGAATGTACGAGTGTTACTGTTAGTAAGTTACCGACAATTGATCGGTAATGTTGCTTGAACGGTATTGATGAATTCTTTCTCAGTTAGAAGTAAATGCTGCGAAAGAAGTATACTAATCCCAACACAATCTACACTGGAATTACCGAAAACTTGGTGACGACCTAATTGAATTGACCATCTTCTACAGAACATTCGAATGATATCGGTTCGCCAGCCATATTTCACTAAATCGCAGAGTCAAATTTCCTTGTGCATGAGGAAGGCAACAGTGTAAGACAGAAAACTCACCAAAAATACAACGCGGCGTCGCTCGCCCCGACAGCCATGACCATTCTAAACGACACAACCATCTTCTTAAAGTTCAAGTTCAATCATTGTCTGCCGGAGAATATCAGAGGCCGGCGGCACTGATAAGTAGATTACCGTTATTTATGCCATTTAAACCTGGCGAATACGAAGCAGTACTCTAGAAAAGGGCCATGCATCATGCGCAATCTTCCCTTCTTCATCCTTGTCCTCTCCACTCACACACGCACTTATAAGCATTGCTCTAGCGCACTTCGTGGGAGTTAAGTTACGTGTTTTTTTCTTAGCTGGTCTCGATAATACCTACTACACTTGTGGGATATAGCATATCTAACACTTGACGGATTGATGAACACAGTTTAAAGCGCACGAAAACACTAAATACTCAAAGAATTCAAGGCACAGTCATACATCCAAACTCCTTTTTCCACATCTCATCTACCAGCGAGGAAGAAATCACCGCAACCTCCAGGGATAAAACACTTACTACACTAACGGGAATAATGACAGTAGCAGTTGCCGTACCCGGCGCCATCAATCAACCAAACCAGACTCACTTGTTCTCGTCCACCACGAGGAATCGGAGGCTGGCGACGCCCTGCAGCCCGTCCAGCGAGTCGAGGTCGTTCTGCTGCAGGAAGAGCGACGACAGCTGCGGCATCTCGCGCAGCCCCAGCAGCTTGGCGGACGCCAGGCGGTTGTTGTCGAGCAGCAGCATGCGCAGCGCGGGGAAGGGCGGGGCGGGCCGCGCGCCGCCCTGCGAGGCGGGCGTGGGGCAGTGCGGCGCGCACGACGCGGCCTCCGACAGCGGCGCGCTGCCGTTGGGCGGCCGCAAGCTCGACACCTGCCGACCACGCACCCCGCAACTCAATAGCACATACTTTCTCGTGTTGTTTGTGACGGCTGCGGATGCACCTTGCTGTTAAGTAAACAAGTGCTACAATAACAAATACTTTTAATACAAATACGCAAGCTCGACACCTGCCCACCACGCACCCCGCAACTCAATAGCACATACTTTCTCGTGTTGTTTGTGACGGCTGCGGATGCACCTTGCTGTTAAGTAAACAAGTGCTACAATAACAAATACTTTTAATACAAATACGCAAGCTCGACACCTGCCCACCACGCACCCCGCAACTCAATAGCACATACTTTCTCGTGTTCTTTGTGACGGCTGCGGATGCACCTTGCTGTTAAGTAAACAAGTGCTACAATAACAAATACTTTTAATACAAATACGCAAGCTCGACACCTGCCGACCACGCACCCCGCAACTCAATAGCACATACTTTCTCGTGTTCTTTGGGACGGCTGCGGAAGCACCTTGCTGTTAAGTAAACAAGTGCTACAATAACAAATACTTTTAATACAAATACGCAAGCTCGACACCTGCCCACCACGCACCCCGCAACTCAATAGCACATACTTTCTCGTGTTGTTTGTGACGGCTGCGGATGCACCTTGCTGTTAAGTAAACAAGTGCTACAATAACAAATACTTTTAATATAAATACGCAAGCTCGACATCTGCCCACCACGCACCCCGCAACTCAATAGCACATAATTTCTCGTGTTGTTTGTGACGGCTGCGGATGCACCTTGCTGTTAAGTAAACAAGTGCTACAATAACAAATACTTTTAATACAAATACGCAACTTCGACACCTGCCCACCACGCACCCCGCAACTCAATAGCACAAACTTTCTCGTGTTCTTTGTGACGGCTGCGGACGCACCTTGCTGTTAAGTAAAGAAGTGCTACAATAACAAATACTTTTAATACAAATACGCAAGCTCGACACCTGCCCACCACGCACCCCGCAACTAAATAATGGTGCTACAGTAGCACGTACTTTCTCGTGTTGTTTGTAACGGCTGCGCACTATAAATATATATTAGCGGAAGCACCTTGCAGTTAAGTAGTGGTGTTACAAGAACAAATTTCCATTTATATCATCAGAAGATTTCCATTTATATCATTAATATTGTTGTTTTGCCATGTTATTTTTTTCATAAAGTACAGAGATATTACTGAAAATGAGACCTGAGCTGATTTTCATAAACGAAACAAATTGTAAAGAAAAAACGTATAGCCGTTTTTGAGAAAAAAATTATAAATTCCATTGACTTCAACAATTATCACGTGTAAGATATTTTGTAATTTATCTCAGGGGGTTATGTTCAGTACTATGTAAAATTCTCAACAATCAATTATCGAAATAAGGGTAAGAATTAAATATTTGTTTTGTTACATAATAAAGATTATGAAAGGTTGACAAATCATACTCTTGGAGTCTTGAGTCTCATCGAAAGGTGTACACTTAAATCCGCGTGCACTGATTCTTTACGATCGCGTTGCGAGAGACCCTACATATACAGAGAGGGTTGAGGTGACTAACCAAGTTGAAGCTGAGTCGCAGCGTCTTGAGGGCGGGCAGCGTGTGCAAACCCCACAGGCAGCTCAGATTGTTGTTGCTCAGGTCCAGGCGCTCCAGCAGAGGAAGCACATCGCTGGGCAATGTCACCTGACACACACACACAGACGATTACCCTCAGGTTCCACCCTGTCTCTTATAATTATTGTTAGGGATATTAAGAGTTACGATAGTATTGCTACACAAACAGCGAGGGTAATATTCAAGGTCGGCTGGCGAGGTCAGGAGCGATTGCCGAGCCACCCGTGATACACTGATCTAGTAATAGGCACTACACTTTCGCCAATTCACAAATTTGCGTATTTCGTCTTTTGTGTCTGAAAAAAAAAAGTTCGGCAATACTTAGAAATATCCCCAAAGTATCCTCGTACTTGCGGTACAACCTCCTACACGATGATTATCTTGGCTGTCCGGGTGACGCCGCGTTGAGTGCAGAATTGCCGACGTTTCTATCATCTTTTTCGCGATCTTCTTGAGGGCTAGTCTGCGCTAGGATGGTCTGCGCTCGGACAGCTAAGATAATCTTCATGATTCTTGCCGCGGAAGCCTACGACTTAACCTCCTTCACGTTATGGAAGATAATAACTTGTCAAGAAACTGAACGGAAGAAATGAAGATCTCGCCAAAATGGCATAAGAAGCGTTTCCTTATCTTACGTACGTAGTTCTGCAACGCCATTAGGGAGCGCGAGCGCGGGCTGGACGCTCCAACTTACGCTCGAGAATGAAACGCTCAAACGAAAACGAGTGAACAACTGGAACGCCTTGCAGTTCATTAGTAGTTAATTGATCGATGTTTCCGTGCCCATTATGTCATGAGAATTAGTCCCGTTAGTGTAGTGCTTTATGCATGGAGTTAAGGAGTTCCTTCCCTGCTATTTGGTGAGATAAGGCACCGAACAACACGTCGACTCGTGGAATTCATCATCGTATCTCCCTCACTAGGTCACCAGCCGGGACAAGCTCTAAGCTCGCGACTGGGCATGGCTCCTGACATGTATGATAGTGAACTGCACGCAAGTGTTCGTGAGCAAGGAGAGAGAATTATACAAGAAATAGGAAAGAAATATCGCGCACAGTCCACGGTGCGTTCGTTCGAGTATTGCTCCGGCATTCGCCTGGTGTTGATCGGACAAACCACGGAAAACTACCGATCAGAGCAGCCGGGCGCTAGAATTCTCCGCCAGACAGGGAAACGCCTGAATTCGAGTTATTTAGCAAGTATCGATAATGTGTCACCGTCGGAACACAAACCCTAGGACCTACTGGTCAGAACGGCTGCGAAGACAGGAACCATACTGAGCCCTGCCGATCCGGTGGTCGAGATTGCTAAGGCAGTAAGGTCGTAGCAATCTCGGATCTAAGGATCGCGGGTTAGAGTCCCGCTTCGGGCATAGTTGTATTTGTGTTCGTCCTTTCGCCCCTTATCATCACCATATCGTTTCATCTTCAACTAACTCTATTAGTGGTCACTAATAGCCTAGATGTTGATGTGACCTTAAATAACAAAAAAAAAAAAAATACTGAGCCCTGAGCGTAACCCGGCCGGTCACACGAGCAGGTACCTTCCGGATGGAGCAGCTGACGAGCGCGAGGGTGCGCAGCGTGCTGAGCTCGAGCGAGTGCGGCGTCTTGAGCAGGAAGTCGTGGTCGAGCCGCCCGCCGAACTTGTCGTTGGCCTCGGCCACGTCGCTCTCCTCCACCACCTGCCCGCACAGGAACTCCAGCTCGCGCACGTGGAACACGCAGAAGGGCCGGAAGTCTCGCAGCTTCTCCACCGGGTTGCCCGTCAGGTCCAGCATACGCAGCGAACGGCAGTTCTTCGCCGCCAGGATGTTCGCCTGCCTCACACACAAACACATACTACTTAAAATATCGATTGATTGTTAGTGATTCCCGGCGCGTCAACTAATGAGGTCATTAGCCTCGTAAGTGTAGTACATGTTCTTTCATTTGGAGGTGGCGGTGATCTTCTCCCGCTGGATGGTGAGATTGTCGACAAATGGGTATCCCCTCAAATAGGTATCTCCCACCAGCGGGACACCGCCCCACCCGGGTCAAGCTCTAAGCCCCCGACCGGTCTTCCGGAATATGTGGTAGTGTAGTGCATGTTAGTGTGTGTGCGTGTAAGGGGACAGGATATGACGGAAGAGGAAGGAAAGATTGCGAGTGATCTGTGGCCGGTTTGTTAGGATACTGCTCCGGCATTCGCCTAGTGTTGATCAGAGAAACTACTTAAACAAAAGTTATATAAATTTGTATTTGTATATTCACAGTTAATATTTAAAGTAAGTAAGTATTGACTCTGTTCTCTTCAACAACTGATGCCAACACTCCCGTAAGTGAAGTGTATGTTTTAACCTGGGAGGTGAAAGTGTTGCTTTCTTGCTGGAATAACAGATCAAGCTCCGAATACACGGTGTTGCGGGATTATGGCCCTTCAGGTTACTCTTGCAAGGGCCATCGCCCCAAACGTAACAAGCTCTAAGCTCGCGAATAGTCTCCCAAAACCTATGTGGCAGTGTGTGTGCGCAAGGTTAATTGATAGATTTGTGATTCCGGGATCGTCAACTGCTGTCAGTTCCGTAGGTGTAGTGCATGGCGAGATCCGTCGCCGACCTACGTTGACTTTCAGGGATTTTTCCCAACCAGGTATCTCCCACTAGAAGGTGTGTGCAAGGGGGAGGGTTCGAAGATGAGACAGTTCGCAGTGTTAGTGGTCCGTTTGTTAAAAAACGGTTCCGGTATTCGCTAGGTATTGATGGGAGAAACTGAGCAAGAATCAAGTCAGAAGGTCGCTAATCATTATACTCCAGGGATTGAAAACGATCCTGCTATCAAGTTAGGGTTGAAACTCCGTTACCGTCGGGCTCAAACCCAGTAATAATTAAAAGGAAATGAAATCCTCAAATCAAGGGAAAGCCTTGTCAACCAAGCGCGCAAGTTGATAAATTTAGTCTCTAGACAAGAAGCATAATTGAATACTTAAAAAC
Organism: Teleogryllus occipitalis; assembly: GCA_011170035.1. NCBI lineage: Eukaryota > Metazoa > Arthropoda > Insecta > Orthoptera > Gryllidae > Teleogryllus > Teleogryllus occipitalis. The sequence continues at coordinate 33,916 of BLKR01002598.1, read as the reverse complement.
AAAGAAGTGAACTTTCGCAAAATGGTGGGTTATAGTGTAACATGAGCATGACTCTTATTGTGGTATAGCGATATCCACGTAACTCTGAACACAAAATTCAGTCCCAAATTGAGTTACTCATGCCATCGCCTCCCCTCCACGTTTATGGTTAATGTTTAATGAATGAGTATTTTTGTCTATTAGATTTTCATGAGTGTGTGAGACAAGCAATACATTTTCTAGTCTGGCATTTGAAAGACATTTACTCACCTGACAAGCAATTCGATTACAGGCAGCATAGCACTCCACCAGATCTTCGCATGCCTGGATGCCATTCAAATCACTCAACATGTTCCCTGACACGTCCAGCAGTTTCAGCGAAGGAAAGCAACCGGACTGCAACGTAGCGATACTCTTCAAGTAATTCCTACTCAAGTCCAACTTGTGCAACTGCGACCACTGCTGCGCGAGGACTGGAAAATCCAGAATGACGTTGTGGCGCAAGGACAACTCCTCCAGCTGCGGCATTTCCACCACGAACTTCTTGATGTCGTCGAGGAGGTTGTCGGAGAAATCCGCCCACTTGACCTTCTTGAACTGGTCCTTGATTTTCACGTCCGTGAGGGAGAGGCCTTTGTAGCTCACCCAGTAGGGAAAGGAGCTGTTGGTGGTGAGTTTGTTCTCGGTGCCGTCTCGGTGGTTCATGCGCGTCTCCACCAGCCAGCGGAGGCTGACGGGCTTGCGCAGGATCTCCCACTCGCGCACGGCGGCCCACACCGGGTGGTTGCCGCTGTCCTTGCGCGGCTGCACCAGGTCGTCCATGTGCTCCCCGTTGAGCCGCACCAGCTGCCGCAGGCTCCGCTTGGCCAGGAACGCCGCGTGGGCCGGTTCCATGAGGTCATCAATCTGCGAGAGGTTTAAATAAATACAATTTGTTTAAAAATAGGTTGTCTTTCTACTCCAAATGTACACCCTTGGGAGTATTTATGTGAATAAGGAAAAAATATCTTATGTTTGGTCTGATGATGATTTTATAAAAATATTTGTAACACGATTTAATCAGAGCATATTAGGATTCAGTTATTAATAAATATTCAAAACGGGCACACTAAATATTAATACTCGAAATCTTGAGATTATTCGTTTTCTCTGATATATAATGTAAATTGCTCTATGTTCAGATTAATATGCCTAAGTGTGTAGATGGGAGAAAAATATTGCTGCAGCTCTTTGCATAATGATAGTCATTATGAAGCAGCTTCATTACAGTACAGATGTTTGACCAATCATAGAGAAGTTTTCTGTTGAGAACTAGTCAATAATTGATCAACTTTCTAATGCTTGTTTCGTTAGATCGTGTATAATACCGTACTGAGACAGCCCGTGGGGAGTTGACGGTAAACCTCACATGCATTCCCTATTTCCAAAACTCGGAAGAGAATGAGAATCGTGAAACGCGAACAGTATCAATTATTAAGTGGTAAGAAATACGAAAGGATCCTGAACTTCTATGACATTTCTTTAATAAATAGAATCGTAAGTTGTGTACTGCTCATTTAACGTTGGATTGTTTTTATGCTTCACCAAACTCATTCGGAACACCTAGGATGCTGTCCTCTAGGTTTTGATTGAATACTGCCTTCCCGCTACCGTTCAATGTGAATGATTAACTTACAATAAATATCATTAGTCGTAGAAAAAGTACTGTATGAAACTCAACATAATTAGCATTAATACACGATTGTGAAATGATATTACGACGTAAGCGAGAAATGAGCGGCTACCGTAAACCGTAAACTTCATACGAATGTATTAATACCGAACTTTGCATATCGCTTCATAATTTATAATTGCTTGTAAATCCCGGGGACTTTGATATTTATCCACTGGTTTACTCCGGACTTGGAGGCGAAAACGCTAAGAATTTTACAGCAGAATCTCATAGGCTTTAAGCTGTTCCAGCAAATTCGACTCCCATATTATCTGCTAGAAAGTGCCACAAAAAGGTCTCAGTAATTCTTATCCATTTCTTCAGGTGTTCCACGGTTAAGCGAAAATGGGATCCGATTATGACAGGAATAGTCGGAGGATTCAATTTTGTGGGGCTTTTGGTCAGGGTTCTTTTACATACTACATGTAAGACACGACAACTTCAGATTTTCCACTCTTCAAAAATCAACCTATCTGAGCAGGAATCGAACCCGCGCTCTGGGATAGGAGACACAAGGAAATTAACCAATCACTAACCGAGGTGCGCAGTCTCAAAATATAAATAACATTGGTTTCAAAACCGGTCTACCTTAAGTGATTTGGAAAATTAACTATACCACAATTTGTTTCTTAAAATGATATTTTATTTTCTTTCTTTTCTTGAATTGTAAAAAACTAACAATATCTAGTGTTATGATAGTTTATGTGGTATTGTGTTCTTATGTTGAATGCACAGTAACTTGTTGCCGTATAAAATTGAAAATAACTTCATAGCATCCAGTTCATCCATTAGTTTTATTCTAATTTCAGTGTTTTCAAAATTTTTTTATTTATTTTAGTATAACATGACGATATAAAATTGTTTATAAAATTCAATCTGTGTAACTATAATATTATATACACCAAAAATATGAATTGCCCTTTGTTAATAAAAATCCCAAATGCATGCATGGGGAAAGAAATGTTAAGAAAATATTCACGAACTGTTTGATGTAGAAAGCCCCACTGGTCTGCATTTTCAATTCTAACATTCAATATATTGCTTGCCACCACTACTTCGCAAGAGTGGCCGCCGCTAATCGTCGATCCCTAAGTTTATTATCAGAATTTATTATTGAATTTATGAATAGTTGCTACGTAACTTATCTTGTTTAATCTGTCGAATGCACTTTATAAACTTCAATAAACAATTAAAAAATTGCAGTGGTAAACTACAATCCATAAAATATACACACTTTTTGTTATGAGTGAGTGTTTAGTTGCCGGTCTCCCCCATACAACGGATTTCGACCTAGCTTTTGTCGAGAGTCGCCAATCCAGCGGTCTCGGGACTCGAACCCCAAGACCTCCGGGTCGACGTGCATCTCCCTCACCGGGTTGTGGCGCAGGTCCAGCATGGAGAGCTCGGGGGCGATGCGGCGCAGCAGCGGCATCGCCTGCAGGAGGCGCGACACGCAGTTCCACGACAAGTCGAGCGACTGCAGTTGCTGCAGGCGCGGGCGCACGTGCTCCTCGCTCAGCGAGATGTCGTTGTAGCTCAGGTTGAGCTCGCGCACCCCGCTGAACACGTCCAGCCCTGCGGCAACCACCCCAGCTCATCTCACAGCACTTACGCGCGGACAACTCGCAATGGAAGTTTCCCGATTGCATCTCGCGGTCAAGTTATCAGATAAGGCTGTTATCTGCCTTCTAAAAAAAGACATAACCCGATTGCATCACGTTGTTAACTTTTCCCTGCCTCCCCAAAAAGGCATAGTCCGATTTCATCCCATTGGGTCTTCTTCGTGAGTACAAGGTAGAACCCGTCTACAGGTATGTATCAGTGTATCCAAGTACAGTGTATCTCTTTGTACAGTGTATCTCTTTGTACAAATGCTCATTTTATCGTTGTTCATTTTGTCATACTCTTGGAATGTGCTGATCAGATAGAGTAAGGAAAGATATTTATTTAGGAATTATACAGTTGAATACTCTTAACTTATTGGAACTGATTTCTGCTATGTGCTTCAGTGGGCTGCTTCAAGGAAAAGGGTGAAGATAGGGCGAAGATCTTTCCAAAAAATGTACAGAATCATTAAAGTTCTATTACAAACACAGTTCCAAAAATTCTGCTGTGTTCGTCCTTGTTCGAATTTTGTGTGAGTGGACCATGTTCGACTTTTTCAACTAAACTGTTTCCTTCTTCCTCCTTTCGAAATATCGGCCGGTATGCAATCGACCTGTGTTGTCTCAAGCAGCCAAAAGTGCTAGAGAATTAACTGGGAATCAGGGATGCGGGAAATCCGACAGTGAGATGCAATCGGACGATTCACCATCCAATAGTCGCAATGGTATGCAAGGATGAGTGAGTATCAAAATGAGTGTGTATCCCGTAAGTTTCTCTCCGACTCGCTCCCTTCCAATGATCTCGTAAAAAAATAAGGCAAACAGCAGAAATTTAGCTTACATGTCGTAGAAAAGTGTGGTAGTCACTTTCAGTAGTACTTTTGTACATAATGTGGAGTCTGAAACTTGAGTATATCTTGTACCCACCTTTAAATGTGGTCAGTTTGTTGAAAGACAGATCCACTATGGTGATGGTTTCCATCTTGGGCAGGGCTCCCAACGTAATTATTCCACAGGCCGTCAACACGATTGTTGTGAGAGAAGCTGTATGAATACCTACATTGCACAGTGCCTGCAATTATAATGAAGTTGTCACAATACTTCCCTTTTCTCGAGTGAAGCACATTTCAAATCTTAAAATAGCAATGTCATTGAAATATCGTTTGCAGTTAATACAATATTATTCCTGCTAATGTTAAAGAAAATATTTTAACTCCGGATGATGAAAACATTAATGTCTTTTGCAAGATTTGAATCAATGCTCTGCATATACCGCTTACAGACTAAGTCGAATTCGCTAGGCAGGTTGAACGAATCTCCATCCAGGTTGAAAGAACGATCATCTTGAATATTAATTGGAACACATTTGGAACACACTTTGTTGCCTGACACACAGTATGTCCATAGATACAATGCAACAGAAAAGACAGACCACAAAAGACACAACAGAGAAGGCACAACAAAGAAGTCACAACAAAGAAGGCACAACAGAGAAGGCACAACAGAGAAGGCACAACAGAGAAGGCACAACAGAGAAGGCACAACAGAGAAGGCACAACAGAGAAGGCACAACAGAGAAAGCACAACAGTGAAAGCACAACAGAGAAAGCGCAACAGAGAAGACAACTGAACAGAGAGGAGAAAACAGAGGACACAACTGAACAGAGAAGACAAAACAGAGAAAATGCAACAGAGAAAATGCAACAGAGAAAATGCAACAGAGGAAATGCAACACAGAAACTGCAACACAGAAACTGCAACACAAAAAATACAACATAGAAGACAAAACATAGCTAGCAGAGATGACAGACAGGAAGAAAACAAACAGAAAACACAAAGAAAGACAAAAAAATGACAGAAAGAGATATAGAAAAGGCAGAAAAGACAGGCACAAGGCAAGAGGCGAAAAAGCTGAAGAAGACAAAAAAGAATAAATTGAAGAAGAAGAAGAAGAAAAAGAAGAAGGTGGAGGAGGAGAAGAAATTGACCCTTCATATGTATGCTTACCCTGCGCACGGCACCCTGCGCGTCGACCATGGTGCTCTCGTCGAGCACGCCGACGCACCGCCCGAGGGGCTCCTGCGTGTGCTGGTGCACGTCCGTCGTCCACGCCATGCGCTGCCGGAACTCCTCCAGTGGGTCCGCGTACACGTAGCGGAACTCCAGCACCATCATCGACAGCACCAGCTGCGCGTTGGCGATCATGAACGTGCAGCACGGCCGACCGCTGCGCACGCGAACCAAAGCGATTGCGAATGAATTTCTCTCGCGTTAAACATCCAGGATGTAATAAAAAAACTAGAGGTGCTACATTAGCACATAGCTTCTCGTATTATTTTAATAATTGAATAAATAAATGAATAAATAAATAAATAATGCAAAAGTGGAGTGTGGGTACCTGCCGGGCCCCGCGGCGCTGCCCCTGGGCAGGAAGGCGTGGGCGGGGCGCGGCTCGGCGCCGGGGCCGGCGGGGGGCGGGCCCTCGTGGCAGCGCTCGCACGGCATCAGCAGCGTGTCGCGCGCGAACAGCACGACGACGGCGACGCGGCGCTCGTACTGGCTGTCGGCCGGCTTGGCGTCGCTTAGCGCGGGCGAGGCGCGGCGCCGGGCGTCGCTCGCGCCGCGCATCCATGCGCGGTCCGCGTAGAACAGGCAGTTGGTCACGCCCACCTGCGCACGGAAGGACGTTTGGTTACGGGTGCGTCAACTGCTAAAGTCATTGTCCCGTAAGTGTAGTGGATGGTTTAATCGCGAGAGGTGGCTGTGATCTTCCCCAGTTGGATGGCGAGTTCACTTCGGCTAGCGGGTTTCCCCATCTATATATCTCCCCCAGTGTGCCAGCATCAGTCATCAGCGTCAGTTCGAAGCTAGCTCCCAGACTCTTCACATGTAGGTAGTGTATGAAAGTGTGTATGTGTGAAGTAAGGGGTGTGGAGGAAACAAGAATTAGGAACGAATTAGTTGTGCATGCGGACCGTGCCCTATGAGAGTACTGTTCCAGCATTCGCTTCGTTTTGAGAGGAAAAAGCACGGAAAACTGCCGAACAGAGCCGACCGCAGCTATTTTATACAGAGATGAAATTTGATTCAACTCGGAATTTGTCGTACAAAATTAGTCACAGTCGGAACTCGAATCCTCAGTCAACGACGCTGCACAAACAGTATTGCTACTGATGCATTTTAGTGGTTCCTCCTAACATCAACAAACGAAATGCCGGAAAACTACCCCAACAAGCACGCGCGATCGTTCTTCCTCTTCTTTTTCCTAATCACACTCCTTACTTACGCATACTTACACTTACATGCACTACTCTACCACACAGCAAGCCGATGTGTAGGTCAACACTGTACCTCACATCCAGCGGGGGAGGTACACATCCACCTCCGGTGATAAAATAGGCTCTACTTTTACGGGATTAATGGCCATAGCAGTTGACGCGTTGTAATAATCAGCAACACAAATGGAATCAGTCTGGGCTCACCTCGTACTCGCCAGAGTTGACGAATCCCCGCTTCACCACCTCGAAGGGCCAGTCGGAGGGCTTGGGCAGGCCGTTCCGCGGCGCCAGCAGCATGATAGAGCTGGCGCGCCGCGTCTTGGTGCCCATACGAAGGTTCGAGATCACCTCCAGCCCCTTGTTGGTGACGTGCGTCACCTCGAGCAGCTCGGTGCCGCGGATGCCCGTCTCGGCGGTGAGGTGGTGGCACACGTAGCTGTCGAGCAACCGCTGGCAAATCACCATGGGCTCACAGTCGCCGCTGAATTCTCGGAAGCGGAGATTGCCAGTGTGTAGTTGCTCCAAAGAGATCTGCAGGAGACGTGTTTCCAACGAACAGGCGTGGAATTTCTTCCACTGTTTCAAATCCTTCTCGAAAACTTTTACTTTGTAGTTGAGGTGTTCGATCTTCATCCCTAAGCTTTCCGATTCATCACCACACCCCTCTTTCTGTTCGCCCCATAGGTGTTTCAGTTTGTATCTGATGCTGTAACCTTTGTAGGATTTTATTTTCTCGTAGTAGTCTGCCAAGTGTTCTCTGTTTTCTTTCATGTACAAGTTCTGGTAATGGTGGCGTAGCATGTTATAGTATAAAGTCTTCTCCGCGTAGAAAGCATCCACAGCATAACGCTCATCCTCAGATACTAAGAGCTGCTCCAGGCAGGTGATGGTGGGGATTTGGTGCACAACGTAAGATCTGCGAATAATAGATTTTACAATACATTTTTATTTTATTTTTAAAGATGTACTTGTATTATATGGTACTATATGGCTCACAAATATAACGACATTACGGCATCACAAAAATAATCGCGTCTTTACTGTGACTTCTATTATCATGTATTTTCACAACAGTTTTTCCAAAAATATTCTTAAAATTAATAAGGGCGAGTTATTAGTTCAATGTTTAAACTATTCAATAAAAAGCAGCAATATTATTTTTCTTCTAATTTCAAACCACAAGGCGGTGAAATACAATACTTTCATTCATATAGTGAACAAAAATTGTTTGATCATACCTCCAATTATGAAGTTTTCATATGGTTCCATCAATGAATTTTACTTTTGACAATGTAGTTCTCGTAAGTTGTTGATTTACATAAATAAATTCAATTTTGAAAACAATCTAATGTCATTATGACCAATAACTTCAATAATAATTAATCATTGAAAATTACACCACCTCTGGGCTCAGAAAATTAAAAAAATCTATACAGATTCCGCTCGTGTGAGAGATGTTTTTTGTTTTCATTAGATACATCGAATTGAGTAAAAATCCAAAAACATTAATTTTGACTGAATTATCATACTTATTGTGTCATTACTACCAGCACAGAAGCAAGTTTCCAACGAACACGTGGCCGCCTTTAAATATTTCTCTATACGAGTTGCGTTATAAAACAATTTTTTTACATTCTTGTTACGAATAAATGTTGTACAGTGAACCCTCTATGTCATTGCTGGTATTCGTGAAGACTATTTTTATTAAAGTTTTTTTTTTTTTTTTTTTTTTTTTTTTTTTTTTTTGCAGAGCTATATGAGAGAATTTTATTTGTAACTCTTGAACATTTTTTGCTGCTGTAGGTCGCTAGTCAAATATAATTTCCTACCTATACAAAAATTTCTACGTAACAAAGAAAAGAGAAAATTTATAGATATATACGAAACATTCGTTTAAAATTACCATCTGTACCGTCATAATAAAAGAATACAGTTGATGTTAAAGGATTTTCATAATTTTCCAGATTAGGGCACACAGTATGTGCCATGACTCCGGCTTCCACTGAGGTTTGTTTTGTTGCGCGCACTCTACCCGCGAATACGCAGGTAGAGGGGCCACCTGGTGCCCAGCGACAAAAGGACAACCTTCGAGAAGCCCTCAGAACTTCAGCAACGCGGCCCTAGGTGGCGTTAATATCGTGGCATCAATGGCTTCATCGTATTCCAGGAACGTGTCCCACGATGTAGTCGATCAACGCACAGTCAATGGAGTAAATATATATAGCACTCTATTACAAATATGATTTCATGATAATTTTACAGCGCATGTGGAATCGCTTGTCGTAAAATTTGTCTGGGTAGCTGTCAAATATGAGGCAAAGAAGACTGAGTTTGAAAATTTAATTTAAAAAAAATACCAATAGCATTCATTCCAATACCTGCAATACTTTTGAATACACCTTAAAATGAAATATAGCAAGAATTATACATGGTAGTAATGCATATTGAAAATATACATGTGAATGCCAACTGGAAAAAGAGTAGTTCATTACTAGTCACAAGAAATTCCTAAATAAAATATTACCTAGTGTAAAACTTTCTTTTTAGCATTTCCCCTTAAAAGCACTTCAGCAGAAAAAAATAATATAATTCTTCATTTGAACTGACTTGACTTGAAAAGCACTAAAAAAGAACAACAATTTCATTTAACACACTATTTTTATTTACTTGTTTGTGCAATTCGATATTTAATTGAAACGAAATAATGAATCCGAATCGATAAGACGCACTAAAAGTTTAAAACAATTACACAATTCAACTTAGTGAAGCAACCCTATCACAGAACTAAAATCAGAATTTGAATATCTCAATACGATGGCATTTAAAACCGAACAATAATCATAAAAATCGATCAACGTGTTAGGGAATCAAGCATGAACCAACCCCCCCATATATATATATATATATATATATATATATATATATATATATATATATATATATATACACAAATGATGAAGAACATGTCGAAAATCCTAAGACTCGTCTCCCATAAATGTATTTATTATTTTTATATTTTGCAGGACATGCACTTGCACAGGCTATCATTTTATCACTTGCAAATCTTGCATGTAACTAATCAGGGGGATCAGCATTAGGCTGAAAACAATTTTTATACCCCAGGATTGTTAGTCCTCGGGGGATGAAAAATGAAATGATGATGATAATGAAGGATGAATGAACGGTACACACAAACAGACATGCACAAACACACCCATGTCCGAGGCGGGGCTCGAAGCCGCGATCCTTCCGTCCGAGATCGCCACGGCACTACTGCCTTATCGATCTAGGCTATCCGAACTGGCTTTTATTTCATCATCATTATTATCAGCATAGTCATTATTATCATTATCATTATCATCATGCAGACTTCCCATTATAATGTACACGTATAATCCTAAAGGAAGAAGAAATGTTGGCCACCCCTTAACAAGATGGAAAGACTCACTCTCTTGATGTGGAAACAGGCCTGAAGGCCTAAATCCATGAAGCAGAAGAAGAAGAAGAAGAAGAAGAAGAAGAAGAAGAAGAAGATCATTATCATCATTATATTATTATTAATTTATTTGTTTTATACCTATAGTTGCATAGCTGGGCCACGGGGCAGTTCCCGTACATCATTATATCATCATTATTATCATTATCATCATTATATTATTATTATTATTATTAATTTATTTGTTTTGTACCTATAGTTGCATAGCTGGGCCACGGGGCAGTCCCCGTACATGGGGTCGGCGAGCTGTAAGTTCTGTAGGTTGGGCGCGTCCCTGAGCGGCAGGATGTCGGTGAGCATGAACAGCGGGTTGGCGGAGAGGTTGAGCGTGGTGAGCGCCAGGCAGTTGGCCCAGTGGGCGACGAGCGAGGTGATACGGTTCTTGCTCACGTTCAGATCGGCGAGGGCCGGCGCTTTCGGGAAGCGGCCCACCTGGATGGCCAGACAGCGTTTCATTTCATCATTTACTGACCATTGACAACACTAGTAACCCTTTCAGATAAACAACTTCATTTTTATTATAAAACTCTTCATCAATACAGGAAGAGGAAGTTCGATTTTTTTCTTGTAGGCAAAGTTTCGGGGAATTACAATTACCAGCCCCCTTCATCAGACATGCCAAAGAAGAGCAACAGTTTAAAATACCGCTTAGTCATAGCGAAAAGCACATCACATCAAAATATCATATTAAATCTGATTTCTAAGCGGGCGTCAGGCACATATCAACTGACGACGGATTTATCCAATCAGGAGCTTGAACGTCACTATAGTCACATCACTGTAGTGAAGTTTAAGGTTCCGATTGGATGGCACCGTGATAGCTGATGAAATGTCAGACGCAGCAAAGTGAAAACCGCAGTACAATTTCGAATGCAGTTCAGGGCATGTAAAAGGGTGTTTCACCAATGTCTATACTATATACTATATACTATACGCAATGTCTATACTATATACTATATACTATATGTATATACTATAGTCACGTCACTGTAGTGAAGTTTAAGGTTCCGATTGGATGGCACCGTGATAGCTGATGAAATGTCAGACGCAGTACAATTTCGAATGCAGTTCAGGGCATGTAAAAGGGTGTTTCACCAATGTCTATACTATATACTATATGTATATACTATAGTCACGTCACTGTAGTGAAGTTTAAGGTTCCGATTGGATGGCACCGTGATAGCTGATGAAATGTCAGACGCAGTACAATTTCGAATGCAGTTCAGGGCATGTAAAAGGGTGTTTCACCAATGTCTGCTACCCGTACCTGGGTGATGTCGTTGGAGGCGATCCACAGGACGCGCAAGCGCCGCAGGTCATCCAGGCGCGGCACTTCGCGGATGCGGTTCGAGTACAGGTACAGCTTCTCCAGGGTCAGGCAGCTGCACCAGCAAACGAGGCATTCAGCCGAGCAGCGTTACCAACAAGATGGAGTATCACGCTTCCAAGATAGCATCGTCTACCGCACCATCACCGCTATAGAAATGTTACTTGACTGTGCACATTTCGAATATCTGTTTTTGTTTGAAAAGTGTACGTCGATGTTTTTGTAGGATTATTTCGTAGTAAATGTTTTCCATGTTTTCTTAAAGTCTGGTGGCGTTAATGATTTCATTATAACTTTGCATATTTCTGAGAAAAACCAAAAGTGCAACAAAAATAAAGAAATTTATTATCTTCACCTAAACGTTTAATAACTAATTTATCGGTTACAATCAACCAAATAAATAAATAAAATGAATTCAATAAAATAATTGCATCAATTGATCAAGTGATCTTTACGATTGAAAAATAAATTAGAATTATGAAAATTGTAGTGTATCATGTACATCATCTATTTCATTTTGTTATGAATTGTATCATCATTATGGTATAACTCATATAAGAGATTTTGACCGTTAAACGTGCACATTAAAACAATGTGCGTAATAATTCAAGAAATGGTTTCATTATTCATCAAGTTTATCGAAATAATATCTCCATATTTGTCTGTTACCTATGGCTTAATGTAAATCTCTGAAAAAAGATTACACTCCTTGGAATGCGGCATTTTGCAGTCAGTTGACGAATTGTTGTGACTAACGATTAGTTACATCCAAATAACTTTATTCCGTGTATTTACAGATCGCACAATCTTATACGATACTCTGGTTTGCATTCCACGTGACATTTCTGTCAGATTAAATTATCATGTTTTTGATCGCCAGAGTGATTAACTATTATAGTTATGGAACTGCACGGATTTTTCAAATCCAGATGAACTCTCGTATAGAGATAAATGTGTTACAACAATATTTTAAATCATTAATCATCACCGTGACACTTGGTCGAAGGAGTGCATGAAAGATAAATCAAGCTCAGCGTTCCAGTTACGTGTATACCTGCAAGCAGTGATCCATGAAGGATTTGAAAGTACTCTGTTATAATACTTCTATTTTTAATGTATTATTTTCGCTACAGTTAGTCGCGCATCTTATTGTAATTCTTAGAAGATTTCAAACCTTTCGACTGCAGAAACATTGATTAACTTGCATTCAACCGCCCACAATTCTTTCAGATGACGAAGGTGCTCCACTCCTTCAAGTGTTTCCAAGGGTTGTCCAATCATCGACAGCACAGTGAGATGAGGTTCGCGAAGGTGGATGTTGGCAAGCGAGGAGAGGTTCGTGTAGTACATGTGCAGCTCCCCACTGTCCGCCTGCGGGCATTCGCTGTCTTTCCATTCCCCATCGGGCAGTCCTTCCACCCCCGCCTCCTCCCCTTCCCCCTCCACCTCCTTGCCCGGCGGCAGCGGAGCCTCATCTTCCTCTTCTTCCTGAAACTCGTCCACGTACTCGTCATCGGTGCATTCTTGAACCTCCTCGTCTTCCACGCACTCGTCGTCGATCTCCGTGTACTCCGCTTCGTCGGCGGACTCCTCCTGGACCTCGTCCTCCTGCTCCGCCTCCTGACCGACGTCCTGGTTGGTCTCCGGCTCCGGCGGCATCGCCCACTCGTCCACCAGCTCATCCTCCATAGCACGCGGGTCCCAGTCGACGCAGGAAAGACTTCCGAGATCACGGTGGCCGCCCATATCGCCGCGAAGTATCCGGGGCGACGTGCCTGGCTTCGGCCGCCGGCGAATACGTTTGTTTCCGCGGCGCGGCCATTGTTGATCACGACGCGAATGACACTGCTTACTCTCTTTTAATAACTTATTTTAGCAGAACGTTGAGCAAATGATGAGATATCCCCTTGTTTTGCTTTTGGACATAAATGTAGCTTCACTATCTCCACGTTTTGTTGTACTCCAATCGGCTAATCGTGGTAGGAGCGGAGACAGGGAATGAAGGTACCAATTTGTTAGCAGAACAAGAAAATCGAATCTACAGTTTGTTTACCCTTACCAGAAAGTTTTTCATTACTCCGGTGAGAACATTTGTGATTTTCAAATGTTGCTAAACACACTTTCACTGTTACTGTTACGTACTACGTATAGTAAAAGTGTAGGATAGGTATTCAGGAGCTCCGGAAAACTTGTGCAGGTTATAGTTCTTTATTCCCACGACACATACATGATTTTCTTTTTCTACGAAATATATCAAATCAGTTACGAGAATGAACAAATAATTTACACGAGTATCGGTCGCTTCAATATATATTTTCTCAGTGGCTAATAAATACATGATCATGTTTAATAATGAATAAGTAAACAAAAGTCTCACAAATTTATCGTCTCTACTACTAAACTATGACCATTTTTTTATTTTTTCTGTGTACTTAATTATTTCCAAACATTGTACAAGTAAGAACTCAATAAGAATACATTGTTGCAGTTGTAGTTTGAACTAGTTGAAAACAGAAGAAATAATCTTGATACTCGACGTTGAATTGTATAAAGATTATTACTTAAGATTTTAAGAATATATATACAGTTGACTCCGGTTATAATGAACTTCTGGGGATTAACATATTTGGTTCACTATAGCCGAGGTTCACTATGTCCGATGATGTCAAAATTAAATGGAATTTCTCCATAATGATTGATTTTCCTTATTCATTTCTCAAAATTCATTAACCGCACGAACTGAAAAGTTCAATATCTTTATTTATACGTAATAAAATCAAGTATTTTCAATTGTTTGCTTCGTACATTTTTCATTAGATGCTTCTCCGGAGTTCGTGCTCTCTCCATACTTGATTCTGTATTGTCCTCTGTGTCTAAGTATCGCAATGCAGTTTTCACACCTTTCAATACTTCTTGAACTGTTGGAACACCATTCCACTCTCCGAAGGGCCTTTTAATCGCCTAAGAAGATACGATTCAAGCAATTTCCCGGACTTATTGCCTACGTTCACTATAGCCGAGATTCAGGTTCACTATAACCGAATCTTCTTATCCTTATTTGTAAAGTAAGTGAAACGGGTCCAGTGATTAAAGTTCACTATAACCGAGGGTTCACTATATCCGAGTTCACTATAACCGGAGTTGACTGTATTCACTTTTCTCAAATATCTGAACACAAATTACGGAAGAATTTCACAAAATATGTTGTTTCTAGAATTCAATGACTTAGAACATTTACAAAATTATTTTAAAAAACCGAACACTTAAAAAGCATCAAATAAATATTACAAGAAGTATTAATAGTTAGTTTTACCGTGAAATCGTTCACAGATTTTGTTTTATTTATACGACTCGACATCATTTTGTAAACCCTTCTCTGATATAAGAAAATCTAGCAATATTATATAGTCAGATCACAGAAATTTTTTTTTTTGTTCACTCGTCTCAATCCATCGTCCACTCCGAGCAGAATTAAAACCAAAGAATTTCCAAGACTCCTTTCAACAATGTAACACATTTCTACAACAATTATTCACCTCTTCCATCTGTGGGAGCTCCTGTACGCATCGCATACCCTATTACTAAAATTTCGTGCCCAGAATTTCAGCTCGCTAATTGCCTCTTCATTCTTCCACAAAGAAGCGTCCGCTGTTAAGACATCTCGCAACTACCTCCAGGCGCGTGATTTATTGAGCTGCAGGGCGTTCGCGCTATCGCGAACGAGGCGTGGGGAGGGCTTCTTTCGCTCGAAAAGCAAGTAGCAGCCCGCACGGCGGAGCGTGGCGGACGAGAACGCGCAAAAACAAGGACCGCCCGCCCGCGCCGATCGCATCTCACCGCAAGTGAGGCTCGCAGCTGGAAATCAATTCCTGGGATGTTTCGGCTGCTTGCGGCCGCCGCGGGTCGGGAGCCAGCAACAGGTTGCAACGCGCGCCGGCGCAGACACCAGACGAGGGGGCCGAGGCGGAGAAAGCACAAGTGGAAGGCTGCCGATAGCTTACAGAACAGGCAGCTCTCGTTTATTCAAGACTCCACTGTTAATTTAAAAGCATGCGGTGTAGTGCACAATGCGTGTAATTGAACATGACTTTTTATGCACGTACTAGTAGTTTAATGCATACTAGTTTCTGAATCGCCAATATTACAGAGTGTCACTGCAACCATTTTGATGCGTTCCTTAGTTTCGGTATAGCCGCCATTTCAGTCTCTCACTATACCCATCTCGATGCATTCCGTAGGTACTCGCGGTCTTACACTTTTACTCAGAGAAATATATATATA